>OZ023266.1:4493267-5093267 GCA_964006375.1 Tillus elongatus | reverse complement strand
ATAGACTTGAAACTGCATACAATATTATTATAAGTACAGCTAACATAATATAGTAATGAATTGTGATTTCTTTACAAACTAAGAAACGATCTACAAGAAAAAAGACCTGTTCATATCTTGCCAACTTCCTGTGTATATTCCCACCATCTCAGACTAATGTTTCCTATCTTGAAAATCATCTAATTAAGTTTCTGATCTACAAGAACGCCATGAGGTATGCGCTGTATTAGCATCTAAACTGCCATGCTTTACAGTGTTGCCAGATCTACAGGGTGTTTCAAAAATGATGGTCTATGTTACAGGTGCACATTCAGCACAAAAAATAAGACTATTTTTTCATATAAACATGGGTCCGCAAATGCTTAGTTTTTTAAATACAGCATGTTAAAGTTATTTGTTCTTGTCAGTTTTTCACGAATAAGTCTTAGTGCCCCGTGGTATGCCGGGCGTCTCCTCCCGCCATGCCTCGCGGTCGGGAATTTCCACTGTAAAGTTGTTTTCCCTGCAGATTCGCGGGCTCGCGAAGTCTGACCTCATTTCAAACATGGGCTCCTTCACGATCTCCTGAATTTTGCAGTGGCCCCTGAAACCTGGGTTGATCTTCAGTCTGTCATTGCAGGCTAGTCTGTATAGTCCTAGCCTGGTCATCTGCATGACTGGTCGTGACATAGTGAATATCAAAATGCATTTTTAATTTTATTCTGAAGATTGACAGTCATTAAATGAGCTTGTTCCTTAAGTGAAAATTCTTTTAATTGAACATATTTTTCTTTAATAAACAAATTCGTTCTCGTCAATAGTAAGGAAATATTGTTAAATTGGCAACGCCACAATGTGAGACGATCCCAAATTTCTACTGAAAACAGTGTGAATGTGCAACTCTTGTCAAGTTCAATGACTAACGAGGTGTATAAAACACGATTTTTATTAGTGAACTGTTGAAATACGTTTTTTTCCCGCTGACTGTACATTTAGAACAATGTTTAATAAATTAATTAAAGATTTATATTCAAACTAAAAAAAACTTGGCTTTGTTATTAAATAAAAGTTTTGTTGGGAAACATAATATGTATCTGACATTAATAGTTTGACTTGTGATCTGATAAGAATTGTAAAATGTAGGCATTGACCTTTTATTAAATTAATTGAGAGTAATTTTTTATTGCACATGCTGGGTTAGCGTTCTCACCTCTCATTTAATGTTCTGTCTGTCTTGTACGCTCATTGAATTCTCTGGTATAAAACTATGTTTTCATTTTAGAGCACACTTTAATAAGCAAAAAATGCGTTTAAAAATAACAAATTTAGCCATGAGAAGTGAATATAATTTAGGCCTGTGTAAGATAGTGGATATGTCACGTAACATTTTGATAAGATTTGTAAGCGAAAGGCTTTCAAATGAGGTAAGGCTAGATGTATTCTCACCGCAATTAGAACCGTAGACCGGTTTCGCTCCAATTAGAGCTTGTCACTACGGTATACTAATTTCAGTGAGAACATACCTATCAAGTAATCCGGCTATGATAGCCAGCCTCGCAGCACAAAGGAAGATGTAAGACAGGAGTCGCCATCTCGTTGCGGAACCAAGTAGTATGTTGTCACGACAGCTCCAAATAACACAAAATGTTATAAAATAGAGACTATGTACAACCAACTAACAATTTTGTAAATTGTCAGCCCTGGCCCATTTGTTCCTAATAAAGGGACAATGTATGTAAGGCTAGATGTATTCTTACCACAATTAGAACCGTAGACCGGTTTCGCTCGAATTTAAGCTCGTCAGTACGGTATACTACTAATACATCTAGCCTTACATACATTGTCCCTATATTAGGGAAGAAATGGGCCAGGGCTGACAATTTACAAAATTGTTAGTTGGTTGTACACAGTCTCTATTTTATAACATTTTGTGTTATTTGGTGCTGTCGTGACAACATGCTACTTGGTTCCGCAACGAGATGCCGACTCCTGTATTACATTTCACTTTTTTATATTTCAACAACACAGCACGAGGGCTTACAGCCGAAATACTATCGTACCGTGGGGATCGACAAGGATGAAAGAGTCAACTTGCTAATTCTGGACTTGAAGGTTTGGAGGCTTGGAGGATAAGGCAAAACATGTGCCGCAAGGAATTCCACAACTTGGAAGTCCTCGGGACAAAAGAGCGGGCATAACAAGATGTTCTATGTCTGGTGACCTGGACAGTAAAAGGGTGCATTCGCTCTATTCCCTTAGTAGATCTGTTGGGGGCAGCAGGTGGAGGAACTATGGAAGAAACCTCCTCTGAGCAGTGCCCGTGCAGATACCTATGAAAGAGAGAGAGGTCACCAACGGCACGTCGGTGGGCAAGGGATGGCAGCCTTTGGGTGAGGGTAGGGTCACCGATGAGACGTAGGGCTCTCTTCCTCTCTTCTGAATGGAGTCCAGGATAGCGAGTGTAGAAGCGGCAGCGACACCCCAGATGTGGGAGAAGTATTCGAGGTTTGGTCTTATTTGTGAAGTATATAAGGTATAGAGATTAGCTGGTGAAACGTATTTGCGAGTCCGGAAGAGAAAACCTAATTTCTTGAGATTTCGATCCAAATGCCAACAAGTGAAAAGGGCTCATTACTTTGAATAACTTGGTTGTTCATTGTGATGGGTCTAGGGCTGGTGTATCTCTTATGAGAAAGAAAGCAAGACTGAGATTTGATGGGGTTGAATTGTACAAGATTTCTACTTCCCCAGTCTAATGTTTTTTGGAGATCCATGGAGATAGAACCCTCCATGAGTCTGCGATCCTCATCTAGTTGGGCCAAAGAGATAGGCTTAGAATATTGTATATTTGTGAACTGGGTTGGATGCGCTAGAGAGGAGGTCATTGATGTGGAGAAATGAGGTAGTTTAGATGATATTTCTTAAAGAATCGGCGAATCAAATAAGTTGTCATGGCGTATTTCAAGGACAAGACAACAGAAATCAAAATAAATTGAAAGTGATACGATTATGAAAGGTATGCAGATGACATGCCCAACATCCCCCTCCCCCCATAGCCTAATTGTACTGACACCGCCCTCTAAAATAGTAAAGAACGTCGTATATAAAGAAATATTATAAAAAATTTATCTAAGTTTTTTCTTTTTTTTTTCACCTCTAATTACCGAATTGAAATTTTGAGTTTCTTCTTCTGCAATATTAACCGTGGTTTTAGGTTTAATTAATATATTATATAAGTTGATATGCAATGCCGATTCTAGCGCAAAAACCCATGTTATTTCTTATGGAGGTTCATTTTGCAAAAAGTTGTCCCCAGCTGTAAACTACGCATGCGCAAGGACAGAACACATCGTTATCATTAATACAACTGCAAGGTTTGCAACCACTCATGACCTGAACAGACCTGCACAAGAACCAACCTAAACAGATCACCTGGTCTGTTCAGAGCAAGAGCGATCGCAAACCTCGCAGTTGCATTGATGGTAACGGTGTTTATAACCCTCGGTCATTTTTTCGACCCGTACCTACGTTTTTGATTATTTTTAATACACTACCCAAAACATTCGACATCCATTGTAATTCCTTTGCTGTTTTTCCTATCAAAAGGTAAATACAAGATATTTCATACAAAGCGAATTAAAACTATGATAATATCATCCATTCGCCGTCCAAAATGGTCATAGATGTAGACAAGATACCATCAAAGAAAGATAACTGTGTATTTAGCTCGATAAACTGTGCTTAAGCTTTTTTGTTTTGCGAACATTTAATTAAAAATCCTGTGTCCTATTTAGTTAATTAGATAAAGTAAAAACCATTATTTGTGACGATGGAGTTGTTCAGTGGCAGATTATTACTATTTATATCACAATTATAGAGGAATTTTAACAATTTCCAATTAAAGCCGGTATATTTATTGTAATTTAACAAATTGGTAGTATTTTACGACTTGTAACAAACTCTATTAACAAGCCTCTAAATTATCATTTTTATTGCATCCTATCATTCCAATTGAGTAAACTCTTACAGAAAGATATCCAATGAGCGCCCACTTACCTACTCCAGCACCGAACATCTCATTTTAATAATAATAAATTAGTAATAAACGTTGCGAAGTTAATAAGTGCTAAACAATGTTCGAGTTTGCCATTCTCTGTTATCAGTCGACAATAAACCACTGCCCACACTTCGTTATCTGAATCTGAATGGACCAAGTTTCAATCAGGAACGAGAAGATAGAATGTGCGAGTTACTCCTACTTGCCTCAAACCCACACTCTTATCTCTCTGTGCTTGTCTCCATTCTGTATTCTGTGCCCGTGCGTTCATAAAAGTGAAATGGTAGGTATTTATAAAAAATCCAGCTCTTATTACCTATGCGCACTTATATACCGATGGTATGCGGCAACTGGACACCCGTAAATGCGCAGTAAATCTCGAATAATACTACCAACATAACTTTTAATGTTTAATATATTCTATTTATACGTATAGATCCAAAGCGTTCTCTCTTATTATATTGTTGTGGTCTTATCTTCGATGGAAAAACTCGGGACGCAGCAAATGCGTTATGGTAGTGAATTTTTATTAAATGCTTCAAATTTAAATAACTCAATTTTCTATAAACTTAGAGAGTTTAATTTCAATACGTAGTAAGGTTTTTCCTAAGGAAAGATATCCACAAAATTTCATTAAAATAACTTTGTAATTTTCTCTAAACTTAGAAAGTTGAATTTTGGTACGTCGTAAGGTTGAGGCAATATATATAGTAAATTTCATTAAAACAGCTTTGTTACTTTCGGAGAAAAAAAATTTTTTCGAAAGAAAACTCAAAAATTTTCCGGAAAACCCCGTCTGATTTTTCTGGATAACGAACTCATCCAAGCCATTAATAAAAGACAGGCACTTGCCAAGTTTCATCGAAATCGGTTAATTATTTTTTGAGTTATCTTATATATATATATATATATATATATATATATATATATATATATATATATATATATATATATATATATATATATATAATATAAACATATAAAAATTAAACCTATTTACAAATGAACTTTAATAAGATATTATGCTGTGACAATACCTCTCTCAAGCACCTTAAAATATAATCAAAATGTGCACAGTTATATATGTTTTATTTCTTTTTCCCTTGTCTTAATACACTACATATTTTATGACAATCGATTTAATTTACTTATTTGATTTCATAAATAGTCGGTTAATAGTGACTTGGAATGAAGTAGACACCACATCTTCAAACATATTAAGAGAATATGAGTAAATCAACAGCAACTGGGAATGAATTCGGTCAGTCCCCCAACCACGTGGTTAAAAAACACTGGCTGTATGAGTGGTTACAACTGTACCTCTAAAAAGACTGTAACAGCGGCAGAAGCAGAAGTCAATGGAAGCTGTGTGTATTCGGAAAGAAACTATTGACTATTAATAACAACAATTGACTAAAAACGCTGCGAGTTGTAAGGAAAAAAATAATTATACTACAGAGGTGATAAATGATAATAAATTACAATAGGGTTATATATAATCGTAAATGCTTCCAATGATTAACAATCAGTGAATTCAGTATTATTGACATTTCTCTGAAACTTAAAAATGAATTTCATGACAATAATAGAAGCATTGACTAACCAACAGCAACCACATACTTATGATTTAAACATAAATGTTTCAAATTTGAATAGCTCAATTTTCTGTAACCCTAGAAAGCTGAATTTTGGCACATAGTTAGGTATTTCCCAAAGCAATATGTAGACCAAATTTTATCGAAATTTTCGGAAAAAAAATTTTTTTTGAAAGAAAACTCAAAATTTTCCCGGAAAACCCCGTCCGATTTTCCTGGCCAACGAACTCATCCAAGCCATTAATAAATGAAAGGCACTTGCCGAGTTTCATCTAAATCGGTTAATTATTTTTTGAGTTATCAGACGGATACATACATATATATATATA
Source organism: Tillus elongatus (assembly GCA_964006375.1). Classification (NCBI taxonomy): domain Eukaryota; kingdom Metazoa; phylum Arthropoda; class Insecta; order Coleoptera; family Cleridae; genus Tillus; species Tillus elongatus. Next base: position 5,087,307 of record OZ023266.1, on the reverse strand, counting down.
TATATATATATATATATATATATATATATATATATATATATATATATATATATATATATATATATATATATATATATATATATATATATATATATATATAACATATAAACATTCAAACTGACCCCGGATATGGGTTCTAGGGGTCCTAATTCGCGCTCATTTGAAAGAATTTTTGCAAAGTCTCACCATCGATACCTCTCTATTAGTGAATTTTTTTTATAAAAATTGACTAAAAATGCAAATGTGCAATAGGCGATACGCTGCCGATCAGTCGCTGTACAGGACTACTACTACTACTACTTTCTTAAGTGGAGCGTTGCCGACGCTCAAGCTAATAGGAACAAGTGGCCCGCATGAACCTCCCGTATCACCACGAATCCGTCATCTCTGACATAACATCATGGTGAAGGGCTGTCTTTTCTACTGATCTTTTTTGTTTTCCTACATCTCCCTTCCTTCATTATTTGAGGATTTTTTTAATTTCAACAACACACCACGAGGGCTTACAGCCTAAATACTATCGTACCGTGGGTGTCGACAAGGAGGAAAGAGGCAACTTGTTAATTCTGGACTTGAAGGTTTGGAGGTTCGGGGGAGAAGAAAATACATGTGCCGGCAAGGAATTCCACAACGTGGAATTCCTGAGGACAAAAGAGCGGGCGTAACAAGATGTTCTATGTCTGGTGACCTGGACAGTAAAAGGGTGCATTCGCTCTGTTCCCCTGGTAGATCTGTTGGGGGCAGCAGGTAGGGGAATTATGGAGGAAAGCTCCTCTGAGCAGTGCCCGTGCAGATATCTATAAAAGAGAGAGAGAGAGGTCACCAACGGCACGTCGGTGGGCAAGGGATGGCAGCCTTTGGGTGAGTGTAGGGTCACCGATGAGACGTATAGCTCTCTTTTGAGTGGAGTCCAGGATAGCGAGTGGAGAAGCGGCAGCTGCACCCCAGATGTGGGAGCAGTATTCGAGGTTTGGCCTTATCTTGTTTGGGCGAAAACCGAGGTCGAGTTCGTTAATCAGCATTTATGCTCAAGTCTTTCCCGTGGAAAATCGGGGAAAACTTTTGCAAACGTTATATTTTTGTAAGTATCAGAGTAACTGGAATGAGACTTTACATGTGGCTAGAAATAGCGCAAGTAAACCTATGTTGCGAATTTTACGTAATTTGGTACACAATATTTAGATTTTTTCCAAATTAAAAATAAAATCCCAAAGCCACGTGTTGAGACGACTTAGTGATTAAAGTCCAATGCCTGTCAGAAAGAGTAGTTAACTGCCACGCGTAAGTTGATTTATACAACAGTTATAAACCATACATCAACGGTAACCAAATTAAACATATACCAGGCATATAACATACTACCCGAACCAACAATCGTGAAATATCGGCCGCAATTATGGAAAATGACAGACGACATGAAATTAAAAATTTGCCAAGTGATTGTTATTTAACTTGGTACATGTAATTAATTGTTACGTATACTTTGAATATGATATCCCGGGCATGAAACCGATCTAATGTATCATGTAAACAAAACGTTACTTGACGTATGCCTAGATGGCTCAGTGGCGTCATGCTTGCCTCATAAGCACAAGCTTGCGTGATCTAATCCAGCTCGATGATTGTATGTTTTTTTATGTTTTATTTTTACATTTGGGGAAACAATAGTGCACATATTTCATACGTTTTGAACAAGATCTCATTTTTGTTTAAAACGCCTAAATAAGTTTGTCACCACTGAGTGGTGAGCGTGTCGCCACCTAGTTGCGGAACCAAGTAGTATGTGGTCACGCCAGCTCCAAATAACACAAAGTGTTAAAAAATGGAGACTGTATACAACCAACTAACAATTTAATAAATTGTTAGCCCTGGCCCATTTTTACCCTAATATAGGGACAAAGTATGTAAGACTAGATGCATTCTCACAACCGGTCTACGGTTCTAATTGTTGTGAGAATGCATCTATCCTTACATAAGTTTGTCACCTTTGAGTATGAAATTATAATTTTGTTATTGTTGATATTGAAAAGACCGGTTTGATTAGGTTGACTAAAATGAAGTCATACTGGCGATTAATAAAGAAAAATAACTGCTACGTTTATAATTTGGCAGATAATTTACTTTTCTAAATATGAATTAAGTTTCATTCTGGAAATCTTCTGTAAAACTTTAATGAAACTTGTAATACAAGTTTCTTTTAAAGAGACTTAAACTATCTATAGATATGGCAAAATTTAATTTTCGAGCTTCATAGAAAATTGAGTTTTGGGCACTTTCCCCAAAAGGAGTTAGAACGCAAGATTTTTTTGCTAAAAGGGAGATATGGATGGTAAGACTTTCGAAAGAAATTTTCAAATGTGCGCGTACTAGGACCTCTAAAATCGATCTTCAAGGTATGTGTAAGTCTAAAGTATTAACTCTACTAATATGCCGTATAATAATAGTGTACAATTCTTATGAAAATTCGTTACTATAACCCACTTGCTGCGTCCCGATTTTTTTAACTTCACTAGTTCAGGAATTTCAGAAGTGATATTGGTAACTTCCAATAAACTTTTATGGCCATATAATATTCACTTTTTTCAAATTAAGTTGTTTTAACCCGATTAAATAACTTTAAAACAGTATAATAATTTTTGTGTGGCTTATATCAGGGCTCCTCCTATATCCTACGAGAAAGCTCTTCTTTTCTTTCTTATACGCACAACCATTCAAATATTAATAAAATAAATAACTTAACGTAACATTTTAATGGCACTAAAAACATTTACTTCAGCATTTGGAATTTAGAGTATTTCGCAACACACCCTAGCAGTTGTAAATACTGTTGATTTTCCCAAAGAATAACCTTCAAGAACTCCCACGGATAACTGTTCTCTTGTGCTTGAAAATTATGACGGTAATATGTGAATACTGTATACGACATTGTTGATAAAATAAGGTAAATCGTTGGTTTACACTTTGAAACGTTCGATTTTATTGTAACTAGTAAAAGTAGGGAAGTATATCATCACAGTATAAAGGTGACGTCGCCCTGGTGCTCACCACAGGTTCCGATCATCCTTTAGTCGTAACTCACTTTAAGAAAAAGGTAAATTTGCAGATTAGCTCCCGAACGCTTTTCAAAAAACTGTTTCCATAAACCTGTCTAGACCCCCCCCCCCAATGGATGCACAAACCACAAGAAAACTTTCTTGTTCACACCCCCCAAGGAAGTTACGAGACCAAGAGTGAATAGGGGAGCTGGGCGGGGTAGGTAGTAAAAAGGAAATATCAGCAGAAAATGCGAATAAAACGGGTTTGAAAGCTGTCTTTTTCACATCTTGAAGCCATATCCCCCCTTAAACCCTGCCTACTCCGCACAGCACCCATATTCCCCCAAGTGCCGTAACTTTTGGCAGGTATGAACAACACATTTTTCTTGTGGTTTATGCAGCGAGGGTAGTTGTACGCACGCGACGTGGAAGGAAAATCCCCACGACGAAGCATCAAGTCAAACGGGGGCGGGGGGTCCTGCTTCGTCGTAGGCATGTTCCTTCCCCTCTCGTGTGCATACAACCACCCTCGTTGCATAAACCACAAGAAATATTCTTGTTCATACACCCCAAGTAAGTTACGGGACCTGGGGCGAATAGGGGTTCTGTGCGGGGTAGGCAGGGTTTAATGGGGATATGGCTTCAAATAGACAGCTTTCAAGCAGTTTTCTTCACATTTTCTGCTCATTTTTCCATTTTACCACCTACCCCGCCCAGCACCCCTATTCACTCCTGGTCCCGTAACATCCTTAGGGGATGTGAACAAGAAAATGTTCTGGTGGTTTTGCATCCAGGGGGGGTTCTAGTAATGTTTCTGAAAACAATTTTTTGAAAAGCGTTCGGGAGCTAATCTGCATATTTACCCAGAAAAATATGTGACACTATCTTCTATGAAAATATCCAGTAAATTTATAATATAAACATGGAAGTAAAAATTGGTTTCACTTGTTTTTTTGTGTCTTTGTTTTGTACATTAACATCCTCTGTGCATTTTTAATAGCTTTCCTGTTGACTTTGTATTACAAAAAACGCCGATAAACGGTATATACATTTTTACCTATACTGAACAAAGTGACTGTGCTATTTTGTCGTCGCATTACATTATAGATTCAAGATAATGGGATAATAGTTAATTAATGTTTTGTCTAAAGTGATTCATACAACTCTTAGTAAGAGCATCCTGCCAGAGTGAGTAGAAGTTTTCAAGTTCTTTATTCTTTAGGGCGCAGCAAGTGCGTTATAGTAGTGAATTTCCTTAAGAATTATACACTATTATTACACGGAATATTACTAAAATTCATACTTTGAACTTACACAGACCTTGAAGAGAGGTCCTAGTACGCGCAAATTTGAAGAATTCTTTCGAAAGTGTTACCACCGATATCTCTCTATTATCAAAAAAAATCTTGTGTTCTAACTCCTTCCGAGAAAAATGCCCAAAACTCAATTTTCTATGAAACTAGAAAATTAAATTTTGCCATATTTGTAGATAGTGTAAGTCTCTTTAAAAGAAACTTGTATTACAAATTTTATTAAAGTTACAAAAGATTTCCAGAAGGAAACTTAATTCATATTTAGAAAAGTTATCTGCCAAATTATAAACGTAGCAGTTATTTTTCTTTATTTTTTAGTTTTTAGTTTTAGTTTTTTAGTCAGCCTAATCAAACCGGTTTTTTTTTCAATATTAACAATAACAAAATGTCTGCTGAAAATTATAATTTCGGACTCAAACGTGACAAGTAAAAAAAAAAACCGATACATTCATCGAGCGGGAATCGATCTCGAAACCTTCTGCGTAGAAGACAAGCACACTACCAATGAACCATCTGAAATACGTTAACTAACGCTTTGTTTACATGATACTTGACGCCGGCTTCAGCCCCGGGATATTTTATATTATATTGAAAGTAAACGTAACCATGTATGCGGTTGTTTCCTTGCGGCCTTGTACATATATAGTGTGGTGCATTGAAAACAAAACAGACCGATTTGCGTCCAGAGAATATTTTTTTAGGAAACATATTAATTTTAATATTGAGGGGGACATGTTTTGACATAAAACTCAACTTTGTCACATCAACCCCTTAAGTGTGGTGATAGCAGCCCTTATATTTTAAACAGGGAACATGGATCGAGTGTTACATCATTTGAAAGCTCTTTCTTTTCTGAATTCAGCACAGTAATTTTTTTGGACGTTTTAGCAACTTGTTTAAAAATTATTCACAGTTAAAGATGCAAAAACGCATTTCACTCATTCCGATAAGAAATGTGCTGATAGTCAATGTTTTGTTGGTTTGTAAACAAAAAATTGACTATCAGAACATTTCTTATCGGAATGAGAGAAATGCGGTTTATTATTTCAGTTTATCGGTCTGTTTGATACTTGATAGTACTACCGAAAATTAAATTAACAATGGTGTATTCTGTAGAAGAAAGAGTTGAAATAATTACTCTTTTTTTCAAAAACGATGACTGTGCCAACAGTACCGCAAATTTGTTTAATGAACGACATCCGAACAGACATGTTAATAGAAAATACATTTTGGAGTCAGTTGCAAAGTTTCGACAAAGTGGTTCAGTAGCCAACAAAAAACGGGATCCTGAACGTGAATTTCCGGTTAGAAATGACACTACTGAGATTGAAGTTTTAGGACAAATTGCTGCAGACCCAACTTTGAGCACGAGAAAATTGGCCAATGTTTCAAACATCAAAAGATGAACTATTTGGCGAATATTGAAACGTGATATATTTCACCCGTATAAAATTCATCTTGTACAACAACTGAATGAGGATGATTTTAATCGGCGACCGGAGTTTTGTGAAGTTATGACTGCACGAATAGCTGATAACGGGAACTTTCTGTTCAATATATGTTTTTCAGACGAGTGTACGTTTTTATTAAACTCTACAGTCAATCGTCATAATTGTCGTTATTGGGCAGATAATAATCCAAGAAATTTTCACGAAGTCCACAGTCAAACTCCACAGAAATTGAATGTCTGGACTGGCATTTTTGGAGACCGTTTAATCGGACCAATTTTTCTTGATGGAAATTTAAGTGTCGAAACGTATTTGGAGTTACTAGAAGATATCGTTTACCCTCTACTAATTGACATTGTTGAAAATTATGGTCGCTATCAAGAAAATCAATTAGTGTTTCAACAAGATGGAGCTCCTCCGCATTTTTCACAACGTGTTAGGGAGTTTTTGAACAGAGAGTTTCCAGAGCAATGGATTGGACGTAGAGGTGCTATTGAGTGGCCCGCTAGATCACCGGATTTAACTCCCTTAGACTTCTTTCTATGGGACCATTTAAAGAGTAGAATTTGCGCAACAGAACCGGAGTCTCTGGAAGAATTACGACGGCGCATTGTTGAAGAAAGCTGTGTAATAACTCCACAAATGCTCCAGAATGTCAGAGCTCGTTTTGAACAAAATTTGTACTTTTGTATGGAAGCTGGTGGTCAACAATTTGAACACTTACTTAACTGATTAAACATTTTTGAACGTTTGGTTTTGTTTTTTAGCCTTTTTTTAACGAAAAATTGACTAATTAGTGCATTTCTTAACACAATGAATGAAATACGTTCTTGCAACTCCAACTGTGAATAATTTTTAAACGAGTTGATAAAACTTCCAAAAAAATTTGTGTGCTGGATTCAGAAAAGAAAGAGCTTTCAAATGATGTGACACTCGACCCATGTTCCCTATTTGAAATATAAGGGTTGTTATCACCACTCTTAAGGGGTTAATGTGACAAAGTTGAGTTTTATGTCAAAACATGTCCCCCTCAATATTAAAATTGACGTGTTTCAGCGTTTCTTAAAAAAAATTCTCTTGGACGCAAATCGGTCTGTTTCGTTTTCAATGCGCCATTCTGTATAGGTTATACTGTCAACCAAATGTCCTTTTAAAAACAGTACATATTTGACATTAAAAACATTTTAACGAAACATAACGCACTTGCTGCATCCAAAGTTTTTTTACATAATATTTAAAAAAAAACTAAAGAACCTTGTGGATAACTGTCTATTTACTTTTACTTTATGTATAAACCTATTGATTTGGTCATGACTGAATACGATCCAAACTGTTTACTCCTACGAGATAGGAAATGTAAACAACGCCTTAACAAGCATACTAACATCGCGATAGGTTTAGTTTTCCGCATTCTTAGCTTTTTATGCTGTTTTAGTCTTTTAATAACTCATTGTAAAATTTAATCAATAAGCTATTGTTTATTGTAATTTGGATTTCCTAGGATTTGCTAAACATACCCGTTCTATCAAAGTCTGGACGCAGCAAGGGCGTTATGGTAGTGAATTTTCATTAAAATGCTTTTAATGGGAAATATATATTTTTTTAAGAAAGCTTGCCACAAATTTGGTGACCAGTATAACCTAAAGGAGAAACAATGTATCATATTTCATCAAAATAACTTTATTGTTTGAAAATGTAAAAAAAAATCTTCAGAAAATAAACTTAAAATTTGCCCAAAAAAACAGGTTTCCTGGCCAACGAGCCGTAGGTTAATAGTAAATTAAGCTAGCGAAAGAAACATTTTATGAAAAATCGCTACCATACCGAACTTGCTGAGTCCCGAATTTATTTTCTTCGATTAGGAAAAAATTGTATCACCAGCGACGTATGGGCCTGTGATTGACAGCCATCGTATAATTAACATATATAATTTTTTCTCACATCTTGTATAATAATGGATACATTGAGATTTACCCTAGAAATGCGTCACCCTGTATATATGAAAACAGATAAGAATTGAAATTAACCCGGATATGGGTTCTATGGGGCCTATTTCGCGCTCATTTGAAGAAATCTTTTCAAAAGTCACTAAAATTGTAGCCAACTCTATGAGTAAAATTGTGATGGCCAAAAATAAATATGAATGTAAGAAGAAGAGCATGCCTATATTTGTATTACACTTGTCGCGATTGCATTTTTGCATTTTCCATCGAAATATAATGCATGTTTGTATGAAAAGGTTTATGGTAGCGAATTTTCATTAAATGCTTTAAATTTGAATATCTCAATTTGCTTTTGACCTATAAAATTGACCAAGAAATCAGTTTTTTCGAGAACATTTAAAGTTTACTTTCGGAAATTGTTGTACATTTTCAAACAATAAAATTATTTTGATGAAACATGGCACATTGTTTCTACTATATTGGTTTTACTGGTAACAAAATTTGATACCTGCTTTCTTAAAAAAAAATCACACATATTTGCTATTAACAACGTTTTTATGAAAATTCACTACCATAACGCACTTGCTGCGTCCAGAGTTTTTTGTTTCTGCTTGTATGTATTTTTTCTGATTAGTCACTTGAGTCTCCTGCGTTGTGTTTTTCGTACTCTTCAAGACTTACACGGAAATGCAGAAAATCCATAGATTAGAGATTCCGACATTTTAGGTCATCTTTATATTCCATCCAATTATTTACTACGACCAAATAAAAAAAATGTAGCATGACTTTATTGGTCCATTTTCGTGTTTTGAAAAATGAACGATAATCATTCACATAGGTAAATTCCTGCCATTTCCTGGTTGTAAGATGGGTCTCTTTTTGGACAGAAAACTTCTCTACAACCCTTTTTACTTTTATCATATAGTTTTAGTGCAGTTTTATGGTTACTTCCAAAAGCATTGGACAACGTGATTACTGATCTGATGTCCTTCTATTTCGTAAGGCTAAATTCAGTTGGATTTAATACTGTATCATCCGTATCGTATTTGCTGACGCAAACCTCTCTTTTGGTCAAGTTTCGAAAATCTGCTTGGATTTAGATGATCAACATTATTAACAGAACCATTTCTGTCACCATCAACGTCATTTTCACTGTCTTCGAAGTTACCTGAATCATTTTCACACTACCATCACTTTTATCTACATCTAACTTCGATTCCGTCTAAAGGAACAAACCGTTAATCTGGGTTATTTTGCAGTCTTTTCAAGTTCAGGGACATTTGCCAAAAGATATTGAAATTACACTGCGCTGCCAGGGGTTTTTCTTGTTCAAGTTATTTAATGGCTTCATTTTTAGAATGTGTAGTATCTTCGAGAGTAGTTTCGACCCGACAGTGAGAAAGAAAACTGCGGCCAAAAGTCTTTGGGCAGGAAGGCGGCAACTAAGGCCTCAAAATCGTAAACGTGTTAGTTCGTCTACGTGAGGAGTTTTACCCTGTCTAAGTTCTTTAAACGCCTTCTCCAAATCTTATACTAAAACATGTGCCGCCGGACTATCTGGATGTATCTTCCCTATTTCCTTTCCGTGATATAAAACTCTCCAGTATTTAAAAATATCTTTTTTTAGCAACAAATTTCCATTTTTTATTGGAAATCTATGACTAGAAATTTCTATAGGTTTAAACATGCCTTTATCTTCTTAAAATCTTATTTAAAATACTGGTGATACGTTAATTTTCTTGTGACCGTATTTGATTTGCATTATCAACGAATTGTAGATGCGAGAGAGAGTCGAGAGGCGAAAATCCACGATAGTAGCTACTTATGAAAAACTGCAATTGGCAGTTTAATTTGTTTATTTAACCGGTTCATCTAATGTGATATTCAACTCAGCATTCCATTCATGGTTGAGTGCATCTCAGACAGTTGGCTGTGGCCTGGCCGGCGTATCCGATATACCCAGGAGCGTCTCATACAAATGACAATCAAGTAGCCGAGCAGCGGTAGCACAGAGAAGGGGTGTGTGCTCTTGTACTCCGTGGCGTCATGGCTGCTGCTACGAAATCTGCTGCCATACACGTCAACTTATAATTGCTATTTCCACTCGATGTTATTATACATCTGGCCTGACACAAGTGATGCATATTTAAAAGAATGCCATCGTCTTCTTCGCGGTCTGCTGAATTTGTAATGATTTGATGGCAATTGTTGTCCCATTAGCATAGAAAAGTCATTCAGAATTCTCATGAAATATATGGTACTCGTATATAGTTAGGGTATGGCATGGTATGTTGAATGGAATGACATTTAAAACGTTTATGGCTGCGAGACTAAATAAATTTAATTAAGAGTCGATAATCTAAAATTTTATGGCAGGTACGAGGTTAGACTTTTTGCTGCTGTTTGTTTTACCGTTAAGTAGTATTATATTATCAATCAATTCGGATTTAAGAGCGAATTCGGAACTAGAGAAGCCATATTTCCCTGTGGGTCCGGGGACTAACTAAAAGAATAGGCCAAAGGTAACGCCTGCCTGGCGTAAGAGGCGACTAATCGGAGTAGGTAGGTGGCAGCGGACTTTTCCTTTATGATAGTATTTAGGCTGTAAGCCCTCGTGGTGTGTAGTAGTAGTACTTATAGTACTTATACCTATGGCCTGCTCCGGGCCACAGAACGGCCGCCGGGAACCAAGCCTTGCGAGATTATTCGCGACCTCATTCCCCGCCACGCCACAGTGTCCCGGAACCCACACTAGTTGTACCTCCTTTGTCCTGGCTAACCCTCTGAGTGCGTCAGCACACTCCTGAACCAGTGTCGACCTGATTCTGGCCGCGCAGACTGCCCGGAGGACTGCCTGGCTGTCCGAGCAGATGTACACACATTTCTCGGGACTCCTCTTCACATCCTGTCTGTTGGCCACAGACAGGATAGCGTACACCTCTGTTTCGAATGTCGTGATATATGCGCCAAGGGCATAGCTCTAGCGCACCCCCAGGCTCTCGATGTATATTCCTGCCCCGGAGAATTGCTGGTCCTCCAGCCGCGATCCGTCGGTGAAACAGACCAGGCTTGCGGGCTGGAATTCAACCTCATTTTCCCTCCACTGATCCCTACTGGGGACCCTGAGAGTATATGGCCTAGTCAACCTAATATCATCCTCGGCATCCCGCACCTTTATGGCGGAAATGGGAATTTCCTTTTCCACCTCCTTGGCGACTCTTGCATGCCCTATTACTGCTCCCTCTCCGCACCAGTTTCCTGCGTCTTGCATTCTGAGATGCGACGCCATCGCCTCCCTCCTGACACAGATGGGAAGCGGTGGCAGCATCAACAGGACCTCTAGCGCGGCTGAGGGTGTCGTCCTCATAGCGCCTGTGATGCCCAGGATTGCCAGCCTTTGGAGTTTGGCCAGCTTCCTGCTGATAGTTTGGTTCACACTGCACCACCAGACCAACGACCCATAGAGGATTCTCGGCCTGACGATCGCAGTGTAGATCCAGTGAAGGATCTGAGGATTAACTCCCCAGGTCTTCCCTATCACTCGACGCAGCTGCCAGAGGGTCGCTACTCCCTGCCTTACAACCCGTTCTATTTGCGACCCCCATGTTAGTTTGTAGTCCAGGATCACCCCCAGATATTTGACCTCCCGCTCTAAAGCTAAAGGTTTTCCAAACATCACGGGCGCCCTGAACCCCTCTACCTTCCTCTTCTTGGTAAATAGGATCATCTCCGTCTTCGCCGGGTTTACGGAGAGTCCCAGCTCACCACACCACCTTTCGATTATGCTACAGGCAGCTTGCATGCACTCACAGACGACGCCGAGGAATTTGCCGGTGACTAAGACCAGCCCAAAGGGTTGCGGTGCTATAGGGGCGGCAAGGCCGCGGACGAGCCCTGAGGGAACAAAAAAAAAAAGAGACCAGCCCATCATCAGCGTACGCCTGGGCCTAGAAGCCGTTCTCGGAGAGCCGCTCCAAGTGGCCGTCCATAAATGGGGCAAAAAGCAGCTGCCCTGAGGGCAGCCCCCCGACGTCTAGCCCCCGGCCCCAAGGTCAGCGAAACTTTCCTGTCCTCCAGCATGCTTGTGGTGTGTTGTTGAAATATAAAAAAATTCCTGCCCCATTCGAAACTATTTTGACCAATATTTTACTACGTACATCCAACCAGCCGACCTTTGATGCTTTGAGGTGGAAAACTTTCTCGAGTAAAGAAATAACAGCTCTACACCCAATTTTCGTGATTTCTGCCATCGTTATAAACAACTGTCAGTCAAGAAAACTAATTGACATAAAATCGATTTTTTTTTTCGAGGTTAATAAGACTTGAAGCAATGTCCTACCAAAATTTCACAGGCTTCGATACCCTGAAGCTATGCCTGGACGAGAAATATTGGCGCCTATATCGTATTGTGCATGTGGGAATATAATTTTAATATATTTTTTTATACAGGAGGGATAAATGCTGTATGCAGACCTCATTCACAACACCGAAGTGCGTGGGAGTCTTGAGGTACTGTGAGACTCCTACTTACATTACAGTCGATTTAATATCTTGGGGGAATCGAGAACGAGATTTTAATTTACTATTTTCTAATAAGTACACTTGGAGAACACCCAAATCACCACAACACATATGTCAGAGACCTTACCCTCTGAAGATGTTGACATTGTCAACGAAACGATCGTAAGGTCTCTGAAATATGTGTTGTGGTGATTTGGGTGTTCTCCAAGTGTACTTATTAGTGCTCATCACAGGTTCCAGTTTTCACATAGTGTTACTATTTTCTAATTAAAAAGGACACTTCGATAATGAAATATCACATAAGTCAATTCTTAATCATTATTACTTGTGACCCTTGTCCATTTTTTCAGAGATGCATTGAGTAACACTTTTTTTTTTGATACAGGAGGGGGAAATGCTCATGCAGACCCCATTCACGACACCGTAGTGCCGTGGGATATCGAGGCACTGTGAGACTGTACTCACTAAAACTCCCTCCCAAGAAGTACCGGACCTTAGTCCATACCTCCGTCGGAAAGATTTCACTCAATAACGTTTGGGTTTGAATGTTTCCATTCTGTTTTTGCAGCGGGGGCGTTAGCGGGTAAGTATAAGCTTTGGACGCTTATGCTTATGTGGAAGTTGCTCATTGTAGTCGGTGGCACTACGGAGAAGAGCATTTGGGTGAGAAGCAGCTTTTGCGAACTGAGTTGTGGATAGTTGATGTATAAACTCAAGTATCGAAGGCATTTCCAGATCAGAGTGAATCTGACTGTTTCTGACAAACCATGGCGCTCCGGTAACCATTCTCAGACTTGTATTCTGGATGATTTGGGTCTTGATGTGTGTGTCGGCCGCGATGGCCCATGCAGGTAATGCATGGGTCAAGGCTGGCCGGATGATGACTTTGTACATGAGCAACTTGTTCATGGACAATTTGGAATTTCTATTTAGAAATGGGAACAGCTTCGAGATGAACATCGAGGCTTTTCGTCGGGCATGTTGGACATGGGTCGCCATGTTAAGTGTTTGTCGAGGAAAACTCCGAGGTATTTGGCGGAATCTTTCCAGGGAATTAGACGGTTGTCTAACAATACGTGTTCGTGAGGTGTGTGTCTCCTCTTGGAAAATAGGACTGCTGAACATTTATCGGGGTTTATGGCTAAACAGGATTTCCTATACCAGCCTTGCAGCTCGACTACGGCGGTCTGAAGTCGTTCGGTTATTATCCTCGGCTGAGTGGAGCTGCTGAGGATGGTAGTGTCGTCTGCGTACAGTACGTATGTCACGTTTAGGGGCGCGTTCGGAATGTCTGCGACAAATATATTGTACAGCAGAGGAGATAGCAGAACCCCGCGGGAGACCAGCCGTGGCTGAGTACGTTCTAGATCTGACTCCCAGATTTTTGACCTGGAACTTCCTCTGTTGCAGGTATGACCTGATTAGCAGAATCAGAGGGAGAGGATAATTAAATGATAGAAGTTTATTTAGGAGGCCCGAATGCCAAACCCTATCGAAGACTTGAGAAATGTCAAGAAATATTGCACCAGTTGACTTGTTTTTATTAAATCCTTCGGTGATGTTTTCCACCACACAAAGGACTTGGTCTGTGGTGCAGTGCTGCTGTCTGAAACCGAATTGCATGTCTCAGAGGATATTATTTTCAGAGGTGAATGAAGCTAGCCTTTTCTGAATCGGTTTTTCGGCGATTGTGCCGATGACTGGTAGTAGGCTAGTGGGCCTGTAGTTCTGAGGGAACAGCGGATCTTTGCTGCGTTTCGGGATGTTTATAATATCGGCAAGGTTCCACACGGAAGGAAAATGTTGAAATCGCAGCATGGCATTCATAATCGTAACTAGGAATACCACGGCTTTGCGGGGGAGGTTTTTCAGGGCTACGTTAGAGATTCTATCGTACCCCGAAACTTTCCTATTTTTTAATGATTTGATTATTTGGGAAACTTCTTCGAAGGTTGCGGGCACATCGGTCTGTTCTTGCTACGTGCGACAGATCAACGTTATTATAATTCGGGCTGAATTGCAACTCCAGATGATCTGCGCATGCACTTGCTTTCTCCGCATCCGTGTATACGACACCGTTACGGCCGTGAAGTGGGGATATCGGAAGTTTTTGGGAGCGAAAGGCTTTTGCCATTCTCCAGATGGAATTGTCTTGGGCGGACAGGGTTTGCAGGCGTTCCTCCCAACGGTTGTTGCGGAGCTCTTGTAGGGAGGATCGTACTTGTTTGATGAGTCTGTTTGCGTCTCGTTTGTCGGTGGGGTTTCCGGTGCGTTGAGCTAGTCTACGCGCGCGGTTCTTTTCGAGTATCATTTCTCTGATACTGGACGGAAATGAGAATTTTCATCGTAAATGTCCCAATAAAGACGTCTGAAATATTTCAAAAGGTCGCTTTAAAATTTTCTTGAATGTACTGATTAGATAGAATAAAATATAATGTATAATTTATTTGTTACCTTAAGATCAAGACGTGATATCAGCTGTTCCTTTGAATCTTCTTTCTCAACGAATTATTGAGGCATCTTGAAAAGTTATAAAGTAGTAAAAGTAATAATTTTAGAGGAATAAATTAACTCGGGTCTTGTGGTTTCACGTGGCGTTAAAGCGTCTCGAATGATATAAGATTAATAATGAGTGGAAGGCTGTTATATGCTGGGGCATGAAAGAACGGCCATAAGCGCGGTAGCTGCTGGCCAGTAGATATAAATCTAGTGATCATAAAGAATAGATTTATGCCTGCTCGTTGAGTGCATATGAATGTATGAGCGCGTGTGTGTGTGCATATAATTGATACATGCATTGTTTTACACTGGATACAATGGAACGCTATAAAATTTAAATGTTCAAATGGATTGTAAGATTGAACTGCTGGCGCCAGATACCAGCACACTTTAATCTCTGTCATTTTCATTTACATTACCATTTGCGCCAGTCAAAGTTAACAAAGGTAATAAAATTAAGATGGCAAAAAAGTCATAGCTACAGCATAATAAACAATTCTCTTTCTTATGCTGCGTCCTTAGCACATTAAGTGTATTCAGGTAGTGAGTTTTCATGAGAATTTTACTTCATATGGCGTTTATCGCTTTTCATGCTAAGTAAGTTACAATATAATAAATATTACATAACGAAGTGTGTTCTACCAGCATTGTCGTCCTTCAAACGTTCATTTCAAATACTGATAAAACTTTGTTCAAGAGGCAATAGACAGGATGTGAGGAGGAGCCCCGAGAAATGTGTGTACATTTTCTGGGATAGCCAGGCGGTCCTCCGGGCAGTCTGCGCGGCGAGAATCAGATCAACATTGGTTCAGGAGTGCGCTGACGCCTTCAAAGGACTAGCCAGGACAAAGGAGGTGCATCTGGTGTGGGTTCTGGATCACTAGTGGTGGAAATTCGATATATTAAAGGTCAGCTCAGAACTGGCTGGGACCGGAGAATCCGACTGACTAATTAAAACAAATTATTCTTTATCTATTTGAAGTGATCTGATTTTTCTTTTTTGGCTAACGAACTTTTTCAAGTCGGTTGCAAAAGGAACTTGCCAAATTTGATCAAAATCGATCCACTATTTTTTGACGTATCGGTGTTTTACATACATACATATATACATATATATATATATATATATATATATATATATATATATATATATATATATATATATATATATATATATATATATATATATAAATAAACATGTAAACATATAAACATAAAAATTGAAACTGAACCCGGATATGTGTTTTGAGAGGCCTAATTAGCGCTCATTTGAAGAATATTTTTCAAAATTCGAAAGTCGGGATACATAAATTCATTAAAAGTCTCTTAAAGGGAATATTTATAGATTTTAGGACAATAACAGAAGGATATTTGTATGATGTGGAAACTATATTTTTTTTTTTATTGGCTGCGGCATCTCAGGCCATTAGCACATTCTTTCCCATCATTCAATATATTTTTAAATTTTCCAGACAGAGTCAACTTGGCTCGCCCGGGAATCGAACCCGGGACCTCTCGCTTAGCAGGCTGGCACCTAGCCACCTGCGCCACGAGGGCGTCGAAACTATAATTATATTCTTCTTAAATGTAATTGTATGTAACAGGTATGTAGTTCACTAAGTGAAGATTGGGACCTGTGATGATCACTGATAAGTACACTTGGAGAAAAATCACCACAACACATTTTAAAAGATCTGACGATCGTTTCACTAACCAAATTAGCGTCATCAGAGGATGAAACAATCTGTTTCTGATGACGCTAACTTGGTTAGTGAAACGATCGTCAGGTCTTTTAAAATGTGTTGTGGTGATTTGGGTTCTCCAAGTGTACTTATAGGTATGTAGTTAATATAGAATGTCAAGAAAAGAAGTTCGAGACCCAGCAAGTGCGTTATGGTAGTGAATTTTTATGAAATGTTTCAAATTGGAATAACTCAAGTTTCTATGAAGTTAGAAAGTTGAATTTTGGTATGTAGTAAGGTCTTTCCTAACGCAACGTATTTATCACATTTCATTAAAATAGCTTTGTAATTTTCGTAGAAAAAATTTTTTTTCGAAAGAAAACTCAAAATTTGAATAACTCATTTTTTTATAAACTGAGAAAGTTGAATTTTAAAGCGTAGGAAGGTCTTTCGTAATGTAACATATACATCAAATTTCATTTAAATAACGTTGTAATTTTCGGAGAAAAAATTTTTTTTCGAAAGAAAACTCAACATTTTCTCGGAAAACCTTGTCGTATTTTCCTGGCTAACGAACTCATCCAAGCCATTACTAAAAGACAGGCACTTGCCGAGTTTCATCGACATCGGTTAATTATTTTTTGAGTTATCGGATGGATATATATATATATATATATATATATATATATATATATATATATATATATATATATATATATATATATATATATATATATATATACATATAAAAATTGAAACTGACCCCGGATATGGGTTCTAGGGGTCCTAGTTCGCGGCTCATTTGAAAAATTTTTTCCAAAGTCTCACTATAGATACCTCTCTTAGTGATTTTTTTTAATCATTTTTTTAAATCTTTTTTTTTTTTTAATAAAAATTCACTAATAATAAAGGGATTGTATAATATATGAACTAGATAATCTAAATAAAAATAGAATTCCCCTATAAACCGTTATAATGCTACAATAAAGTTGTTCGGCGTGAAATATTTTGCGTGCAAGCACCACCTTTTAAGTCACCCAATACTGCTGGGAACAAACGAAAATAAAGAAAGAATCAAATTAATCACTTGTAATCTCCGACAAATCTCCCAAGACACCCGAATACAACAAACCCGGGGCCAGATGTGAATTCTCAGAATGATTTGTTGCGAGATTTTCAACCACATCAACATTCCTGAGATAACGATCTCGAACTTCTTTGAAATTTGTTAGAACGTTATCTTCAATCTCTATAATTTCTGCTTCAATTAACCGGACCATTTTTTAAAAATAAATTACACGTTGTGCATTAGAGATTATCTAATCTCGCAGGTATTTCCCGGGAGAGGCAGTTCCAGTGAGAGAACGACAAATATTCGAGAGAAATGTGTGCAAATGGCTGCCATTTCCGGAGGCAACACACATCAGAATACACCAGTTTACACAAGGTTGCCAATATCAAGTATCCACATAATAATATGTAACAAGGTGCACCAATTTGCGTCCAACTTAGACTTTATGTATAGTTCTTTTGAAAGAATTCCATCAAAATCTATCTTGATAGGCATGTACGTACATAAGGCTAGATGCATTCTCGCAACAATTAGAACCGTAGATCGGTTTCGCTCTCATTAGAGCTCTTCAGTACGGCATACTAATTGTAGCAAAAATGCACCAAAAGTAATACGGCTATAGTAAAGCCAGACTTTCAACACTAAGTGAGTGGTGGACGTGCCGCCACCTAGTTGCGGAACCAAGTAGTATGTTGTCACGCCAGCTCCAAATAACACGAAGTGTTAAAAAAAATAGAGAATGTATACAACTAACTAACAATTTAGAAAATTGTTAGCCCTGGCCCATTTCTACCCCAATATAGGGACAAAGTATGTAAGACTAGATGCATTCTCGCAACAATTAGAACCGTATACCTTTGTCCCTATATTGGGGTAGAAATGGGCCAGGGCTAACAATTTTCTAAATTGTTAGTTAGTTGTATACATTCTCTATTTTTTTAACACTTCGTGTTATTTGGAGCTGGCGTGACAACATACTACTTGGTTCCGCAACTAGGTGGCGGCACGTCCACCACTCACTTAGTGATGTACGTACATTCACGAGTTCTTAACGTACTTTTACTTAGTACAACTGGTATGATTGCATATTTTAAAGAGAGTATATTAAATAAATATGGTCCACGATGATCGAAAAAGGTGAGCTTCTAGAAATTCTAATTGTTTATGCTCTCATTAAAAATCTCCTCAAGAAAAGGTGTGTTATCTTTTATCGTATACAATGTCAAACAGCCAAATGGAATACAGTCAGTATTTCAATTATTGTTCATAGTGTGACGTTCTTTGGGGTTCTGGATTTGTTGATTTACAAAACACAGCTCGAAAACTACAGAATTACTGTAACCACTTATTTTCCGACCATAAACACACCAATGTCCACTATATTTCACTATTCTTTTTTTAGTTTTATTTTAACGACACACCACGAGGGCTCACAGCCTAAATACTATCGTATCGTGGGTGTCGAAAAGGAAGAAAGAGGCAACTTGTTAATTCTGGACTTGAAGGTTTGGAGGTATGGGGGAGAAGGAAAAACATGTGCCGGCAAGGAATTCCACAACTTGGAAGTCCTCGGGACAAAAGAGCGGGCATAACACAATGTTCTATGTCTGGTGACCTGGACAGTAAAAGGGTGCATTCGCTCTGTTCCCCTGGTAGATCTGTTGGGGGCAGCAGGTGGAGGAACTATGGAAGAAAGCTCCTCTGAGCAGTGCCCGTGCAGATATCTATAAAAGAGAGAGAGGTCACCAACAGCACGTCGGTGGGCAAGGGATGGCATCCTTCGGGTGAGCGTAGCATCACCGATGAGACGTATAGCTCTCTTCTGAATGGAGTCCAGGATAGCGAGTGTAAAAGCAGCATCGGCACCCCAGATGTGGGAGCAGTATTAGAGGTTTGGCCTTATTTGTGAAGTATGTAAGGAAACGGTTGCTTTACTACCACGTAAAGGAAAAGTCTACTACCACCTGCCACTCGCTTTCTATGATCATTTATTCTGCACCAACACTAACTCACTCTCACATAAAGACAGATGTGACAATACTTATAAAAAATCCCGAAACACGTCAATTTTATGTTAAAAAATGACTTTCTGCAACGTGAAAACTTCACCCCTACATTCAACCCCCTTCGAGTGACAGTTGAAACTCTCATATTTTTAAATAAGAGGTAGGGGCTTATGATACCTCATTTGACAGATCTCTTTATTCTCTATTCAAAAATGATATGGCTTTAAAAAAGAATTGAAAAAATTTACAGTAAAATAAAGAAATTCATTTGATTGACGAACTGAACACACTAAAAAAGTCTGGACGCAGCACGTGTGGTAGTAAAGCAGGCATCAAATTTGGTTACCAGTATAATATATATAGTAGAAACAATGTGCCATTTATCATCAAAATAACTTTATTGTTTGAAAATGTACAAACATTTTTCGAAAATAAACATAAAATGTTCCCGAAAAAAGTAGTTTCCTGGCTAACGAACCTTATAGGTTAATAGCAAATTGAGATAGTCAAATTTGAAGCATTTAATAAAAATTCGCTACCATAATGCACTTTTTTTTTTGTTCCCTCAGGGCTCGTCCGCGGCCTTGCCGCCCCGATAGCACCGCAACCCTTGGTTGATTGTGCATACCCCTAGTCTTACTCCACCCATTCCAAAATCACTGTGCCTTGAACTAGTCTGCACAGCGATTGGTAGGGTGAAGTTTTATATTGCTCTGTCTCCGGTCTAGAGTGACCGTAGATCAGTTGTCTTTTCCGGTCCAGAGCTATACACTCGCACAAGATGTGCTGGGCTGATTCCTCCCCCTCGCCGCAGAGTCTGCATGCGAGGTCCCCTTCGAACCGCCCCATTTTATGTAGGTGTTTCTTGACGGCCATGTGTCCCGTCAAGAGACCTGTTGTGTTTCTGAGCTGTCCTCTGCTAAGGTTTAGCAGCTCCACAGCTCTCTTTGAACTGGGTCCGTCAATTATTGACTTCCCATGTCTGAGCCCTGGACAGTCCGCCCAGTACACCTTGTGTTGGTTTCTGACCCAGGACTTAATGGCTCCCCTGGCAGTGCTCTTTGACACGCCCAGAGCCGGTTCTGGTCCCATAAATGGTTCTGCTGACCCCCTCTTTGCGAGACTGTCAGCTTCTTCATTGCCTTTGACCCCCGAGTGACCCGGCACCCAGATGAGGGTCACCTCATTCTGCCCAGCCAGGTCGCTCGTCTCGTCTCGGCACTCACTCACCAGCCAGGAATTTACCCGTGGGCTACTTAGTGCCTTAAGGGCTCTCTGGCTGTCTGTGGCTATGAGGATCCGCTTGTTGGTGTAGCCCCTCCTCTTGTTCTCCCGCACACAGTGCAGGATGGCGTACATCTCGGCCTGAAACACCGTTGCATGGGCTCCGAGGGAAATACTGTGACTTACCCTCGGTCCTTCCGAGTAAACACCTGCCCCCGTCCCACGCTCCCCGCCAGATCCGTCCGTGAACCAGACGAGCGCGTCCCGTGGTATGCCCGGTGTCTCCTCCCGCCATGCCCCGCGATCAGGGATTTCCACTGTGAAGTTGTTTTCCCTGCACATTCGCGGGCTCGCGAAGTCTGACCTCATTTCAAGCATGGGTTCCTTCACGATCTCCTGAATTTTGCAGTGGCCCCTGAAGCCTGGGTTGATCTTCAGTCTACCATTGCAGGCTAGTCTGTATAGTCCTAGCCTGGCCTCTCCCATAATAACGAAGTGTAGGGGGGGTAGATCCAGCAACACCTCCATGGCGGCTGTTGGGGTTGAAGACATGGCCCCTGTGATGCCTAGGCAAGCCATCCTTTGGATCTTGCCTAGTTTTTGTTTGGCACTGGATTGTGTCACCTTAGGCCACCAGACCAGTGCCGCATATGTTAACGATGGTCTGACCACCCTTGTGTACAGCCAGTGGGCCATACTAGGTCTTAGTCCCCACGTTTTTCCATATAGCCGCCTAGTGACGGCTAAGGTCATGACTGCCTTACGCAGTATTTTTCCAATGTGACCATTCCAGGTTAGCTTAGAGTCCAATACGACCCCAAGATATTTTACCTCCCTGGCCATTGGAACGCTCCTACCGTATAGAGTGAGAGTTCTGTGGCTTTCACACTTCCTCCTCCTCGTAAACGGCACGACGGTTGCTTTCTCGGGGCTCACCCCGAGCCCTTGATCAACCGTCCACCCTTCCACCACTTTCAGTGCAGTCTGCATACGCTCCCACACTGCCTGTGTGACCTTTCCTCGGACTATGATGACAATGTCGTCCGCATAGCCCTGTACCTCATACCCCCCTCCCGAGAGCCTCCCCAGCAGGCCGTCCACGACTAGACACCAGAGCAAGGGAGACAGAACGCTCCCCTGCGGACACCCCGCCGCGACCCCCGCCAGCAGAGTCCCTCCCGCGAGTGAGGTGAACACCGCCCTGTCCCTGAGCATGGAACCGATCCACCTGCAGCAGGTCTCCTCTATTCCACGCTCCCGGGCAGCTGCCAGAACCGATCCGAACGAGGTGTTGCTAAAGGCCCCCTCTATGTCTAGGAAGGCCCCCAGCGCCACCTCCTTGTTCTCCAGCGTATTCTCCAGTTTCAGCACCAGTTGGTGCAGTGCTGTTTCTGTTTAGAATCCTGCTCTGTATGCATATTGTCCGCAGTGTAGAGGATATGCTTCCAGTACACCGCCCCTAATGTGCCGGTCGAGCAGTTTTTCCACTGTTTTCAGCAAGAAGGACATGAGACTTATTGGCCTCAGGGACTTTGCCTGGTCAGTTGGACGCCCAGGTTTAGGAATAAATACAACCCTGGCCAGTCTCCATGCCCTCGGAATGTACCCCAGAGCCAGGCTGGCCCTCATAATGAGGGTAAGCACCGGCGCCAGTATATCTATCCCCTGTTGGAGCATGATGGGCATTATTCCATCAAATCCCGGCGATTTGTATGGCTTAAAGCTGTTAATGGCCCATCTGATTTTGCTCCAGGTAACCACCTCTTTAGCGACTGTCCAGTCTACTCTAGATGCCCGCCTATAAGGCGCCTCTATTTCTGAGTGTTCCCAGTCCGGAGGTGATTGGTTTATTATGTTACAGCCGGGGAAGTGCGTCTGGAGTAAAATTTCCATAGTTTCCTCCCCCGAGCTTGTAAAGCCTCCCGTGGGTGTTCTAAGGGAGCCTATGTTAGTCTGAGGGCCCTTAGACAGGATCTTGTGTAGTCGAGCACTCTCGGACGTGTTTTCCACTTCTTCGCAGTGCCTCCTCCACGACTCCTTCTTGGCGTCCCTCAGTCTTTTGTTATAGGTCGATAGGGCCTGTCTATATTCATCCCATGCTCCCGACCTTTTGGCCGCGTTAAACAGCTTACGAACCTGCGTCCTCCTCTGCCTGAGGTCCTCGTTCCACCATGGGACGTTCCTGGTGGACACCCTCATTTTCAGGGGGCAGTTGGCGTTATAGGCCGAGGTAATTGCGTCTCGCAATTGGACTGCTGCAATCTCGAGGTCTATTGAATCCCTTATGGCCCTCTCAACCCCCCGCAGTTCCACAGCTAGGTCTGCCCTGTAGGCTTCCCAGTCCGCCTTGCGGGGGTCCCGGTACCATACCGTTTCTCTTTCGACTTTGGCGATTTCAAACCGGATGTATCTGTGGTCTGAGCTACTCACTTCCCCAGACACAGCCCAGCTTTTAACAAAGTCACCCAGAAACTGGGTGGAAACTGTTAGGTCTAAAACTTCCTCACGCCGTGTTGTGACGAATGTCGGTTTATTACCTCTATTCAATATGTCTAAATTAAATTTCATAAAGAATTGTAAAAGTGCCTCACCCCTAGAGTTTGTGTCCGAGCTACCCCACAACTCATGGTGCGCATTCGCATCCATGCCGATGATGGTCTGCCATCCACCTGCTCTGCTACCCACCATCAGCTGCTCCAATTCGTTGGGTGGAGGAGGGTCCGTGCTGTCCCCTGGCAGATAGGCTGACGCGACAGTAATGTCCCTCAGCCCATCCGCTCCTCCACATCGGATTTTGATCGTTGCCAGGTCCCTGGAACAGAAATTCATTAGAGGGAGAAACTCTATCCCTTCCCTGACAAAAATGCAGGCCCTCGGATTCTCGCTGGACCTGCTGTAGATGAGCTTTCCATTAGCTCCGCCGAGTCCCTTGATCTCTCCTTTGTAGGAGTACGGTTCCTGGATGAGGGCCACATCCGTGTTCCTCAGAGCCATTAGTAGTCCGGCCGTGGCTGCCCTACTGTGTTGGAGGTTGACCTGAAGGAACCTAAGTCCCATTAACCCTTAATTGCTTCCCCAGTGGGTGGAAGCTAACCCTTCCCATGCCCCAGAATGCCTTGAAGGAGGTTCCTTCAAGGGCTCTGTAAGATGTCGGGTCGATCGAGAAGGCGAGCGTCTGTCCTTTCTCCTCTGCCTTCCTGCTTAGAACCGACCAGTGTTGCGTCCCCAGTTCAGGGTTCTGGATCTTAAGTCTGCTGATCACCGTCTCCTGCGGGACGGTGTCAGGGATCCGTACGAGGACCTTGCGTCTCTTTGGGAGTTCCTTGGGCTCGACGGCTGTCAAGTCCGCCCCCTCCCAAATCTGACCGAGGCCCCCGATCGTTTTCCGCAGCCAGTCCCGCGACTGCGGGCCGGCACAGGTTATCCAGAGGATGCCCCCCGTCAGGCGCGTCCGGTGGAACTGAGGCGGGCTCTCCCCTTCCTGAAGAGAGTCCACTGCAGCTACCACCGCAGCCTGGATCAGGTCCGCCTTCCCCTGGTCTAGCGTGACCTCAGGATGGCGTCTGTCAATCACCGCCATCCCGAGGCCCTCCGCAGCCTCCCTGTAAGAGCCAGTCTGCGCCGGTGTTCCGGCCTTAGTTCCTTTGGGAGGTCTGTCTGTAGTAGGCGTGCTAGAGCCAGAGCGCGGCGTCTTCCGACTCGCACTCTCCTCTTGCGCCTTTACAGGCACCCTGGCCCTTTTGGAACGTCTGTCTGTAGTGGGCGTGCTAGAGTTCGAGCGCGTCCTCTTCTGACCCGCACTCCCCTCTTGCGCCTTTACAGGTTTCTCGACCGTCCAGGTCCCGGCCGCCATTTTTTGCGCCCTCCGGAGCTTCTTTCTTTGCGCCCCGGAAAGACGCTTGGACTGCCGGGGCAGTCCCTCTACTCTAACAGTAGAGTCCTCACTGGTGGAGGGGCCCCCGGAGTCCGCGGAGCTCGCCGCCCTCCGGTGGGACCCAGCCTCCAGCTTGGGTGTCGGGGACAGGTCTCTGGCCGAAGCTACCCCCTGATCCCCCGTATCTACGCCGGTCGTGGGACCTCCAGAGTCCGCTGCCGCACCCTGGCTCGTCTCCGTTTCCGGGATAGACTCAAGGCTCAAGTCTGTAGCCGGAGCCACTCCTCGAGCCTCATTGGTTTTGGTTTTATATGTATTTATAATCTTCATGTTGTTCCCACGAGAATGGGGGAAATACTGTCCACACCATCAGAACCCCCTGTGTGGTGCAAGGCGGGTTACTCTGGAGGGTTGCCTGGTACTCCAGAGGTTCCGTTCACGACACCATCGCCCTGGTGCCATCCATCCATAGGCACGGGTCACGTGACACCGTAGATTGGGGGAGTTTAGTTCGACCTCCTTGTCTAGATCCGTCATGTTTAGTTATTAGCAGGGTCACCTCGTGCAGGATGCGGATTTTTACCGCGCATGACGGTCTTGGGGAAAGCTTCATCGGGAGTTTATGTTGTTATTTCCACTTCCTCAGCTTGCCCCCTGGAGTCCTTTGGCCCGCGACTCCTTAACCCACATAATGCACTTGCTGCGCCCCGAATTTCTTTTCTTGCAGATATGCATGATATTTACGTCGAAATTCGACACATTAAAGGTCAGCTCAGAACTGGCAAGGACCTTGAGAATCCGACTATCTAACTAAAACAAAGCATTCTTTAATATATTTGAACTGAGCAGATTTTAATAAAAATACGCTACCATAACGCACTTGCTGCGCCCCGAATTTATTTTCTTACAAACATGCATTATAATTACGTGGTCGAAATTCGACACAGCTCATAACTGGCATGGACTAGGGGAATCCGACTATCTAAATAAAACAAAACATTGTTTAGTCTATTTGACCTGAGCCGATTTTCCTGGATAACTTATCCCAGCTATTATATAAACATATAAAGTCTGAAACCCATCTCGGGTTTAGGATTTCAGGGGTCCTAAATAGCGCTCATTTGTAGAAATTTTTTCAATATTCAAAAGTCGCGATCTCCTCATTAGTGAATTTTTTTTCGGAAAATTTACTAAAATTAAACATATTAAACAATCCCCAAAATGTTAAAGAAGAGTGTTTTCTAAAAATACCCAAACATAAACGCCACCTTTACTTTCAAATGTTATCAAACATTACCCTATTCAGAAATAAGCTTCAATTGTGTAAAATGTGTGTTTTATGGTAAAAATCGCAGTTAAGAAATTGCTTAAGATTACAATATTATCCAGAACTGCTTCTCAAACTTTGACAATAGAGAAAATCCTGTCATACGTTTACCATACTAGCGCAGAGAGTTATTTTAACACCGATGAACACATTTGGTTTTTGATATATCGTATATTTAATGGACATAGTGTATTTAATATATAGAATTGGGGAATCTTTGGTTGATTTGGCAACTTTAAAGTGATGTAATTGTAAATACGAAACGCCCAGCAGGCAGTGGATTTAAGCAACCACGCCACTAAGAAAAAAATCATGATTCACGATGCAAACATTCACGATTTGTGTTGATTTCCTGTTGCATTTTAATGGTCGAAAATCAGCAATAAGGGAATGACATGGCTAGTGATAAATTTACATGTATGGGAAATGTTTGTTACGTATAACTAGCTAAAGATAGTGAATTAATAATCAATATGATACTTAATGTACTTTATTTTGAATAGTTATTGTGCCCCAAATTATATACAGATGTAGAGACTTCTTCTCTGGCTTCAAAAATCATTGTATTCTTCTCTGCAACGGGTTTCGCCTTTTAGGGCATCGCAAGTGGAAAAAATGGGTCTCTACATTTGTATTTTAGTGCGGAGTAGTATTACCAAGTAAGAACAACAACAATTGATGAGTTTCTTACATTTTCTGTGAAGATAAAAGGAAATTTTCTGTTAAAACAAGGTCACGTAACTTTATCCTAAAATGTGCAGCCAAATGTTGGATTATAATGTCATTTTTTTAGTGTAGGAGGTCTTCAACAGCATCAAAGCTATAGTAGTGATTATGTTTTCAACACTAGATTTGTTTTTGCTTAAAACAGAATCATTACTGTGTACACCTTATTAGTGATGGGTTGTTATTTAACAGTCTGTTATATTTTAACTGTTGTCGAGACGCAACAGTAACAACCTGTTATGGATATATACAAATAACAGGTACAGTGGAGGGGATGCTGTTGCGCTTTACACTAGAACTCGGAGTCGTATCTGTTTCTGTTGTCGTATCTGTTTCTGTTGCACTGCTACGATGAAACAACTTCTGTTTTCATCCGCAACTGTTATAACAGGATGAATGGACATGAGACTGGGAATGGGGTATAGAGCGGACTTTACTTCATAACATAATACTGTTTTCATCCGCAACTGTTATAACAGGATGAATTGACATGAGACTGGGAATGGGGTATAGAGTATAGAGCGGACTTTACTTCATAACATACTACTTTATACTAGTGTGCTCACAGCTTTGGGAACGTAAGGTCGTCGGTACAATGAAACTGTTAAATTTTGACAGGTTGTTGATTCACACAAAACACACACATATATTTACAATTTATAAACAAACACAAAATATGAAAAATGTAAATAAAATCAACGATGTTTCTTTTTTTATTTGAGAAAAATTGTCTTACACTAAAAAAAAATACTTTTCTAACAAAACACTTTCAAAGTTCTGAGTTTTTGTTGATGAACATTATTTGACTGACTTTGGTCGACGAAAGTCTGTTACGTTACTGATATGTATACAAATGTACAGTTATGCTTTAACATGAGTCCTTAGGTATTATATTATATTAGGTAGTTTCTTTGCTCATTCTTCTTTGCCTTATGTAACTAATAAATCAATATTCATTTTTACTTTTCACTTTGGATATCTAAGAAATGGGTCCGACTTTAAACATCTTTTTTTTTATTACTACTGCAAAATAAAAAATCGCTGAAACTTAAAAAATCTCAGAAACAGTACCAATTTTAATGAAATTATAAAAATATTCCCTGTACCCGGTATAGTTGAAACCAGACACACTTCGCCCTATAGGTAGAGAGAAAAAAATTAGTTTTAATTTTTTTTAAATTATTTATTTTATTTTTTGCTTACAATAATTCATGTATTTCATAAGTCTCATTTTCAAGGAAAAGATGGCTATAGAGGTTTTCAAGTTCAGTGATTAACTAATACTTAATTAGTAAAGAAAATTCGAAAGAAATTCTGCATTGTTGAATTTTTTACCAAATTATTATTAGTGATGAATACCCCAAAAAAAAACCTCCATCATTTTTTTAATAAAAAATTAATTGTTTTAAACATAATACAAGAATATTTTTTATGTTAAACATTACCCAACTACACCACCGGACGGGTTCAGCTACTGTTACTACGTCTACGTGGAATTCTTAATAATTCATACTGTTATTTTCAACCTGTATATTTAACTGTTATTTCTAAATAACAGTAACAGTTGCGACCTGTTACAGCAATATAACAGTTTTTCCCATCACTACACCTTATATATCATAGATGCATTCTGTACCTTAAAAGACATCCCCACCGTTTAAAACGCCTGATCAGATCGCATTTACGTCTGATGGCTTAAAATACCTCCAGATATGGAAGATCGTTCAAAAACATATTTAGAAAAAAAAAACAGTTTATTGGGAGTATTAATACGAGGGCGCGTCAATAAGTTCGTGACTTTTTGAATGAAACACAGGCTTTTTGACAAAAAATAATTTTATTTCTCAACGGTACAGCTCTGCTGTGAATGTGTTTATTCTATTTTAACCTTTACTATCATGTTGAAAGTTGCAAAATATTTGGCATTTGTATATGGCGAATCTAAACAGTATCTTTGTTTCATTTTTTTCAGCGAATGTTCATAAAAAAACTTCGCTTTTAGAGAGGTAACGACTTTCGAATTTAAAAATAAATAAAATTAATTGACGCGAATCTGAGCTTTTGAAACCCATTTCCCAGGTGTATTCAAATTTATATATACAAACAACATGGTTTGCAAAGTTTCTACGCCACTTAGAGACTTCTGGTTCCATCACACTTGAAAATTCTTTCCGGAGGCTAAGTTTGTCAGCCAGTCATGAAAGTCAAGTTTTTCCATGAACAAATTGCACATTTTCTTCTCGAACATGCTATGTGTTATAAATTTATCGGAGCTAACCATACTTGTTCTTTATTATGTACATTTTTTGGTCGCAATTTTTAGTAAATTTTCGTAGAAAAAATTCACTAATGGGGGGATCCCGACTTTCGAATTTTGAAATTTTTTTGCAAATGAGCGCGAACTAGGACCCCCAGAACCCATATCCGGGGTCAGTTTCAATTTTTATATGTTTGTATGTTTATATATATATATATATATATATATATATATATATATATATATATATATATATATATATATATATATATATATATATATATATATATATGTATGTATGTATGTATCACACCGATAACTCAAAAAATAATGGGCCGATTTTGATACAATTTGGCACATACCTTCCTTTTGTAAATGGCTTGGATCATTTCGTTAGTGAGGAAAATCGGACGAGGTTTTCCGGGAAAATTTTGATTTTTCATTCGAAAAGAATTTATATCTCCGGAATTAACAAAGTAAGGGCAACCAAATTTGGTACGCGGGTTCATATCAAAATTGGTAATATTTAGGCATCGATCCTGAAATTAATATGAGCTATGGAAAGAAAATGTCTCAAGAAGAATGCTTTACAAAGCCTGAACTCTTAGTTTCAATCGTCATTGTCCTTCATTTTACTAAAATATTCCCAGAAAATTCATTTAAAATAGACCCTTTCTCTGATACTTTGGCAGTAGTGTTGGCTATAGAGTTTATCGTTTAATGGTATATCATTTTTGTCAAATTTTCATAAAAAAAATAATTAAAGCTCAATATATCCGTTATTATGCAAGTTACGAAAAAAATGGTATACATCAATTATAGGGTGTCTAGAGCTACATCTTAAAAACTATTTCCACAATTACAGGGTGGCCCATAAGTCGTTGGTGATTCAAAATTTTTTTTAACGAACACGCCCTATGTTATTGCATTTTTGCATTTTCCATCGAAATATAATACATCTTTGTAAGAAAATAAATTCGGGACGCAGCAAGTGCGTTATGGTAACGAATTTTCATTAAATACTTGAATATCTCAATTTGTTATTAACCTATAAGGTTGGCTAGGAAACCAGTTTTTTCGGGAACAATTTAAGTTTACTTTCGGAAATTTTTGTACATTTTCAAACAATAAAGTTATTTTGATGAAACATGGCACATTGTTTCTACCATATAGATTGATGCCTGCTTTCTTAAAAAAACATGTTTGCTATTAAACACATTTTTATGAAAATTCACTACCATAACGCACTTTTTTATTTATTTTGTTCATAAAAAAAGTATTCAGGTATGTGTATTTTTTATTTCGAGTATTATGAAAAATGTACTCGAGAGGCCTGGAAATGTCAGGGAACTTGATATTTGATTTCTGCTGGGTACCCTGGATTTAGTGTTACCATATTCGCGAAAAAAATGCACATATAATTGCAAAAGGTACGAAATATGCTCTCTTCTCTTAATACCAGGAAAGCCTCTGGCCTTGACGAGATCTCAGCAATTGTTCTCAAAAAATGCGCACCAGAACTTGCTCCTGTCCTGACTCGTCTGTTTCAGACATCTTACAATAGAGGCATATTCCCTAGTAACTGGAAAACTACTCGAGTACAACCCGTCCCCAAGAAAGGATCCAAAGTGCTTCCTAGCAACTACAGGCCTATTTCTCTCCTTTCAGTCGTCTCTAAAGTGATGGCAGAGTATATAAACACTGAATTACTAAAATTTCTTGAAAAACACAGTCCAATCCACGACAGGCAGTATGGATTCCGTCAGCGCAGATCAACTGCCGACCTCCTTTCCTTTGTCACCCATTCTTGGAACAAGTCTAGACATATCCAAAGCATTCGACCAGGTCTGGCACGCAGCGCTGCTTAATAAACTTCCGGCCTATGGCTTACCACCAAAACTCTGTACGTGGACAGCAATTTCCTCTTCAACCAGAGCATTTCTGTTCTCGTGGATGGCCATTCCTCCAAACTGTATCCAATTAATGCAGGACTTTGTTTCTTCTCCACATCAATGACCTCCTCTCTAGCACATCCAACCCAGTTCACACTTACGTGGACGACATCATCCGCCACTCAAACATACAATATTCTAAGCCTCTCTCTTTAGCCCAATTAGATGATAATCGCAGACTCATGGAGGATTCTATCTCCGTGGATCTCCAAAAAATATTCGAGTGGGGAAGTAGAAATCTTGTACAATGCAACCCCACCAAATCACAGTCTTGCTTTCTTTCTCATAAGAGATACACCAGCCCTAGACCCATCACAATAAACAACCAAGTTATTCAAAGTATAGAGTCCTTTTCGCTTGTTGGCATTTCTGTGGATCGAAATCTCAATTGGCACCAACATGTCACATCAATTGCAGAAGCGGCTGCTAAGAAGTTAGGTTTCCTCTTCCGGTCTCGCAAATACTTTTACCAGCTAATCTCTATACCTTATATACTTCACAAATAAGACCAAACCTCGAATACTTCTCCCACATCTGGGGTACTGCTGCCGCTTCTACACTCGCTATCCTGGACAGAGCTATACGTCTCATCGGTGACCCTACCCTTACCCAAAGGCTGCCATCCCTTACCCACCGACGTGCCGTTGGTGACCTCTCTCTCTCTTTTATAGATATCTGCACGGGCACTGCTTAGAGGAGCTTTCTTCCATAGTTCCTCCACCTGCTGCCCCCAACAGATCTACCAGGGGAACAGAGCGAATGCACCTTTTTACTGTCCAGGTCACCAGACATAGAACATCTTGTTATGCCCGCTCTTTTGTCCCGAGGACTTCCAAGTTGTGGAATTCCTTGTCGGCACACGTTTTTCCTTCTCCTCCGAACCTCCAAACCTCAAGTCCAGAATTAACAAGTTGCCTCTTTCCTCATTGTCGACCCCCACGGTACGATAGTATTTAGGCTGTAAGCCCTCGTGGGGTGTTGTTGAAATAAATAAAAAATAAAAAAATGTCAAATGAGAGATGTGATTCAGTGTTAGCATATTCGCGAAAAAAAATGTACATATAATTGCAAAATCCAAAAATTTGCCCTTGATTGAATTAGGTAATACGATCGCTACTGTACATCGTCTACATAGTTGGTATTACTGTGGACAATCAATTAATGATGTTATTAATGCGTGAAGCATTTAAATCTCTTTAGATTCACGAAAAATCATTGATGAAGGATTATGAATCGTTATGAATCGAGATTGCATAATCTAGTTTATTGACCAGAAGCTTATGTGTGCCATGAAGAGAAACTTACAACTAATATGACCAGACATCGGAAATTGAAAAAAAAAGAGAGAAAAATCAATCTCGTCCGATGCATAAGAACAAGTTAGATGAGTTAAATCAAAATTTCTATTTTACTCTACATGTTGGCTGTCTCACTTATGAATAAATTACCATAATTTAAGATTTATTTGGTGTGAGTGCATCACCCGAGCAGGCAGACTACTTGCCTTGTGTACGACTAGGTGTAGCTGACATGTTGTGCTTGTATTTACAATGAAAAATTAGAAAATTATTACCGGAATATGTCCACTATTAAAACCCACGTGTGAGAATCTCAGTGTTTCCTTTTCGTCTAGCTAATTTAAACACTGACATACAAATAAATACCTATCGGTCTTCAGATAAGCTTTGAAATGCATATATGGAAATGGTTGGGAATCTTTGACATCCTGTTTATGCTAAAATTCGAGGTTTATTATTGCAATAATATGCAAAAAATAGAGAACGTTGAGGTGTTTACTCATTATCACGGTCTCAAGGAAATGTCGCCCGGTTGTCGCATCCATGACTCTCTGTCTTCAGCAGCTCTTCCCATTTCATTCAAGCCTCCTCACTTAGGTCAGGTTTGTATGTGAGTGGGCCATATCGGTCCCTCCACCGCGACCTTAAGGTCTATTGTGGCTCACGCCTAAAGTCTATATTTTGCCCAACAAATCCAGCCTCCTGCAGAGGTCGATAATCTTTGTGGGCGAAAGTTGATCCAGATCTTCTGGAGCAAGCTTTACCTTGCCAAAGAGCAGGTATCTAGTCCTGTCCGCTGCCGGACAGTAACACAGCACGTGCTCTGCTGTTTCTTCATTCTCAATACACAGCCGGCACTCAGTTTCCTGACCGACCCCAATACGGTGCATGTGGTGCCGCAAGCGGCAGTGTCCTGTATACAGGCCGACTAGAGTACTCAGTTGTTGTCTGTTCAACTCTAGAAGTTTTTTAGCCCTTGACTCAGGCAGGCCATTTATGAAGGCCTTAGAGTGGGCTAATCCTGGAAGATTTTGCCAATATTGGATTGTCATTCTTTCTGTCCAGGTCTTTAAGGTGCGTTTTGCTGTGCAAGATGTTATCCCCAGCACCGGTTCTGGTCCAACAAAGTCACTCTGGGCCCCACTCTTGGCAAGCGCGTGGGCCGCAACGTTGCCGTCATGGTCCGAGTGACCCGGTATCCAGACCAGCGACACCTCATTACAGCTGCCCAATTCGTTAAGGGCAGATTTACAACTCCATACCGTCTTTGAATTACACCAGTAGGAACCAAGAGTCTTTATTGCAGCTTGGCTATCTGCATATAACTTTATCGATTTGTGTGTATCCAGGTTTCTTAAACTTTCCCTTGCACAGATCTCGATGGCATACACTTCTGCCTGGTGTATGGTTGCGTACTTACCGAGGCGAGCTGATAGCCTAGCATCGGTGCTGCCCCCATATGCGCCAGCTCCTACTCTCAAATTGGTTTTGGAGCCGTCAGAGTACCAGCAGAGGTCCGCTCTCAACAGGGTCGTTTGGTTTCGGTCCCAGTCCTCCCTTTCCGGGAGGACGATCTTGAAAGACAGATCTCTGCTGTTCCTTGTAGGCATCCAGTCTGAGACCATTCCCAGAATCCCGTGACCATCAGTGTCATCAAGGAGTCCGGACCCCCCCAGACTGACTTCCTTCGGCATGTTGTCTGCCGTTTCCTTTAGTCTGTACGTAGTCCACCTCGCCACCCTCTCCAACCATATGTGAAGAGGGGGAATATTAAGGAGCCTCCTCACTTAACCAATTGTGCCAATCTTCCAGAAATATGATACTTGTAAGAAGCTGTCGCCAGGTGTGACTTCAGTGCAAGCGTTGCATAGTGCCGAGTGTCCTTATAACTATTGGTATTATCTTTTGTTCATGTTCCATATGAAGGCGATTTCGATGCCCAAATCTCGGTATGTCAATTTTGTCATGTCTCTTTTTTTAACGACATTAGCATCCCCAGGCTTAAAAGGGGACAGAAGCCGAGGAAATACTAGATTGGCAACCATGAGATACAGCCTGTAAAGGGTGTCAGACACCTAGGAATTATCCTGGACGAGAGAGGCACATCCAAGGATCACCTGCAGGTGTCTGCCCAGAAAGCGGAGAAGGAAGCATCAGTGATAGGCAGAATGATGCCGGATATTGGGAGCTCGGCATCAACTAGCAGACTTATACTCACTAGAGTAGTTAATTCCATTTTGCTTTATGAAGCTCCAGTATGGTATCCGGCGATGAAAAGGAAAACTTATAAAAAAATCGTCGAGAAGACCCAGAGGAAAGTGCTTCTTAGTGTGACGACAGCTTATAAAACTGTTTCAGCGCAGGCAGTCCAGGTGATAGCTGGCGCCATACCAATTGATCTAGAGTGCAAGGAGAGGTATACTCTGTTCAAGGAACATGAGTTGAACCTAGGAAGAAGAAAGGCGGTGCGCGACGAAATCATAGAGGAGTGGTAACATCGTTGGTTGGAGAATGTGGATGTGGCGAAATGGACGAGGAAGCTCATACCAGACATAAAAACATGGCTAGAATGTAAACACAGAAGTCTCAGCTACCATGTAACACAAGTAATGACAGGCCACGCGTAGTTTGCAGTTATGCAAAAAAAATATGGCAAAAATGTTAGTGAGGACTGTAGATATTGTGGTATAAGATATTCGTTGGAACACACATGCTGCAGTGCTCTAGATGGGAGGAGCAGAGACGGACAGCAGAGGTCAATAACTAACAACAGAGAACCTGGTTCCACTGATGCTCAGCAGTAGGGAGCAATGGGAGAACCTTCAGAAAATGATGGAGAGTATCTTGAAAGAGAAGGAGAAACATGAAATAACCACGGATTTACCAAACTCCTAATCTCTGTACCGACATTAAGCGGGGGAGGGGAGAATAGGTGGAAGAACGAAGAAGAAAAGACGACTTCTGTGCAGACGTTTCCAGGGAGTATGAGCGATTCAAATAGGCCTCTTGGTTACCTGCGAGTAGCTCCAACATCCTCACAAAAAAAGCATCCCTAGGAATTGAGGGGTCAATCAGGGTACAGGTGTCTCCATAATTCTTGATCATGTGAACGATTTGCAGCCATAATTCTGCGCCAGTGTGGATAGTTTTGTTGCATATGAGAGGTATCATAGAGGTCAGCCATTTATGGGTCCTGAGTTTATCAGTGATGTCTCTTGATATTCTACCCACACATTGTCCATGACATGTCCTGTTCTATCCCTACCAAAGTTTTATGGATAGTTTTTTTCCTGGTCTCTGTTTCCAAACACTTTTTTAAGTTTTTAAGGGTGTTGTTCCAGGTATGCCATGTTTATTATTGCTGCCTAATGGGCTAGGTATATCTGTCTCAGTCCGCGACCTCCATCTTTCTTTGCTACATTCAGCCCATCTACACCTGCTCTGGGATGCAGCGCTCTGTTTAGTTTCATGATTTTTCTAGTCTGTCTATCCATAGCTCTCAATTCTGCGAGCGACCAGATCAAAACAGTCAGATTATACTCAATAACAGAAAAAACCAATGCATTCATAGCCGGAATCTTATTTCTTCATGCCAGCTCTGTCTTTAACACAGGTCTTAATCTTCTGTGGCACTTGTTTCCGACCTCATGTTTGATATTTATTATATTTTTTTTTGTACTTTAACGTCGGTCTATTTCCGCGACTATGGTGAATCACCGACACGAGGGAGCAGTTTCACCCCATTATCCTGGAAATTGTGCCCAACCCCTGCCTTTCTGTAAAGAGGGTAGGGGTCTTATCACACGGAGACGGGACTGGTGACTTTACTCCGCCTCCGAAGGGCGGAAGGTGCAGATATTCAACTTGCCCAAATACAATGACACAACCTCAGTTGATGTTAATTTTACAGTATGTACTGAAAAAGTGAAAGGAGTACCCTGGGTTCAAAGGCACACGTTCTTATTCCTGGACCACCTAGGCTCTCATTGTTATTATTAAATAAATATGTTTATTATTTATGTTTAAACTATTTGCATAAGTTTGCTTGCATGTAATTAATGTAGAATGTTTATTTTTATTGTTTTAGGTAGCGGGAGTTCCCCCTGAAGAGATGATCGGGTCATGCGTGGGGGCCTGTGCACGGTGAGCGCCCCATTGGCCGCCTGCAGCCCGGCAGCAGCGCTACCTCCTTCCGCTCGTTTCCTGGCACTACACTTGCTGCACCAGCAGACCCTCTACTTCATAGTGCAGGCCAAGTCCAGGGTTAGGGAGCTATACCATCAGACATGTCTCCACTTCGCCCAACAGGGCATGCTCGATACGGATCTATTCGGTTTAGCACTTATATGCGGTAAGTTGCCATACATACACTTATTTTCTTATATTAAACACAGTGGCGGCTCGTGATGTAAAAAATTATGGGGCAAAACTCTAAAAAGACAAGCTGTTAGAAATCTGTACGCAGCGAAGTGAAAAATCATTTACTTTTTCGGTAAATTTGCAGATTAGCTCTCGAACGCTTTTCAAAAAATTGTTTTCAGAAACATTACTAGGATCCCCCGAGAGGGAGGAAAATCCCCACGACGAAGTACGGGGGGGAGGGGAGGTCTGCTTCGTCGTAGGCATTTTCCTTCCCCTCTCGTGTGGCTACAACCAACCTCGTTGCACAAACCACAAGAAAAATTTCTTGTTCACACCCCCCAAGGAAGTTACGGGACTAGGAGTGAATAGGGGTGCTGGGCGGGGTAGGTAGTAAAAAGGAAATATGAGCAGAAAATGCGAAGAAAACTGCTTGAAAGCTGTCTATTTGAAGCCATATCCCCGTTAAACCCTGCCTACCCCGCACAGCACCCCTATTCGCCCCAGGTCGCGTAACTTCCTTGGCGGGTATGAACAAGAAATTTTTCTTGTGGTTTATGCAACGAGGTTGGTTGTATCCACACGAAAGATGGAGGAAAATGCCTACGACGAAGCAGACCCCCCCCCTCGGGTGCTTCGTCGTGGGGATTTTCCTTCCCCTCTCGCGTGCATACAACCTCCCTCGTTGCATAAAATGTCTTGTTCATACCCGCCAAGGAAATTACGACACCTGGGGGAATAGGGGTGCTGTGCGGAGTAGGCAGGGTTTAAGGGGGATATGGCTTCAAGATGTGAAAAAGACAGCTTTCAAGCCCATTTTCCTCGCATTTTCTGCTCATATTTCCTTTTTACTACCTACACCCCCCTGGTCCCGTAACATCCTCGGGGGGTGCGAACAAGAAATTTTTCTTGTGGTTTGTGCATCGGGGGGGTTGGGGGGCTTCTGAAAAAAGTTTTTTGAAAAGCGTTCGGGAGCTAATCTGCAAATTTACCACTTTTTCTGATAAATTTCCATAAAACGGTGATGATAATGCACTTTTCCAAGAAAGTAGAATAGAAGCTAGTATCTAGCTAGCCTACGTTTAGTTCTCGACTTACAAATCCCCTTTCGTTTTCTTTGTATCGAACAAGGCAATATAAATACTTGTTTTTACGTAGAATAAGAAATCAATATAAATACTTGTTTTTATGTAGAATTTTAGTTGGAATATTCATCCTCTTTATGTGGTAAACAGTAGTTTTTGTTTTTAAAAAAAAGATGTGCGGTTGTTATTGGTCTGTTCGCCAGATGTTCATGCCGGCGCTCGTCACGGTCTCCAATATTCTTAGGTCTTTTTAAAATATGTGTTGTGGTGATTTGGGTTCTCCAAGTGTACTTATCAGTGCTCATCACAAGTTCCAGTTTTCACAGAGTTGCCCATACAGGGCGGCGCATTGAAAACGAATCCGACCGATTTGCGTCCAGAGAATATTTTGTTTTAAGAAACGCTGAAACACGTCAATTTTAATATTGAGGGGGACATGTTTTGACATGAAACTCAACTTTGTCACATCATCCCCTTAAGGGTGGTGATAACAACCCTCAATTTTGAATAGGGAACATGGATAGAGTGTTAGATCATTTGAAAGCTCTTTCTTTTCTGAATTCAGCACACTATTTTTTTTGGAAGTTTTATCAAGTCGTTTAAAAATTATTCACCGTTGTAGTTGCAAGAACGTATTTCATTCATTCTGATAAGAAATGCACTAATTAGTCATTTTTCATTAAAAAAACTAAAAAAACAAAACCAAACGTTACCAAACGTTCAAAAATGTTTATTCAGTTAAGTAAGTGTTCAAATTGTTGACCACCAGCTTCCATACAAAAGTACAAATTTTGTTCAAAACGAGCTCTGACATTCTGGAGCATTTGTGGAGTTATTAGACGGCATTCTTCAACAATGCGTCGTCGTAATTCTTCCAGAGACTCCGGTTCTGTTGCGTAAATTCTACTCTTTAAATGACCCCATAGAAAGAAGTATAAGGAGTTAAATCCGGTGATCTAGGGGGCCACTCAATAGCACCTCTACGCCCAATCCATTGCTCTGGAAACTGTCTGTTCAAAAACTCCCTAACACGTTGTGAAAAATGCGGAGAAGCTCCATCTTGTTGAAACACGATTTGATTTTCTTGATAGCGATCATCATTTTCAACAATGTCAATTAGTAGAGGGTAAACTATATCTTCTAGTAACTCCAAATACGTTTCGCCACTCAAATTGCCATCAAGAAAAATTAGTCCGATTAAACGGTCTCCAAAAATGCCAGTCCAGACATTCAATTTCTGTGGAGTTTGAGTGTGGACTTCGTAAAAATTCTTGGATTATTATCTGCCCAATAACGACAATTATGACGATTGACTGTAGAGTTTAATAAAAACGTACACTAGTCTGAAAAACAGATATTGAACAGAAAGTTCCCGTTATCAGTTATTCGTGCAGTTATAACTTCACAAAACTCCAGCCGCCGATCACAATCATCTTCATTCAGTTGTTGTACAAGATGAATTTTATACCGGTGAAATTTATGATAACTCCAAAATGTATTTTCTGTTAACATGTCTGATCGGATTTCGTTCATTAAACAAATTTGGGCACAGTCATCGTTTTTGAAAAAAAGAGTAATTATTTCAACTCTTTCTTCTACAGAATACACCATTGTGAAATTAATTTTCGGTAGTATTATCAAGTATCAAACCGACCGATAAACTGAAATAATAAACCTCATTTATCTCATTCCGATAAGAAATGTTTTTCAATTTTTTGTTTACAAAACAACAAAACATTGACTATCAGCACATTTCTTATCGGAATGAGTGAAATGTGTTTTTGCATCTTCAACTGTGAATAATTTTTAAACGAGTTGATAAAACTTCCAAAAAAATTAGTGTGCTGAATTCAGAAAAGAAAGAGCTTTCAAATGATGTAACACCCGACCAATGTTCCCTATTTAAAATATAAGGGTTGTTATCACCACCCTTAAGGGGTTGATGTGACAAAGTTGAGTTTGATGTCAAAACATCTCCCCCTCAATATTAAAATTTACGCGTTTCAGCGTTTCTTAAAAAAAAAAATTCTCTGGACGCAAATCAGTCTGTTTCGTTTTCAATGCGCCACGTCAATTTTAATATTGAGGGGGACATGTTTTGACATAAAACTCAACTTTGTCATATATATATATATATATATATATATATATATATATATATATATATATATATATATATATATATATATATATATATATAATCATTTTCTATTTAGTGCATTACTAAGACCGTGGTTTTTAATTTTTTTTATATATTATTTTATCGGATCCTCCGATATCCCTTTCAATATTTTTAGGTCGGAAGATTACTTGATACAAAGTATTCAAAGCACGTGATTATTTTTTACCCCATTACTTTTTAAAATATTTCAGATATTACATAAATGTTTAAAAAACGAATACCTTAGAAATTCCAAACGATCATACTCATGGATATTCCCATATATAGGCATTCCTAAAGCGAATGGAATAAATTATATAAATAGCCTGTGAACCAAGCAGGTAACGGAAAAATATATCAAATCCGGAAACTGATATAGAAGTCACACACACTCACAGACTCTGCTGGTTTCTGAACAGAGCTGCCATAGCTATCGCTCTCTATCTCTAATGGCATTTATACGTGATGATGCAATCATTCTTGTCGCATTCGCATTATTCATGTGCATATTCGATAATTGTGAAACTCAAATAACACATAAACACCATAATCGGTAGTAAAATGATACAATAAATACTACAGGCTGCAAAGACTACATAGAAATTATATATGTGTGTGTGTTTGTGTGAGAGACAGTAGAATAGTTACGTTATTTTTGTAATCTATGCTCGAGATTGTTGATTACCGATACAGCTAGGATTCCGGCATTAATGAGATCAGTCTCGCCCAGTTTGTTTGTCTCATGTTTAACAACTTCTTATTATATTGTTACGTTCGTCGGGATTCTAGATTTGTTGACTAACAAAACACAACTTTTCAAACTGTTATTTTACAATAACCAACCATTTTCCAACACCGCTATAAAATACTATTACAAAATGTTCATAGAACTATATTTCACTGTTTGCCTTCTATGGTCACTTATTTGCACCAACACTGACTCAATACCTAATCACAGCATAATAAGACCTATTATGCTGTGACCGAACTAACTCAGTATTTGTGTCGTCCGTCTATTTATACTGTCAATAGAGATTATAGATCTTCTACACTGTTTTATACCTGTCACTTCTGGTGTCTTCTCGAAATATAATTCCAGAATGTTCACTGTTACCAACGCACTTTACAACCGGCCTCTGATCATAGAAGTAACAAAGTTCATAATCATAAGTCTCATAGACGGGTGTGACACTGCTCCCCTCTTACATTCTATCGTTTCGATCGAATTCTGATATTTTTTGGTATGACGTAAGCCTGTGCATATGAACCACTTTCATCTTGCTCTTTGGGATCCTCTGAATTGCGATAGACAACGTCATCGATCCTTTTGACCACCTTATACGGACCTTTCCATAATTTCTTTAGTTTCGGTGACCGTCCCTTACGTCGTACTGGATTGTAGAACCACATCCGACCTTCTTCTTCAAAACCAGCTGAATTAGCTCGCACGTCATAATGGATTTTCATTCCGTCGCTTTATACTCGTATGTGCATTCGGACAGCAGAATGGATGGCTTTCTTTCTCGTCAATATGTCGGAGCTCTCTTCAAACGAAGTTCTTACGTTCCACTAGTTCTTCCGCACAAGTGCTCTTCGTCTGGTGTTTCTATTAGCACAAATGTCTTTGCAGGCCCTATTCTTCCATTAGTCATCAGCTCTGTTCCAACAAATGTGTACACTGACTTTCTTCGGGTAGGATTCACACTTACATGGTCTTTACACCCTTCGTCTTGTACTTCCCCCATAATTTCTTTTCTACTTCCTTCTGGCGGAGTAACTGGGTCGTCACTTCCTCTCACAGCTCTCTTCACTGGAATGACACTTTCACGGGAGACGTTGCTATTTTCCTCTATGGTGATTTTCCGCCCTACAATGTTAGTGCCAAGCGAAATTATTTCTTCACCGCCGATAGGCAGGATGTCAATGCCAAGATCAAGTTTAGCGCACTGACCTTGAAGTATATCGAAGCCAATTATAATGGGGTCTGATATGGCTGCGACTATGGCTCTCTGATTTGCCTTCCATGTCCCAATTTGCAGCTCGACGTTTTGTATGATACCTGGATCCGATCACCACTGGCATTTACTCTGTACACTCTCTCTGTCTCTCTTACTCGCCATGCTGGTACCATGTCGCGGCGAATGATCGTCCTAGGTGCGTCAGTGTCGACGACCACTTGGATCTTATTGCCGCTTACGTATCCATGTACGACGAGAGCGCTGCCAGAATCGCTAGCCTGAGAAACAGTTACCGGCCTTATCTTCAGTTTCTCCCATGCGCTTGATCTTAGAGCCCAACATTCGCCTCGTATATGTCCCACCTTGCCGCAGTTCCAGCAACGCTAGGCATTTGCACGGTGAGCTCTAATTGGGTGCCTACGAGACGTAGGCCTTATTTGTTCTGCTATTTTCTCTAGTAGCTGCATGGCTTTGGAGGAATCTGTTTTATTTTCTTTTCGGACTTGGAGACTGCGAAGTTCCACATGACTTTCAGACGCTTGCTTTGCTGCTTCAAATTCCAGGGAATGTGACAAAGCATCGTTCAAGTTTTTGTATCTCGCCGTCCTCAGCGCCTGTTGGGTGTCGGTATCTCTGATGTCATTAATGAATGTTTGAAGCGACAGCTGGTTGAAAATTTTCACCGGTGCTGTAGGGTAGGCTGGTCGTATTAATCTAGTAACGTCGGCTTCGAACTGCTGCAATGACGGTTGAAGCTATAAGACTTTAGGCTTTGTAAAAGATTCTTCTTGAGAGATTTTATTTCCATAGCTCGTATTAATTTCAGATTCTTTGCCTAAATGTTGCCAATTTTGACGTTTTAAATCGCGACTTTGACGTTTTGATGTAAACCCCAAATTATTTTTCTTTAAATGCCTATAACTTTTTTGTCTTGTAATCTAGAGAGCTAAAATTTGGTAGGTAATATACCTATAATGATATAAACCAGCGTACCGAGTATGGTTGCCCTTACTTTGTTATTTCCGGAGATATGAATTTTTTTCGAAATAAAATACAAAAAACATATAAAAATTGAAACTGACCCCGGATATGTGTTCTAGGGGGCCTAATTAGCGCTCATGTGAAGAATCTTTTTCAAAAGTCGAGAATTTTTTTTTAAGAAAATTAACTAAAAACGCAAAATTGATTTTTTCGCCCTAAGGACATTTTGTCCTACGCGGCAATATGCATCTGGACAAATTAGTTTTGTTTACGGTATTGAGTAACTTCTGTTGGAATGGTAACAACGCGCTTGTAATTTTATTTAAAAAATAAATAAAATTTATATCAGTACAAATTTTAATATTTGTAATAAAATGAATATTGGATTGTTATCCAATTACTAAACTAATACATACTTTCTTCAAATAGACAAGCGAAATATTTGCATAATACATTTACAAGAATCGATTAAAACACGTCTCTAGACAAACCGATCACGTAAAAACTCGAATTCCTTGAAATTCCAATGAATTATACAAACTAATGACAATTCATTGACGACAGAAACATGTTTATTAGAAATTTTAAGCCGATGTTTCAATCCTAAATAATAATAAACATATTGGACGTATTATCCGTCCTTTTTAATGAATTTTCTTTAAAAAATTCACTAATGAGGTGATCTCGACTTTTGAATTTTGAAAAAATTTCTTCGAATGAGCGCAAACTAGCCCCCTAGAACCCATACTGGGGTCAGTTTGAATTTTTATATGATTATATATATATAATTATATATATATATATATATATATATATATATATATATATATATATATATATATATATATATATATATATATATATATATATATATATATATATATATATATATATTTTCAACAACACACCACGAGAGCTTACAGCCTAAATACTATCGTACCGTGGGTGTCGACGACAAGGAGGAAAGAAGCAACTTGTTAATTCTGGACTTGAACGTTTGGAGGTTCGGGTGAGAAGGAGAAACATGTGCCGGCAAGGAATTCCACAACTTGGAAGTCCTCGGGACAAAAGAGCTGCCATAACAAAATGTTCTATGTCTGGTGACCTGGACAGTAAAAGGGTGCAATCGCTCTGTTCCCCTTAAATCGGTTGGGGGCAGCAGATGGAGGAACTATGGAAGAAAGCTCCTCTGAGCAGTGCCCGTGCAGATATCTATAAAAGAGAGAGAGGTCACCAACGGCACGTCGGTGGGCAAGGGATGTGAACTGGTGCTAGAGAGGAGGTCATTGATGTGGAGAAGAAACAAAGTAGGGGCTAAAGCTGAACCTTGAGGGACTCCTGCATTAATTGGATACAGTTTAGAGGAATGGTCATCCACAACAACAGAGATGCTCCGGTTGGAGCGGAAATTTGCTGTCTAGGTACAGAGTTTTGGTGGTAGGCCATAGGCCGGAAGTTTATTAAGCAGCGCTGCGTGCCAGACCTGGTCGAATGCTTTGGATATGTCTAGAGCGACAATCTAGGATTCACCGTGTAGTTCCATAGATTTGTTCCAAGAATGGGTGACAAAGGAAAGGAGGTCGGCAGTCGATCTGCACTGACGGAATCCATACTGCATGTAGTGGATTAGACTGTCTTTTTTCAAGAAATTTTAGTAATTCAGTATTTATATTCTTTTCCATCACATTAGAGACGACTG
This sequence comes from Tillus elongatus, assembly GCA_964006375.1. Classification (NCBI taxonomy): domain Eukaryota; kingdom Metazoa; phylum Arthropoda; class Insecta; order Coleoptera; family Cleridae; genus Tillus; species Tillus elongatus. The sequence goes on along the minus strand of OZ023266.1, from coordinate 5,042,887 downwards.
AAAGGAGAGAAATAGGCCTGTAGTTGCTAGGAAGCGCTTTGGATCCTTTCTTGGGGATGGGTTGTACTCGAGCAGTTTTCCAGTTACTAGGGAATATGCCTCTATTGTAAGATGTCTGAAAGAGATGAGTCAGGACAGGAGCAAGTTCTGGTGCGTATTTTTTGAGAACAATTGCTGGGATCTCGTCAAGGCCAGAGGTTTTACTGGTATTAAGAGAAGATAGCATCTTTGGAACCTTTTTAGTTTTGAAAATGATTATTCCGGCTTTTCAAACGATAGCAGGTGCGAATGTTGTTTTCAGATATGTTTACATTCATATCTTTGTTGAAAAATTCTACCACTTTATTTTAAATGTTTTCATTGATTTCAGCTGGTATATTGAAAATTCTTTTTTCTCTTATTGTGTTGTTTCAATACATCAAGTCTTTTTATTAATTATTTGTATACTTCAGATATACATTTTAGCTGCGTTTCTTGCTTTCTTAATTTTACCTCCATTTCAAGTAAAGCTTCCTTCACGACAGAAGAAGCGATTGCTTTCATGAACGTGTAGTTTTCTTAGTCTTCCCTCCACCTCAAGTAAAGCTTCCTTCACGGCAGAAGAAGTGAAGAGTGGAAGATAGAAAGGGCCTAAGTGCCAAAATAAAACTTTTGAGATAATACAGAAAAACTAAATAAAAGTTAGACACCCTTTTTAAGGAAAGTTTTATTAAGTATTATGCATTTAAACTGAAACGAAAAACCTACTTCTTAACAAAAATTTGGAAACTAAACTTCTTACTACAAAAAAAAAAAACTGTATAAACAAGTAAAATTAGAAAAAGGCCTAAGTGCCATAACTGATTTTGAGTATAGAAACATTTATAAAATCCATTTTACTTTTTTTTTGTTTGTTCTTCTAAACCATTGTCTTCAATCTAAAGTAGCTGTTTATAAAAACGTTGGTGTTCTGGATTTTGAAGGTAAGGAATCATGCTTCGAAGAGGTACCTTTTTATTTTCAGACACCTTGCTATCTGATGGCAACTTCATTATATTAGCCTGTCTAAGTCCAGCAAAAGTTTTCCCTTTCTTTAAAACATTAACGTGTATCTCTTCTTGAAGATCAGAAAATGAATAACTAAAGTTATGAATAATTATATTGGACTTAGGACCTTTCTAAGGAAAATGCTCGCGCATATACAACTACCGACATATACGAGGGGCTCTTATAAAGGCAAAATTTTAATTTTGGCGCTTAGAACCTTTCATAGGAGATAAAGCATGGCACATAGAACCTTTCTATGTAAAAAACTGAATTTCGAAAAAAATGGCACTTAGGTCCTTTCTAATTTCCACTCTAATTTCTTTCATGAGCGTATAGTTTTCTTTTAGAGTTTTCGACACAACCCTCCATCAATTAATTAATTGGTTTCGATGCAGTCGATAAATCGCATACCTAATAACGATGCATCGCATTGAAAAAGTCGATGTTTTCGATGCATATAAAAACATCCCCACCGTTTAAACTCTCCACTTATCTTTTGATTGTGAACGCTTATAAATTCAGTCTTGATTTTATGAAAAAAGGCCGTTTTATTCACCACTTAATTCCCCAAGCAAATATGGGAAATCTTTACACATAAAATGTTTAAATTTCTACTTGTGAGTGAATAAATTCCAGTTAATTAAAGTTAGGTCTTCCTTGGTACAGTGGTAGTAGTAGGATTGTGGTAGCACTAAAACACATGTGAATGTGTTTGTGTGTGTTATTTGTTATTTCTACAAGAGTGTTTATGGCTTATTGTTCTAGTTAAACACTGCAGCAGCTACCATCTGTGTTGGAAGGACGCGTAAAGGCTGAATAGTTACTGCGAGAGAAGTAGCTCCAGTTACGTCTCTTCTCTCTTCTTTGCTCTTCGGCTCTTCATTGGTAAATATCCTTCTCTCTTTCTTGTCTTCTCACTCTGTCTCGCGCGCGCTCGCTCTCCAAGGCGAAGGCATTTGGAAGCATCATTACAAGTCGGGCCAGGTCAATAAAAAAAATGAAGCTTGCCTGAGGTTAAAAAACGCGACCAAAAAAACAATGCACTGCTGCGGCTAAAGACAGGTAGCCGAGCGGGCAGACGGGGCAAGACGGGCGGGATCATTTGTATACTCCCGGAATGTGCCCGGCCCGGTACAGTCCGAGCCAAAAGAAGAGGGGTCGTGTTCGTATTTGAGATGCCAGTTTTCAGAGGCGTGCGTCCCAACTGTTGCTTATGTTGTTCTTGCCAGGGCCGGCGCAAGATCACTCTTTCAAACTACGTACTGTTTACATTACTTAACAACACTTAAACTTTCTATCGCATATAATTTATAAAAATTTATACACACAGAAAGTCAAAACGCTTCTAATTTCATAATCATCTGGGTTTATATTTCTTATAGGTAAACTCATCACAATTAATTTCCTCGCGGTATTATAACTCTTAATTCAGGGTTCCCATTCGTCTGGAAAATCGGGAAAAGTCAGGGAATTTGTAGAAGAAAAAAATTTGTAAGGGAAATCAGGGAAAAATTGGGAAAAATGGAGAAAATTAACTAAAAGTGAGGAAATTTTTGTGCCTGTCAGAAAATTTTTTATTTGTTATGCTTTTATGATAAATAATCGAAATAATGTGCTCGCTTTTTGTGAAATTCTGGACCGTTTATTTAATGGTTTCTTTTTACACAAAGCCGCCATAATTTTTTTTTTAATTTTTCGTTCATTGGTCGCTTTGTATTTCAAATGGGGAAATGTGTTTTCCGCGATGACGGGGAGACCTGCTGTATTTTGTAGTAGTTGTGGAATTCCTTGCCAGCACATGTTTTTCCTTCTCCTCCGAACCTCCAAACCTCCAAGTCCAGAATTCACAAGTTGCCTCTTCCCTTCTTGTCCGTCCGTGAACCAGACGATCGCATCCCGTGGTAAGCCCGGCGTCTCCTCCCTCCATGCCTCGCGGTCGGGGATTTTCACTGTAAAATTGTTTTCCTTGCAAATTCACGGGGGCTCGGGAAGTCTGACCTCATTTCAAACACGGGCTCTTTCACGATCTCCTGAATTTTGCAGTGGCCCCTGCAGCCTGGGTTGGTGTTTAGTCTACCATCGCAGACTAGTCTGTATAGTCCCAGCCTGGCCTCCCCCATGATAACTAAGTGTAGAGAGGGGGCAGATCCAGCATCACCCCCATGGCGACTGTTGGGGTTGAAGTCATCGCCCCTGTAGTGCGCAGGCAAGCCATCCTTTGGATCTTGCCTAGTTTTTGTTTGGCACTGGATTGTGTCACCTTAGGCCACCACACCAGTACCGCGTATGTTAACGATGGTCTGACCACCCTTGTGTACAGCCAGTGGACCATACTAGGTATTAGTCCCCACGCTTTTCCATATAGCCGCCTAGTGATGGCTAGGGTCATAACTGCCTTACGCAGTATTTTTTCAACGTGACTATTCCACGTTATCTTCGAGTCTAATACGACCCCAAGATATTTTACCTCCCATACCTGGCCATTGGGATGTTTCTACCGTATAGAGTGAGAGTTCTGTGGCTCTCCTACTTCCTCCTCGTCGTAAACGGTATGACGGTTGCTTTCCCGGTGTCACCCCGAGTCCTTGGCCAACCGTCCACCTTTCCACCACTTTAAAAGATTGGTGAAAACGGTTTAGATTGGGACAGGAATCCTTGGAAAATGACCCAAGAACAGGAAGGACGGTGGAAATTGTGACGGACAACAAGATTTCACTTCTTGAGCATCTCGTATTAAGCGATCGTCGCTCGAAAGTGGAAGAGTTATCAACAATGTCGGTTGGACTCGGAGATGTTATGTGTGAAGATTCAACAATATTAGAACACAACACGACTGTCGAAACAATAAAGGCTGATTACAGAAATTGTATCATTTTAAATAAGGCGATTAAATTTAGAAACATATTTACTTTTTCTGTTGTTTTTGTCTCTAGTTGAAGGACATTGTACGTGGTCAAGTGATTGATGTTTATGGACCTTCTGCGGGTTAGTATTTTGGGTACTAAAACAAAACGTGAAAGATGGACAGAACTACATTACGTTTATCACATGTGATAATATATAAGCATATGGCTTCAGCCTAGTGCGCATCTGACTTCAGAAGAGTTGTAGATTGTAGATTTTCCATGTTACATCTGTACATATGAATTAATGAATGAACTGGTTTTCAAACTAGATTATTCTAATGTTGTCAGCGGATGTATCAATAAAATACTCTCGATACAAAGTTTAGTATTCCATATACTTAATATTAAATGTCTGATGCAGCGACTGCTGGTATGTTAATACTTCTTCTCTTTTGATGAAATTTGGCATATATCTATTTTGACGGATACCGAATGCAGGGGCGTACTTAATTTTCCTAAAAATGGCTCTAAACCTTTTTTTTTTCCATTTTTTGACATAGAAAAACTGCATTAGTAGACTTTGGCCAGGTGACATAGAGAACAGTTTACACAGCATTAATAGAGTTTTTCATCTCATATCTTTTTATAGTTTGTTCATCAAAATCGAATAATAAATACAAAAGTTACAGGGATGTTTCCATTAAAAATTGGCCACATTATATATATATATATATATATATATATATATATATATATATATATATATATATATATATATATATATATATATATATATATATATATATATATACAGGGTGGCGCATTAAAAACGAAACAGACCGATTTGCGTCCAGATAATTTTTCTTAAGAAACGCTGAAACACGTCAATTTTAATATTGAGGGGGACATGTTTTGACATAAAACTCAACTTTGTTACATCAACCCCTTAAGGGTGGTGATAACAACCCTTATATTTGAAATAGGGAACAGGGGTCGAGTGTTACATCATTTGAAAGCTCTTTCTTTTCTGAATTCGGCACACTAATCTTTTTGGAAGTTTTATCAACTCGTTTAAAAATTATTCGCAGTTGGAGTTGCAAGAACGTATTTCATTCATTGTGATAATAAATGCGCTAATTGGTCAATTTTTCGTAAAAAAAAAACTAAAACACAAAACCAAACGTTCAAAAATGTTTATTCGGTTATGTGGGTGTTCAAATTGTTGACCACCAGCTTCCATACAAAAGTACAAATTTTGTTCAAAACGAGCTCTGGCATTCTGGAACATTTGTGGAGTTATTAGACGACATTCTTTAACAATGCATCGTCGTAATTCTTCCAGAGACTCCGGTTCTGTTTGGTCAATTCTTTAAATCTTTAAATAGCCCCATAGAAAGAAGTCTAAAGGAGTTACATCCGGTGATCTAGAGGGCCACTCAATAGCACCTCTACGCCCAATCCATTGTCCTGGAAACTCTCTGTTCAAAAACTCCCTAACACGTTGTGAAAAATGCGGAGGAGCTCCATCTTGTTAAAACACTAATTGATTTTCTTGATAGCGACCATCATTTTCAACAATGTCAATTAGTAGAGGGTAAACGATATCTTCAAGTAACTCCAAATACGTTTCGACACTCAAATTGCCATCAAGAAAAATTTGTCCGATTAAACGGTCTCCAAAAATACCAGTCCAGACATTCAACTTCTGTGGAGTTTGAGTGTGGCTTTCGTGAAAATTTCTTGGATTATTATCTGCCCAATAACGACAATTATGACGATTGACTGTAGAGTTTAATAAAAACGTACACTCGTCTGAAAAACAGATATTGAACAGAAAGTTCCCGTTATCAGCTATTCGTGCAGTCATAACTTCACAAAACTCCAGTCGCCGATCAAAATCATCTTCATTCAGTTGTTGTACAAGATGAATTTTATATTCGCTGAATAGTTCTTCTTTTGATGTTTGAAAGAGTGGCCAATTTTCTCGTGCTCTAAGTTGGGTCTGCAGCAATTTGACCTAGAACTTCAATCTCAGTAGTCTCATTTCTAACCGAAAATTCACGTTCAGGATCCCGTTTTTTTGTTGCCTACTGAACCACTTTGTCGAAACTTTGCAACTAACTCCAAAATGTATTTTCTGTTAACATGTCTGTTCGGATGTCGTTCATCGAACAAATTTGCGGTACGGTTGGCACAGTCATCGTTTTTGAAAAAAAGAGTAATTATTTCAACTCTTTCTTCTACAGAATACACCATTGTGAAATTAATTTTCGGTAGTACTATCAAGTATCAAACTGACCGATAAACTGAAATAATAAATCGCATTTCTCTTATTCCGATAAGAAATGTTCTGATAGTCAATTTTTTGTTTACAAACCAACAAAACATTGACTATCAGCACATTTCTTATCGGTATGAGTGAAATGCGTTTTTGCATCTTCAACTGTGAATAATTTTTAAACGAGTTGTTAAAACTTCCAAAAATATTAGTGTGCTGAATTCAGAAAAGAAAGAGCTTTCAAATGATGTAACACTCGACTTATGTTATATATATATATATATATATATATATATATATATATATATATATATATATATATATATATAACATATAAAAATTTTAACGGACCTTGGGTTTGGGTTGTAGGGACTCAAATTCGCGCTCACCTAAAGAAATTGTTTCAACAGCTTTTCACCGTGACCTCTCTATTAGGGAATTTTTCTTAACGAAAATTCGCTAAGTGCAACTATGTAATATCTAATGAAACTTAATTTGTTACACCCATATGGGTAAATGAGCTATGGAAAGAATATACGGGTACACTCTAGACATCTACGCCAGATTATAAATGGTTGTCAGCTTGAAAAATATTTTCTCGTTTATGTTTTGCTTCTTCTGGTATGTCCAATTCATGAATATGTGTACCATTGTATTCATATCAAATTCTTACAGGCTTGATCATCTATGTTGTCACTTCCAATTCTCATCTCTGACACTTACCTTAAACAATATTTACATTTATAATTGCCAAGAGCGTAAATATGTTACATACTGGTTTCGGGAATATCACTAATATTCAAATCCTCAATATATATATCAAACAACAACAAAAAAAGTCTGGACGCAGTAAGTGCGTTATGGAAGTGAATTTTCATAAAAATGCTTTTAATAGCAAATATGTCACTTTAATGCAAGCAGCCGTCAGTTTGGTTACCGGTATAACCTATATAGTAGAAACAATGTAGCATATTTTATCAAAATAACTTATTCTTTGAAAATAAACAAAAATTTTCCGAAAATACACTTTAAATGTTTCCGCGAAAACTAACTTCCTAACGAACATTAGGTTAATAGCAAACTGGGTTATTGAAATTTGAAGCATTTAATGAAAAGGCGCCACCAAAACGCACTTACTGCGTGTCGATTTTTTCTTACAAACATCATATTTCGACAAAAAAAAAATGCAAAAATGCAATAATATAAGGGATTTTCGGAATAAAAATTGTACGTATCACCAACAACTTATGAGCCATTCTGTGATTGTCGAAATAATTTTATAAGATGCAGCTCGAGACACCCTATAATTAACGTATACAATTTTTTCCCGTATCTTGTATAATAACAAATATATTGAGCTTTACCGTAGAAATGCGACACCCTGTATATATATATGGTATTTTGTTATTTTCGGAGATATAAGTTTTTTCCGAAATAAAACACAAAATTTTACGGAAAAACCTAGGCTGACGTTCCTCCATAACGGACTTATCCACGTCACTTGCAAAAGAAAGGTACGTACCAAAATTGATCAAAATCGGCCCATTATTTTTTGAGTTATCGGTGTGATATATATATATATATATATATATATATATATATCTATATATATATATATATATATATATATATATATATATATATATATATATATATATATATATATATATATATATATATATATATATATATATATATATATATATATATATATAAATTGAATGATTTGTTATTTTCGGTGAAATCATTATTTCCGAAAGAAAACACAATTTTTTTCTGGAAAAGCGGGGCTGATTTTTCTGGCTAACGAACTTATCCAAGCCATTTGCAGAAGGAATTGGAAAGTCGCGATCTCCGCATTGGTGAATTTTCTTTCAAAAATTCACTAAAATCTGCAGAAGGAGAGTCATGATTGCGGCGACATGGCGACGTCGCTTGTAGATTGTGATGTTGAACACTTTAATTTGTTGTGAGAAATGTTTTGTTTTTCTTGTTTTAAAACTGGAAGTTAATTTGTTGTCAGTAACGAGGGTCAATTTAGTTCTAATAAGATGCGGTACAATAATGATATGTATAATACATGGTTGTGGCGACGTGGCGACGTCACTTGTAGATTGTGATGATGAACACTTTAATTTGTTGTGAGAAATGTTTTGTTTTTCTTGTTTTAAAACTGGAAGTTAATTTGTTGTCAGTAACGAGGGTCAATTTAGTTCTAATAAGATGCGGTACAATAATGATATGTATAATACATGGTTGTGGCGACGTCGCTTGTAGATTGTGATGATGAACACTTTAATTTGTTGTGAGAAATGTTTTGTTTTTTCTTGTTTTAAAACTGGAAGTTAATTTGTTGTCAGTAACGAGGGTCAATTTAGTTCTAATAAGATGCGGTACAATAATGATATGTATAATACATGGTTGTGGCGACGTGGCGACGTCGCTTGTAGATTGTGATGATGAACACTTTAATTTGTTGTGAAATGTTTTGTTTTTCTTGTTTTAAAACTGGAAGTTAATTTGTTGTCAGTAACGAGGGTCAATTTAGTTCTAATAAGATGCGGTACAATAATGATATGTATAATACATGGTTGTGGCGACGTGGCGACGTCGCTTGTAGATTGTGATGATGAACACTTTAATTTGTTGTGAGAAATGTTTTGTTTTTTCTTGTTTTAAAACTGGAAGTTAATTTGTTGTCAGTAACGAGGGTCAATTTAGTTCTAATAAGATGCGGTACAATAATGATATGTATAATACATGGTTGTGGCGACGTGGCGACGTCGCTTGTAGATTGTGATGATGAACACTTTAATTTGTTGTGAAATGTTTTGTTTTTCTTGTTTTAAAACTGGAAGTTAATTTGTTGTCAGTAACGAGGGTCGATTTAGTTCTAATAAAATGCGGTACAATAATGATATGTATAATACATGGTTGTGGCGACGTGGCGACGTCGCTTGTAGATTGTGATGATGAACACTTTAATTTGTTGTGAGAAATGTTTTGTTTTTTCTTGTTTTAAAACTGGAAGTTAATTTGTTGTCAGTAACGAGGGTCAATTTAGTTCTAATAAGATGCGGTACAATAATGATATGTATAATACATGGTTGTGGCGACGTGGCGACGTCGCTTGTAGATTGTGATAATGAACACTTTAATTTGTTGTGAGAAATGTTTTGTTTTTCTTGTTTTAAAACTGGAAGTTAATTTGTTGTCAGTAACGAGGGTCAATTTAGTTCTAATAAGATGCGGTACAATAATGATATGTATAATACATGGTTGTGGCGACGTCGCTTGTAGATTGTGATGTTGAACACTTTAATTTGTTGTGAGAAATGTTTTGTTTTTCTTGTTTTAAAACTGGAAGTTAATTTGTTGTCAGTAACGAGGGTCAATTTAGTTCTAATAAGATGCGGTACAATAATGATATGTATAATACATGGTTGTGGCGACGTCGCTTGTAGATTGTGATGTTGAACACTTTAATTTGTTGTGAAAAATGTTTTGTTTTTCTTGTTTTAAAACTGGAAGTTAATTTGTTGTCAGTAACGAGGGTTAATTTAGTTCTAATAAGATGCGGTACAATAATGATATGTATAATACATGGTTGTGGCGACGTCGCTTGTAGATTGTGATGATGAACACTTTAATTTGTTGTGAGAAATGTTTTGTTTTTCTTGTTTTAAAACTGGAAGTTAATTTGTTGTCAGTAACGAGGGTTAATTTAGTTCTAATAAGATGCGGTACAATAATGATATGTATAATACATGGTTGTGGCGACGTCGCTTGTAGATTGTGATGATGAACACTTTAATTTGTTGTGAGAAATGTTTTGTTTTTCTTGTTTTAAAACTGGAAGTTAATTTGTTGTCAGTAACGAGGGTCAATTTAGTTCTAATAAGATGCGGTACAATAATGATATGTATAATACATGGTTGTGGCGACGTCGCTTGTAGATTGTGATGTTGAACACTTTAATTTGTTGTGAGAAATGTTTTGTTTTTCTTGTTTTAAAACTGGAAGTTAATTTGTTGTCAGTAACGAGGGTCAATTAGTTCTAATAAGATGCGGTACAATAATGATATGTATAATACATGGTTGTGGCGACGTGGCGACGTCGCTTGTAGATTGTGATGTTGAACACTTTAATTTGTTGTGAGAAATGTTTTGTTTTTCTTGTTTTAAAACTGGAAGTTAATTTGTTGTCAGTAACGAGGGTCAATTAGTTCTAATAAGATGCGGTACAATAATGATATGTATAATACATGGTTGTGGCGACGTGGCGACGTCGCTTGTAGATTGTGATGTTGAACACTTTAATTTGTTGTGAGAAATGTTTTGTTTTTCTTGTTTTAAAACTGGAAGTTAATTTGTTGTCAGTAACGAGGGTCAAATTAGTTCTAATAAGATGCGGTACAATAATGATATGTATAATACATGGTTGTGGCGACGTCGCTTGTAGATTGTGATGTTGAACACTTTAATTTGTTGTGAGAAATGTTTTGTTTTTCTTGTTTTAAAACTGGAAGTTAATTTGTTGTCAGTAACGAGGGTCAAATTAGTTCTAATAAGATGCGGTACAATAATGATATGTATAATACATGGTTGTGGCGACGTGGCGACGTCGCTTGTAGATTGTGATGTTGAACACTTTAATTTGTTGTGAGAAATGTTTTGTTTTTCTTGTTTTAAAACTGGAAGTTAATTTGTTGTCAGTAACGAGGGTCAAATTAGTTCTAATAAGATGCGGTACAATAATGATATGTATATGCATTCAATTCTCAGAAAATGAGATGATACCTGAAAAAGCAGCGGGTTCTGTTTTATAATTTCAGTTTATGTAATACATTCATGGCTACTGCTTAATTTGGTAGGACGATAATTTATTGATCCTGTTCGATAACCTATTATTATGGTATGGATTTCTGAAATTTATAATCGATTTTAGTTATTAAAGAAAAAAAAAACACGAGATCTCTTCCTCTCAGAACTGGGCTAACGACTGCAACGAATACCGTGAAGAAGATTTTGTTTTGTATTCGGGGAAAAGAGGAGTTGAATTTTGATAATATTGTTTTAAAAATAAATGATACACAAAATATATAATGGTACGTTTGTAGTGAATTTTCGTTAAGAAAGTTTACTAAAAATAGGTAACGATGGTAAGACTTTTTCATATGAGCGCAAATTAGGGCCTCTAGGCCCCTAGAACCCAAATCCAAGGTCCGTTTATACAGGCTGGCGCATTGAAAACGAAACAGACCGATTTGCGTCCAGATAATTTTTTTAAGAAACGCTGAAACACGTCAATTTTAATATTTAGGGGGACATGTTTTGACATAAAACTCAACTTTGTCACATCAACCCCTTAAGGGTGGTGATAACAACCCTTATATTTTGAATAGGGAACATGGGTCGAGTGTTACATAATTTGAAAGCTCTTTCTTTTCTGAATTCAGCACACTACACGTAACAGACCGATTTGCGTCCAGAGAATTTTTTTAAGAAACGCTAAAACACGTCAATTTTAATATTGAGGGGGACATGTTTTGACATAAAACTCAACTTTGTCACATCAACCCCTTAAGGGTGGTGATAGCAACCCTTATATTTTGAATAGGGAACATGGGTCGAGTGTTACATCATTTGAAAGCTCTTTCTTTTCTGAATTCAGCACACAAATTTTTTTGGAAGTTTTATCAACTCGTTTAAAAAATTATTCACAGTTGAAGTTGCAAGAACGTATTTCATTCATTGTGAAAAGAAATGCACTAATTAGTCAATTTTTCGTTAAAAAAAACTAAAAAACGAAACCAAACGTTCAAAAATGTTTATCCACTTAAGTGAGTGTTCAAATTGTTGACCACCAGCTTCCATACAAAAGTACAAATTTTGTTGAAAACGATCTCTGACTTTGTGGAGTTATTAGACGGCATTCTTCAACAATGCGTCGTCGTAATTCTTCCAGAGACTCCGGTTCTGTTGTGTAAATTCTACTTTTTAAATGGCCCCATAGAAAGAAGTCTAAAGGAGTTAAATCCGGTGATCTAGGGGGCCACTCAATAGCACCTCTACGCCCAATCCATTGTCCTGGAAACTCTCTGTTCAAAAAGTCCTTAACACATTGTGAAAAATGCGGAGGAGCTCCATCTTGTTGAAACACTAATTGATTTTCTTAATAGCGATCATCATTTTCAACAATGTCGATTAGTAGAGGGTAAACGATATCTTCTAGTAACTCCAAATACGTTTAGCGACTCAAATTGCCATCAAAAAAAAAAGGTCCGATTAAACGGTCTCCAAAAATGCCAATCCAGACATTCAATTTCTGTGGAGTTTGAGTGTGGACTTCGTGAAATTTTCTTAGATTATTATCTGCCCAATAACGACAATTATGACGATTGACTGTAGAGTTTAATAAAAACGCACACTCGTTTGAAAAACAGATATTGAACAGAAAGTTCCCGTTATCAACTATTCGTGCAGTCATAACTTCACAAAACTTCAGCCGCCGATCAAAATCATCCTCATTCAGTTGTTGTACAAGATGAATTATACGGTTGAAATTTACGATGCTTCAATATTCGCTGAATAGTTCTTCTTTTGATGTTTGAAACAGTGGCCAATTTTTTCGTGCTCAAAGTTGGGTCTGCAGCAATTTGTCCTAAAACTTCAATCTCAGTAGTCTCATTTCTAATCGGAAATTCACGTTCAGGATCCCGTTTTTTGTTGGCTACTGAACCACTCTGTCGAAACTTTGCAACTAACTGCAAAATGTATTTTCTGTCAACATGTCTGTTCGGATGTCGTGCATTAAACAAATTTGCGGCACGGTTGGCATAGTCATCGTTTTTGAAAAAAAAGAGTAATTATTTCAACACTTTCTTCTACAGAATACTGTGAAATTAATTTTCGGTAGTACTATCAAGTATCAAACCGACGGTTAAACTGAAATAATAAACCGCATTTCTGTCATTCCGATAAGAAATGTTGTGATAGTCATTTTTTTGTTTACAAACCAACAAAACATTGACTATCAGCACATTTTTTATCGGAATGAGTGATGCGTTTTTGCATCTTCAACTGTGAATAATTTTTTAAATGAGTTGATAAAACTTCCAAAAAAACTAGTGTGCTGAATTCAGAAAAGAAAGAGCATTCAAATGATGTAACACTCGACCCATGTTCCCTATTTAAAATATAAGGGTTGTTATCGCCACCTTTAAGGGGTTGATGTGACAAAGTAGAGTTTTATGTTAAAACATGTCCCCCTTATTATTAAAATTGACGTGTTTCAGCGTTTCTTAAAAAAAAATTCTCAGGACGCAAATCGGTCTGTATATATATATATATATATATATATATATATATATATATATATATATATATATATATATATATATATATATATATATATATATATATATATATATATATATATATATATAAACATAAACATATAAACGTATAAAAATTGAAACTGACTCCGGATGTGCGTTCTAGGGGTCCTAGTTCGTGCTCATTTGCAAAAATGTTTTCAAAATTTAAAAGTCGGGATCTCCCCATGAGTGAATTTTTTCTACGAAAATTCAGTAATTGAAAGATATTTGACAGCGTATGGTTAAATAAGAAACGTTTGACCAAAAGTAAATAGGTAGAGCTTGTCGATTAACCTGTTTAGTAAAAAAAATTGGACACAACTAGGTCCTTCATTTCCATCTTAACTAGCAGTATATATCTGCCAAATGTAATGTCAGTTAAGATAAAAAGAAAAACACTATATGTTAACGATATCCAGACAATCCCACTGGAATAAAACGCTGTTTTGTTCCGCCAGTTTCCCTCCGTAGATCCGCCCTGATTTTTGCCATTGTGTATATATCCTGTATTAAACGATTTCTTGATTTCTTAAATCTTTACCATATTTTCTAATCATTTAGTTAAATGGTTATGATTGTTTTTTAATAAGAACAGCATGATCTCTTTACGCTTTAAATGGACCAACTCATTTTGGGAAACTGTATAATGTTTGATATTCTTTGGATGTTTTTTCTTGGACAGTGGTTGAAATCGAAATAATGTACATATAATTACTTGTTGCGTAGGTACTTAGTACTTTGTAACGTGTCTAAGTAAATATTTATTTAGCTGCTCCAAATTTGACATTATGTGTTACTTTACATAAAAGCTCAAGCTTGTATATTATGTGAAAATAACATAATTTTGATTAAAAATTTCTTCCCAATTCTTTAACTATCAAATCTTTTTGAAATTTTAATCAAATCTTGCTGTAATTGTAATTTTGTCCAGCATTAATACCATTTTCAGTAACTTCAATGTCATCTCTGTATTTTTTAAGCCTACTAAAATCAAAATAATGTACATATTCAACTATGTTGTGTACTTACTTGTCATGTAATGTATATAAGTAAATAGCTATGCTATACTATTTTCCTTAACTGTATTATCATGCCCGTATTTTTTAAGACAAGAGACCAAACGAAGATGCCCAAAAACAATGAAGTATGGAAAATAATTATAGAATGAAGCAATGGGTATTTTGAGGAACTGATTGGCAATGCTACAAAAAAATACACCTCAGGTCAACGATTATGATGTATTACGCATCCGCGGGTGCCGTTTTGAAGTCCTTTAGAGGTCGAGCTAAACACACACGCATACAAACATACAAACGTGGTGTGTAGATCTCGCAAAGAGAGGAAGGATCTCTCTGTAGAGAGAACCTTTCGGGGACATTTAAATTTGCATTGTGGTGTTCGCGTGGGCATCGCACGTCATTGGGGAGGGGGCTGTGTCCCCGGGGGGAACGGGCCGCGCCGTGCGGTGATAATTCAGCGGTTTCATATTAATTTGTCCGTCTGTAATCGGGAGTGATTAGTGTGGCAGATGTTTGGGAGTCGTGCTCTCGAAGGAAGAGCGAGGGAACCGGGAAGGGGCCAGGGGGAAGGAGGGACAGCAGAGGAATGCGGTCCGCTTGGTCCGGCGCTGCTGCATTCCTGGCTCGCCGGTGCTTCTGCCTCGAGCAGCCGGAGCAACAGCTCCGCGGTGATGCTGAGGTACACTCGACTACATAAACATTTTACTACATCAGAAGAAGACGTATTTATTTTTTAACAATGTTTATTAGTCTATTTATTTATTTATTTATTGACTCGATAATCATGCTCAATCGTTGTAGAGAGCTTTTATCAAAATAAAAAACAGTTGGAAAATTTTCTAGATTTGCAGAAAACTTTTGACGCTGTCGTAAAGGTTTATCAGACAAACCGTATGAACTGGAAGTAAGATAAATAGTTTTAGAGTTATTTGAAAATTACATCTCAAAAGAGAGCAGCATGTAAAAGTAGATGAAATTATCTCTCATTTAATAGTCAAATAGTAAAGCAAGGCGTACCACAGGGGACAGTTTTGGGCCACTTGGATTTTGTGTTTTATATCAATGGCATCTTGATAGGTTGGGACATGGTATTCTTATTTCCTACGCGGATGATACTGCTGTGATTTGCGCAAGTTACGATTGGATTTTAATGTCAGAAGCAAAAACACCCTTGGCAATATTCCGGCTATCCGCAGCATCCCCGAACTCGAGGGTGCAGTGGATAATCTACAGTCCAAAATTCAGTGTTCTATCGAACATGCATCAAGGACGTACCCCGCCCCGAGCAATCTGCCACCATTTCCGTCCAGTATCAGAGAAATGATACTCGAAAAAAACCGCGTGTGTAGACTCAACGCACCAGAAACCCCACCGACAAACGAGACGCAAACAGACTCATCAAACAAGTACGATCCGCCCTACAAGAACTCCGCAACAATCTTTGGGAGGAGCGCCTTCAAACCCTGTCTACCCAATGCAACTCCATCTGGCAAATGGCTAAAGCCCTTTGCTCCCAAAAACTTCCGATATCCCCACTTTACGGCCGTAACGGTGTCGTATACACGGATGTGGAGAAGACTACTGCATTCGCAGATCATCTGGAGTTGCAGTTCAGCCCGAATTATAACAACGTTGATCTGTCGCACGTAGCAAGAACGCACCGCTATGTCAGGACAACTATCGAGCCCACAACTTTCGAAGAAGTTTCTCAAATAATCAAACCATTAAAAAATAGGAAAGCTCCGGGATACGATGGAATCTCCAACGTAGCCTTGAAAAACCTCCCCCGCAAAGCCGTGGTATTCCTAGTTACGATTATGAATGCCATGCTGCGATTTTAACATTTTCCTTCCATGTGGAAACTTGCCGATATTATCAACATCCCGAAACTCAGCAAAGATCCGCTGTTCCCTCAGAACTACAGGCCCATTAGCCTACTACCAGTCATCGGCAAAATCGCCGAAAAACTGATTTAGAAAAGGCTAGCTTCATTCACCTCAGAAAATCATATTCTGTTCTACGTGTGGTGGAAAACATCACCGAAGGATTTAATAAAAACAAGTCAACTAGTGCAATATTTCTTGACATTGCTCAAGCCTTCGATAGTGTTTGGAATGCGGGCTTGCTAAATAAACTTCTATCATTTAATTATCCTCTCCCTCTGATTCTGCTAATCAGGTCATACCTGAAAGAGAGGAAGTACCAGGTCAAACATCTGGGAGCCAGATCTAGAACATACTCAGCCACGGCTGGTCTCCCGCAGGGTTCTGCTATCTCCCCTCTGCTGTACAATATATTTGTCGCAGACATTCCGACAGCCCCCCTAAACGTGACATACGCACTGTACGCAGACGACACCAGCATCCTCAGCAGCTCCACTCAGCCGAGGATAATAACCGAACGATTTCAGACCGCCGTAGTCGAGCTGCAAGCATGGTATAGGAAATCCCTTCTAGCCATAAACCTCGATCAATGTTCAGCTGTTCTATTTTCCAAGAGGAGACACACACCTCACGAACACGTACGTATCATTAGACAACCGTCTAATTCCCTGGCAAGATTCCGCCAAATACCTCGGGGTTTTCCTCGACAAACACTTAACATGGCGCCCCCATGTCGATCACGCCCGAAAGAAAGCCTCCATGTTCATCTCGAAGCTGTTCCCATTTCTAAATAGAAATTCCAAATTGTCCATGAACAAGTTGCTCATGTACAAAGTCATCATCCGGCCAGCCTTGACCTATGCATCACCTGCATGGGCCACCGCGGCCGCAACACACATCAAGACCCTTCAAATCATCCAGAATAAAATTTTGAGAATGGTTACCGGAGCGCCATGGTTTTTCAGAAACAGTCAGATTCACTCTAATCTGAAAATGCGTTCGATACTTGAGTTTATAACTCAACTATCCACAACTCAGTTCGCAAAAGCCGCTTATCACCCAAATGCTCTTCTCCATAGTGCCACCGACTACGATGAGCAACTTCCACATAGGCATAAGCGTCCAAAGCTTATACTTACCCGCTAACGCCCCCGCGGCAAAAACAGAATGCAAACATTCAAACCCAAAAAGTCATTGTGTGAAATCTTTACGACGGAGGTATGGACTAAGGTCCGGTACTCCTAGGGAGAGGGTTTTAGTGAGTAGGAGTCTCACAGTACCTCGATATCCCACGGCACTACGGTGTCGGGAATGGGGTCTGCATGAGCATTTCCCCCTCCTGTATTAAAAAAGGCTTTGTCATTTGGGAGATATATTAATAACGGCCTGCTAAATTTAATTACTATTTATGGTGAATGTCACAGAAATGCTAACAGGGCGTGTCGCATATTTGCATAACGCTTTCCAAAGTTGACCCACGCCTACGACGAAAATAGTTAAATAAGTGCTTCTATATGAATTAGGAATCGTCCCTGGCAAAGTTCAAAAACAATTGGACAACCAAGATTTAGCTTTGTGATAACTGTTACATAGTTGGCGAATATATAAAACAATGTTGTTACTCAAATCAAAAATAATGAATTTAAAACAGCAAAGTATCGATTTTTTTTTCATTTCACTATAAAACAATCCACCATTTTTTGGGAGTAAGTTGAAATTAGATAAATAATATTGTGAATTCAATGTACCAACGTTCTGAATTTACATTTGAATTTGTTTTCCAAAGCAAAACAAAAATGAGGGATTGTTTTTAGTGTCAACTGTTTATAAAATAAGTTATTCTTTTCTTAAAGTTAGAATCCTCCAAAACTGACGAGTTGATGTAGGCGTTCCATGGCAATCTTGCTAAGAATAATAGTTTGGCAGCAGGTTTGGACACATAAAACTAGAAAAAGTTGTTTTATTTTCCCATTATGTACTTTTCGGGATACTTTTTAAGTTACCATTGGCAAAAACTATTGAAGTAAAAGTATTTTTTCCAGAGTAGATAAAATAAACGAGGTCAGATCTAAAAAAGTGATTCAAATTAAAAACAAAATATTTTGTTTAGGACACAAAAATAATATAAAACTGCTGTTAATTCGTTTACGCCGTGGTTTTTAATGTTGTCTAAGTATTCTAAGAGCTTTTCAAATTCTCTTATTAAAAGAGTGGGTCCAGATAATCTTTATTTATCTTCCCTATTTCTTCTATATCCTCTTCACAATTAATTTTCTCTCGTGTTATAATGTAACTATTACATAAATATTTTAATAAAATGTTTTTAAAAACCTCGATTGGCATACATGAATATACCTATTTAGCTCGTAGCAGAAATGTTTATCTTGTCTTAAGTTTTCTAAGAGCTTTTCAAATTCTTTTCTTGAAAGGCTTTTTCTGGATTATCTGGGTTTATCTTTCCTATTTTTTCTATATTCTGTTCTTTACAATTGATTCCCGCTCCGTGTTATAAATAACTATAACGTAAAGATTTTAATAAAATGTTTTTAAAGAGCTTTATTGGCATACATGTACATATTTAGCTCGTGGCAGAAATCAGCAGTATTCCCATAAATCATGTAGAATCGGTGAACAAATTCAATAAAACATGTAAGTTTTAACGCATAACTCACGTTCTCGTGTAGAATTTACCGTTCAGTAATTTTTATTTGTCATAGGAATCAGCCGTATTGAATTCCACGCTAGAAAGTGTTGGAAAGTACGATACATTCAAATATATCAATTAAATACAGTCATAGATGCACCCATGCGGTATATACACACACAGCGCATTTCAATTAATTGGAAAACGTTTCACATTAGATAAAAAGCTACTTTAAATAAAGTAAATCGACGATAATTAAACAACAAATCACTTAAACAACAAAAAAGACTTCAAATATGATGACATTTACGAGTATATTATGGATAATTTGACAGAAAGAAAAAACATCGAACTCACAGAGACTTCATATAAATACTTGCATTCGTATAGAACCGATAACATTATTTTGCTCTTTTCTAGCGCGTATTTTTTAGACCCTTAAAATCTTCAGCTTGCAATGATTGTGAGATGGATTTGACGCTGTAGCTTACGTTTAAACCGAATTGGGGAAGAAATGGCTTGTTTTCTTCCCCCAATAAGTGTAAGCAGAAGGCACCTGCTCCGGCTTGTTAATTATTGTGGATAACAAGCAATGAAGATTTTTCGAAGGACCATTTGATTTAACCCATTCAGGACGGCTGCCGTACTGGTACGACTTTGCATTCCCCATTTCGCAGACCTGACGCCGTACTTTTACGTTTTAAAGTTTTCTATCACAAACCGACCGACGTACATGTACTAGAAGAAATGCCCTTTAGAAAGACGGACGCCGTACATTTACGGCTTGTTTCGACTATTTTCATGCCACGAGACTTACATGTACGTTTATGTTTGTAATGCCACAGACCTGGCGCCGTACATGTACGTTTTGCTATGGTGAGACTGACGCCGTACATGTACGATAGACGTAATTAGGTTTTTTTCTCTTTATTACCATCTTTTGTACACATTTAGGTTGATAGATAGGAGTGCTTGTATATTATTTTGACAGTTTGTGTCCTCGAGCAAACTTATCTCATTACCATAAATGTGTAATGTAAATAAAACAATATGAATTATGAATGTAAAAAAATGTGTATTATTTATTGAAAAAGTAAAACAGAAAACCACATTATGGTGGATGAAAAATAAACAAAGTAATAAGTACGTACAAGTAAAGAAGATGAGCTACATATCAGTACTTCTTTTTAGTGTGGTATTCTTGAAAACAAGGAACAACACAAAGTGGCACATTACATTCTTCGCACATATATTTCACGTCTTTCCGTTTGCGTTTTTGAAGTTTGGTGTTGGCACAAACATGGCATCTGCGTTGAGTTCGAGCCCCTTGAGCGGCGGTTTGTGTTACCAATGTTGGAAAGTGTCTTCCTGAAAGGCGCAAGGGATTGTCCACCGTTGGAGGATAGCTTGATGCGGCTGTAGGTCTGATACTATATTTTTCAATCAGTTGGGTAACCAATTTCAGGCGAAAATCAGAAAACGATGGTTTGTTGCCTGTTTTTACCTGATATAAAATTAGGGCATTGTAGAGGGCTAAATCAATTATGTGGAAAAACACCTTTTTGTACCATTTTAGGCTTTTTCTGGCACATTCCACGAAGCTCACTTGCATATCAACTTTATCAACCGCGCCCATTTTATTATTATATTGAATGATACACTCAGGTTTTATTATGGGTTCGCCTGTTTGAAAATGTTTGTTGCCAGTTTCTTTTTGGTTTCCTGTGTACACAGATGTCAACATGTGAACATTTCTCTTATCACACCATTTCAAAGCCAACAATTCATCGGTATGTGCTGACTCACAATGGCCCTTTTCCACTGGCCCAAAAATTGGCATACCTTTTCTATTCGGCCTTACTGTTCCGCATGTTCCTGTATTATTTTCAAAAAGGTATTGAAAAAGTATAGGGCTACTATACCAGTTATCGACATAAAGTATGTGTCCTTTTTTTAGATAATTTTTCATAAGTGTCGCAACGATGTCTCCAGAAATACCCAAGTTGTCGGTTCTTTCAATACTAGTTGATCCACCGGTGTAAATAATATATCCTTGAACATAGCCAGTTTCTACATCGCAAATCTCAAATAGTTTCACACCAAACCTATGCCTTTTTGAAGGTATATACTGTTTGAAAGCAAGTCTTCCCTTCCAAAGTATAAGGCTTTCATCGATTGCCAGATCTTGAAAAGGGTAAAAGCTTTCACAAAATGTCTTATTTGTAGCTGTCACAATAGGCCTTATCTTTCTCAGTGGATCGTCTTTATCTAAATTGTCATTATCGACAAAATGTAATGCATACAGGGTGTGTAGAAATGTATCGCGCGTACAAACATTTCTAAAAAATGGGGTTTCTATAACAGGGTTCCTTGACCAATAATCTTTTAGTGTAGGTTTTTCTACTAACCCCATCAATATACAAAGTCCCAAAAAGTTATACATTTCCGGAATACTTCTATCTGACCAGTTTTTGAAAGAAGGTTTGTTTTGATTTTTAAAAAAGTTGCCATACCTGTTTGTTTCGTTTGTTATTGTAGCCACTAAAATTTCATTGACAAAGTGCTCAAAATAAGCCAACTCGGGGGAACTTTCTTCAATGACAACGTTATTTTGAATACCTGAATTGCTTTGGTCAAAATTGAATTGTTTCGGGACAAAATTATCATCAAATCTCCATGGAATACTTGGAGTTGTCGTTTTTTTAGTACTAGACGTATTTGTAGGACGGTTTGAGGGACCTGGTCTTGTTACTTCATCTTCGGGATCACTGTTATCCGTATTTTCTTTACCAGCAATAATTATAACCTCCTCGTCGGAATCACTAGAATAATTATTATTATCTTCATCGTCTTGTGGAATATAATCACTATCACTTTCATACAATAATGCCTCCAATTCTTTATCGGTTAGGCTTATTTTTCTATTTGGTTTTGACATTGTTTTCGCTTTAGCAGAATTACACAATGTTACACAACAACAAGCTAGCCACGCCGGCTTCGGTATCTAACGTAAGCTACGGCGATTGAAACACGAGTAACAACGTGCGACATGCCGGCCGCCTGCTGCACAGCCGCGAGACCTGTTTTCCCGCGCTCGGCCGACAGTTGCGCGCGTCTCCTTCCAGCGCCCGTTCGGAATGGGTTAATTTGAAATTTTATTTACACCACTTACATAATACTTGCATGAATAGGTTAAACAGTTGCTTTATGCATTCATAGCTCAGGGTCATATGGCTTATATTTTAAAGAACCACAGATAAGCCAAATGTTTGAAGCAGGAAGCTGTTTATGCACACAACCATGCTTAGATCAGTAAAGACACCAATGAACCCTCTCCATGTGTCCAGAATATCAGAGACCATGTGAATGCAGAAAGGTATACATATGACAAAGAACAAGAACCATCAAAACAAGAAGGTTCGTGCATCAATAGCATGTATGGTTACTGCAACCTGAAAAGTCTGCGTTAGCTGGACATGTTGTTTTGGAAGACCATAGAGTCTTATTTGCCAAAAGTGAGGTCCTTGCCAGAGTATAGGGACATCACCAGCGAATCAGGAGCGAGACTCTTGAAATACCGAAATAATCTAACAATCTCAACTGAGATGGCGGTTTCAAGTTAAGTGGAACCTGGCTCCTCGCAAGTAGCAACAGAAATGTTTAGCTAAACGTCCTCTGACTCACTAAGTCAGTTCAACTACAGCAAAACAGGCCGAAAATCATGTAGCATTCCACGTTGATCATTCTTATTGAATGTTATTTGACATATGTAAAATAACAATAACACATACTTTTCATCAATATTATACGCTGATGTTCCTATGGTATTTAAATTTCTGTAGTGAATTTTAATTTTCGTTATATTTGTGTAATGACCAAATAGGCTTCTATCGTCATTTTTTCTGTTTTAGATACATTGTTTTAAATGTATTTTTCTACTCGTTTCAGATGGAGAATATCTGTTTGCTGAACCAGACAGCAAGTTGTCAAAGTACGCCCCAAAGAGTTGGCGTTCATCTCACAGCCATGGACTCGACGCTAATGGACGTCCGGCCTTGGCCTTCTACTTCCGAGTCCAGTTTTACGTGGACAGCCCGCTGCTCCTGCGGGATGAGACCACTCGACACCACTACTACCTTCAGCTGCGACTCAACATGGCCTCGGGCGCTGCCGGCGATCACGCCGTGCACCTGGCAGGCCTTGCCCTGCAGGCTGACCTGGGGGATCGCATTGAAACCACCACCTTCCGCCCCGAGGACTACCTCGCCCCAAACATGCGCGGCCCAGCTGCGCTGCGCACCATCGAGGCCGCCCATAGGACACACAGGGGCCTCACCAAAGCGGAAGCCAGGAGCAGATTTATAGTGGAGGTTTGCCAACTTCACGAACCAGTCAACGCCCATGTGTTTAGGCTGAGGGCCTCCAAGTCCGAACCAGCTCCTGGGTCTATCATGTTAGCTGTTTGTGCCAGAGGCCTCAGGGTCTGCCCGGACAACAACCCGCCATCCATCTTCTTATGGAGTTCGATAGGGAAGCTGAGTTTCGAAAGGAAAAAGTTCGAAATAAGGACTGGTCACGAGAAGTTGACTTTATATACGACTAGCGACGAAAAGAGCAGATTGTTGTTGAGTCTGTGTAAAGCTGCCCATCAGTTCAGCATGGCGGTTGCGCCTAGGCTGAACGAGGTACGTCGCGAGGAGGAAGAAAAAGCAAGATGGGACTGCGATCAGCGAGTGTCCGTCATATCGAGCACATCATCTAATACGACTTCCGGTATTGTGAGTGATCGTGTTCATTCTGAGGACGAGCTGGAGATCATGATCACGAGCCCGCCGGCACCATCTACGGAGAGTTTGGCTCTGGCCCACCTGCTGGACAGTGCGCCTGCCAGCAGCCGAACCTCTGCAGCCTCTGCCACAGCTGCCCTTGCCACTCTGTCGCTCAAGGAGGAAGACGAAGAGGTAGCCAAGCCTGCCTGCAGCGAGACCTCCACGAAGACGACCAGCGGCAAGTGCGCCGGCTCTCAGTGCAGCTCATCTTGCAGCACAGTAGTCATTACACCTGTGCAATCTAGTAAGTTTTTTTTATATTATCTGCCACTGTTTTCTTTTTCATAACGCGTAACTATACGCGTCTATAATAAATCTCTCATATGTTTAAGCTTTTTATGGTATTGCTTCTTTTTAGACAAACCACACTGATAAAGTCTATTCCTGCTAAGCTTTTGTGCATTAACCTTCTAACCATTAACATGATTAACTATTTTAATTTTTTTATTCAATGGTGGTACTGGGCTTTATCATAAGATATATAACGGCTGCAACTTTGATTGTCAATTGAATATTTGTTACAGAGACCAAAGGACGAAGACCATCCACCAGCAGCAGTCTAGAACTAGGCTATTCTCACACTGCACAGAATTCTTCAGTTAGTGATGCTACTTGTATAGAACTTGATACTCGGGAACCAGTTTACACATCAGGCCCTGCACCAAGCAGCCATACAAGTGGAGTCTACACACTGACATCGAGCGATCAATACACTTTAAGCTCAAGCGAGCAATACACTTCTCCACCAAGCGAACAATACAGCAGTGCCCCAAGCGACCAAGTCGACGGTCCCTTCCGGGATAGATCTAACTCCAACATCAGCAACTCTGGGTCATTTCATGGCGACGGAAGCGATCCTACTGACAATAAGCAAGCACTCCTATCTGCAGAAGAGTTATCGGATCTAATAGTGGGAAGATATCCCTCCTGTAAGAGCGTCAGTCATACCCTAGATTCTGATTCAGATTACGTTACATTACCATCTTCATTCCAAGGGTATATTCCGACACCACCCAAAAGGGTGGACAGTGCAGAGCACAGATTTAGACCACCACCTCCACCTTATGGGGCACAGCTCTCCAAGAGATCCAGCTGTCCAGACTATGAAGAACGAACCTGCTTGAGTGATATACCTATGAGGGATCCTCCTCCTTATCCCAAGAATCCTACTCCAGTGCCACCACCAGTTTATCCATCTGAAGAAGCAGCAGCTAGATTCATCACAACAAGATCACCAAATATCTTAACAGCACATGCAAGCGCTGTTAGCGTAAGCTCTTCACCATCATATTCAACGCCGAGTTCATCAGCCCCACCCATACCACCAAAAATACCAAGAACAATGACTGCTAACAAGATGACCAAAAGTACTGTTATATCTCCAAACAATTATTTGGATGTAGCAGCTAGCAAGGCGAGTGTACTGGTTCCTTGTGCTTTCCTACCTCCTCCGACGACTCCTAGACAACCACCTCCTCCACCCCCCTCACTAGCAACTGTCTATACCAGTCAGTTATCAAGGTCACAGATAGAACAGTACCAGCAACAATTGTATAGTGACGTTGATTTTGTGGTGTTCCCCCTAAAAGAACCAGCAATTAGTAAGCAGGAGTATTTGGAGGCTAAGCAAGGCTCATTTTTAGCTGCATTAGCTCAAACACAACCTGTATTTTACCGTAGCACACCTTATTTGGGGAGATATGCCTCCAGCCAAAACCTATCAGATACGTACGTACAGTTACCTGTATATGCCCCTCCAAGCATCTCATCTACAGGCAGCTTAGAACCACCACCACCACCTTTACCACCGAATAGACCGTCAAGATTTCTCAGGGCCCGTTCCGACGATAATATCTTGAATTCTTTGGACACACCTCAACCCCCTAAATTAAGAAGATTACCTCCACCACCTCCCCCAATAACCGATAAACGTGCTGCCCTAGGGCTGGAAGTGAGCAAGTTAAAGAGTGTGAGTGAACTGGCGGAAGCCTCGGTTAAGACTGATTTGAACATTGTTGGAGATCGAGCCGCCGGACCGTTAGACATCCGTACTCTACGAGAGAAAAGCAAGAAACTGGACTTGCCGTTGATAAGCGCGTTGTGCAATGACAGGTCGCTGATCAAGCAGACCAAGGCATTCGTGATGCCTAAGCACCCGGGTGAAGTGATGCCGCGTCAGGCGTTGAGTAGTAGCAGTGCACGGGCCAAATATCCTGTCTCCGGCCTCAGCAGCACCAGGATAAATAAAACCACAAGGAAGATGCCGCAGATCAGTCACAGACATCCCGGTGATAAGCTGCCGGATATTCCCCGGGCCATGCCCAACAATTACGTACTAACTGACCCACGCACTCTCAAACATAAGACTCTGCAATCGTAGCATTCAGTGAAATGGACAGAATAACATGCAAATATCTTTGTGGAAGGCTAGGGTAATTAGTCTATAAATAAACTACAGACAAGTCAGTGTTTGAAAAAGTAACATGTCCATTACATCATGTATGAGATTGGACAAGTAAATAACAAGAATTTTTTATGTGCCCTGTATTAAGCTAAACTATATGATTTTACACATTCATCTCTTTACAGTAATCCTACTCGGAAGTGATAGACTTGTTCCAGCATCTCTTCTATTACTAGAAGCATCCCTGAAAACCACATGAAGTTAGTTCCTTTAGAACCCCGTTATGCTTTGTATGTCTATAATCACATCAAAATGGTGACTGCTTCATTATGTTCCAAGTAAGCACTTCTTTCGTGTTCAATGTGTTTTGATCAGAGGTGAAATGGTGCATTCTTCTTTTATGATTTTGTTGCCATTCATCTTGCCAATGACCATAGCTGTTGGAGCAATTCATCAAACGCAAAGAAAAAATTAATTGTGGGCTATGGCACATATAATTTAAAGTCCCCTCTTCTATCAGTGTTGGATTTAACCCTCCATGGGCTTGTTTACATTTGTTATGCATGCATTGCACCCTTAAAAGCTGATTGTGTTTGGCGGCATTCCTAGGTTAGGTTAGGTTTGTATGTGAGTGGGCCATAACCAGTTCCTCCACTGCGACCATAAGGTCTATTGTGGCTCACGCCTAATAGTCTATACTTCGCCCAACAAAGCCAGCCTCCTGCAGAGGTCGATAATCTTTGTGGGCGAAAGTTGATCCAGATCCTCCGGAGCAAGCTTTGTCTTGCCAAACAGCAGGTATCTAGTCCTGTCCGCTGCCGGACAGGAACACAGCACATGCTCTGCTGTCTCGTCACTCTCCATACACAGCCGGCGGTGCATGTGGTGACGCAAGCGGCAGTGTCCTGCATTCCTAAACCAGTGCTGATGTTCCTCAAGATTTCACATCACAACATCCCCTACATTATTTATTTCTATTTTCAAAAACACTATATGTGGATTTGCAGATAATTACCCCTATTTTGTTTTGAAGAACTATAAATTAGACATTTGGATTTTCTTAGAACTGTACGTTTTTCTAAAACATAGGTGTTTTGGTAACATAATTGATACTTGATTGCTTGAAGATGACTTAAAATTTTAACTATAAAATTTTAACCCAAATTATCTTCATTAAAGTTTTACTGTGAGTCACGCCTATTTTTAGAAAAAAAAACATGTTATTTTTTAGGTATAAAATCAAATAATCATTTCAAAATTCATGATTTTGCAACAAATCTAGTAAGCGGTTTTAAATTTTTTTCTAGATTATCACCAGGGCTCGGATTTATATGCAAACTTTTTAGGTGAAATACTTGAACAAAATATGCACAAAAATATCGATATATGCAATGCATAAATAATCATAGTATACCAATAAAACAAGTTTTTAAAGGTCTAAGCTTATAATTTTATTCACAATCAATACCACATAGGACCATGATTATATTCATTGATTGTTGTTGCCCTTACTTGGTGAAAATTGTCCATACTTTATGCAGCATGATTATATTATTAATTAATATTATTATTGCAATTATTACTATTAACAGATATCATTTAAGTGGCGCTCTAAATTAGCTATTTTGAAAGATTGCCTTCTCGCAGTTAGTAAGTTTTTATATGAAAAAAAAACCCCTGTTCTATGTCAACTGAGGTAATTGGAACATATTTTAAGCTTGACAATATGGTAGGGTCTACATTGTTTAAATCATCTGACAAATCTCCATCCACAGCTTTTGTAATCTGCATTAACTTGGTAAAACCCTAATTTTTTAAAATTTGTTTTGCAACAGGTCCATTTGCGTTATCAATAGTCTCTTTGAAATGTTCTATTAATTTAACTGATTCAGTTAGCAAAACATCTTGCTGCTGAAATTTTTTTATAATTTCTGTAACTATTTTATAATTACTGTTTATAAAACATAATTGCTGGTTCAATTTGGAGTCCTTTAAAATAATGTTTGCTTGTTTCACTGACGCACCCGCTTCATCTGCAAATTCAAGCATTACCTCCGTGATTTCTCTAAAATGTTCAAAATAAAATAAGGCAGTCTCGATCCAGGTTCCCCATCGCATGATTACAGGTCTAGGTGGTAATGGTACCCCAGGCATAACTTCTCTATATCTTTGAACTCTTAAAGGAGCTTTGACGAACACTTTTTTCATATTATTAATAAATACACTGACTAAACGAAATTTCTGTCTAATTTATTCTGCTACCCTGTTTAACCTGTGAGCCAGGCACATACAATGAATTCAGTTGGGATAAAATATTTTTAAATCAATTGCAACTTTGACCATATATGAAGCAGCATCGGTAAGCAGTAATAAAACTTTATCAACTGGCCTTTCAATACATTCTTCAGTTATTATTCGGAATTCCAGACACAGTTTTTATGATAGGCGAGCGTAAAACCCTAGTTCTTACGAATTTTAGATTTATACAATACCTACAAATTGCATTTACTATGTATTTCACGTTGATGTAAAGTCCAAAAAAAAAGAGCGCCATTACCAACAATCCTTCCAAGAATTTATTTTTATACTCTCACCTACTAGCTACTAGTTTCATTTAGGTATAGCACGTACAAAGTTAGGAGGCGGTAGATTCTAAGAACCCAGAGGTAGCTCACCCTGTCTAGCGTACTGTCTTATATCTGAGTGAAGCGCCCGAACTATACAATACCAGGAATTAAGTCCTTTCAATACATTCTTCAGTTATTATTGGGAATTCCTGACACAGTTGGTCAGCCCTTTCAATACATTCTTCAGTTATTATTGGGAATTTCAGACACAGTTGGTCAGTCCTTTCAATACATTCTTCAGTTATTATTGGGAATTCCAGACACAGTTTTTATGATAGGCGAGCGTAAAACCCTAGTTCTTACGAATTTCAGATTTATACAATACCTACAAATTGCTATTTATTTCACGTTGATGTAAAGTACAAAGAAAAGAGCGCCATTACCGACAATCCTCCCAAGAATTTCTTTTTATATTCTAACCTACTAGCTACTAGTTTCATTTAGGTATAGCATGTACAAAGCTAGGAGGCGGTAGATTCTAAGAACCCAGAGGTAGCTCACCCTGTCTAGCGCACTGTCTTATATCTGAGTGAAGCGCTCGAACTATACAATACCAGGAATTTGGAATCTCCTTTCCGCCAGCTACATTTGAACGGCCTATAAATTTACTTAACAGTTACTTACATTGAAACAAGTAGGTATATGACTTTTGTTATATACGGAAACCCCTAAAAATTGTAAAATATGCAAATAATGCAAAATATATGAAAATATGCAATTTAGGCAAAATACACTAAAACATGCAACTTATGCAAAAAAATATGCGAATTGCATATAATCTGAGCCCTGGGATGCTGAAGGAACGTGATTTTCACTCAGATTTTGGTGAAATTTAAGTAAAAAAATAAGAAAAACAGGTGACAGCTTATTAAGTTTAGACACTGTGTTGCAGTCTCGATCGTCCTCGATAAGTATAAATCTATAATATAGTCTTCGTCAAGACTTGTAATGATAATTCAAATAAGTACTAAATATTTATCTAGTGCTCCTCGAGAAAGAAAACTCTCTGAGCTTAGAAAACTGTCTCATGTGAAGTTTTTACCACGAGTTTTATTATTTTTTACTTATCCTATGCACTGTTTATCAAGTACATACAGGAAGGTCCAACAGTGAGTTCAATTTCAATATCTCCTTCATTATTCAACAATAAGAAACATTTTTGGAACAAAAGTTGCAGGTACTAACGTTAGCTACAAACTAAAATTATTTTTGCATACACAGGGTGTTGCATAAGTTACATACAACCTATACAGCTTTTCAAAGTCTGTAAATGTGACACATACCAGATTATTTAACGGCACCATAGTAAAAATAAAAATATGCCTGTGACGATCCGACTCAATCTAAAAAAAACGACGGAATCTAAGATTTGAAGCAGGCTCAGAAGGCTGCATCGCTTTTGTGGCCCAACCTACCAGTACACGTGCCGATGCCATGGCAACCGTCTCATGCGAGCGTCCCGAAGCAGACGCAGCATTTGTATACGAACAAATTTGGCTCAGTCAGTCCGCAGCTGCTTGACGAAACCGCTGCGCGTTGTGACATGTATACATGCAAATTATATCGTACTTTAAATTACTATAAAAATACATTATCATCTGCGGCGCGACGTAACCAGACATTTTTATGTGGTTATACCAAATGAACTTCAGAATGAAAAAAATTAAAATTATGGATTTTTGAATAAAAAAGTTTAGCTTAACCGAAAAATGTAGGTGAAGCAGCGCTTCACTTGCATCATCTGACGAGCCGCCACTGGTATATGCAAAAATAATTTTAGTTTGTAGCTAACATTAGTACTTATAACTTCCTTTGTTGAATAATATAGGATATATTGAACTTGAACACACTGTAGGACCACCCTGTATATTGTAATGGGGAGGGTTTGACGTGCCTTTTGCTTTTCTTTAAAACAAAGGCGAAAACTACATTGTTCTTGCCCCCGGTATAATTTTTTTCTAGCCCGATATTTATGGGCTCCCTCTTAGCTTATTTATAGCTCTCACTTATCTACCCCTTATAGCTCCCAGCTAAACTCTCATGGCTTAAAGCCCTATCTCTTCCTTGTATTAGAAAGTTTCACAAATATTCCCCCGTCCATTAAATTCCTATCATAAAATAACACCTAAATTTTAATCTGATTTCATTCACTCTGATTATAAGTCCAGCACCCTGCGACTCAATCATCTATACTAATTTAGCCTACAGCCCATATGGTTTAAAATATCTATACAATCTTAGTCTATAAAAATTAATTCGGTACTCGAGACAGCTGACCCACTCTTAATAATGTTAATAAGAAAATTAGGGAACATTTTACAAAAAATGTCAACTGGAACGAACTCACCCAGAAAAATCCTAGGCAATCCACCAGCTCTGTACTCTGCCGTACCAGCCCCTATGGTCGTTGAACCACGATCTTTCGCGATAACCGCCATTTCCAACAAAAGCTAATTCTCTCATTGAAATCTCACTTACTTCTTAATTTACTTAACAGAAACCCTTGACGATTATCGCCGCGGCGGCGACTGCCTAGCCCGGAGGCAGCCGCCTGAACACTGCTCTCTAGACACGTATTTTTTTCTGTCGTAGAGTCCCCAAAACCACTTCATTTGCGGAACTCAAGTGGCCTCCTTAGAGGTTAACTGCCCGTTCTATCATCGCCGGTGTCGTTTCGAATTACATTTCCTTTTATTTTTGCACTCAATTGACCGTTATACCTCGCGCTTTAGCCGGCTCAGCTGGTTTTTATTTATCAAATAAAATACCACACAATTTCAACATTGCTTGCGGTCTATATATTTTTATGCATATTATGCTGGATATATTTACGCCTAAAATATTCAGCTCTACGGCGACTTTTCATAAACTTTTCTATCAAATCAAACATTTATGTATGTAGAAATATCATAAATCTAGATACTCAAACTGTAAGCACCTTGCTTACATCTGATCCCAACTTGAAAACAAAATTTATCTGTAGGAAAATTCTGTCTCATAATAAACAGATACTTAAACAGGCAAGCATCCTGTTTACAATATAATTTTTCCTTTTGCAAAATGTCTTCAGAAGAAGAGTAAAAGATATATGTTTTAGTTTTGTACTAGTATCTTGACAAAAATTTGATTAGTTACTGACTGCTGTAAGATAACTCAAGAAAAAAGTCTAAATCATGCAGGGTTGCAAAGTGCGCTATCTTAGCCTTCTACGAAGATCATTGTGAATAAGGTGATCCAGTGCTAGAGTAAAAAACTATTCTTTTATACTCAGGGTGCCATCATTGCAATATTTAATTTAGGGAGAAATCGATGTTTGAGTCTGTTTTAATCGTTATTGTTTGTTTATTTTCCTTTTTTTTTCTTTTGTTTTTTTTTTCATATGATTCATTTCATCTACCTTGAACGTCGGTTTCTCAGCCATCCCTGTATATGTAAATAATAAGCTAATTTTATATATTGCACTTAATTTTACTACATTGTTCTTCTAGTGTTAATTTATACACTTGCTCAAAACTATGTTTTTTGTTTGTTTAGTTAAATATTGTATTTTACGTTCATCCAGAGACTTTATTTATTTTGTTGCATTCCAAATTACAGACGAGCTTCATTCCAGATGTACGGTGCTGCCATCAGTTTTACAATAAATATAAAAGTAATAAAATGATTTTTATTTCTGATTTTAAAACAACACATCCAAATCCATCATTATATCTAAATCAAATAATAAGGTAGTAATGTAAAAATACTGTACCAGTGTAAATGAAAATTCTGCTTTCACTATTCAGAACTGGAGGTAAGTAGAACACCATGAAGTAGAAAGGCGAGGAACAAAAATATTCCCTATCTGCCTACATAATGTAGCAAACAACCATCCGGTTGCTATCTCGTTTTGGTACCCTTGACACATTTGGTTGTACAGAGAAAACCACTTGCATGGTTATCTCTGTACAACCAAATGTGTCATGGGTACCAGAACGAGATACTGCTATCTCGTTCTGGTACCCCTGACACATTTGGTTGTACAGAGAAAACCACTTGCATGGTTGTCTCTGTACAACCAAATGTGTCAGGGGTACCAGAACGAGATACTGCTATCTCGTTCTGGTACCCCTGACACATTTGGTTGTACAGAGAAAACCACTTGCATGGTTATCTCTGTACAACCAAATGTGTCAGGGGTACCAGAACGAGATACTGCTATCTCGTTCTGGTACCCCTGACCCATTTGGTTGTACAGAGAAAACCACTTGCATGGTTCTCTCTGTACAACCAAATGTGTCAGGGGTACCAGAACGAGATACTGCTATCTCGTTCTGGTACCCCTGACACATTTGGTTGTACATAGATAACCACTTGCATCCCTTCCAGTTATATAGTTCACTATGCAGATTTTTATTTGTACTTTTTTTATTTCAACAACACACCACGACGGCTTACAGCCTAAATACTATCGTACCGTGGGTGTCGACAAGGAGGAAGAGGCAACTTGCTCATTATAGACTTGAAGGTTCGGGGGAGAAGGAAAAACATGTGCCGGCAAGGAATTCTACAACTTGGAAGTCCTCGGGACAAAAGAGCGGGCATAACAAGATGTTCTATGTCTGGTGACCTGGACAGTAAAAGGGTGCATTAGCTCTGTTCCCCTGGTAGATCTGTTGGAGGCAACAGATGGAGGGCCTATGGAAGAAAGCTCCTCTGAGCAGTGCTCGTGCAGATATCTATAAAAGAGAGAGTAGTCACTAACGCCACGTCACTGGGCAAGGGATGGCAGCCTTTGGGTGAGGGTAGGGTCACCGATGAGACGTATAGCTCTCTTTTGAATGGAGTCCAGGATAGCGAGTGTAGAAGCGGCAGGAGCACCCCAGATGTGGGAGCAGTATTCGAGGTTTGGTCTCATTTGTGAAGTATAGATATTAGCTGGTGAAAAGTATTTGCGCGCCCGGGAGAGGAAACCTAATTTCTTAGCAGCCGCTTCTGCAATTGATGTGACATGTTGGTGCCAATTCAGATTTGGATCCACAGAGATGCCAACAAGTGAAAATGACTCATTACTTTGAATAACTTGGTTGTTTATTGTGATGAGTCTAGGGCTGGTGTATCTCTTATGAGAAAGAAAGCAAGACTGTGATTTGGTGGGGTTGAATTGTACAAGATTTCTACTTCCCCAGTCTAATATTTTTTGGAGATCTACGGAGATAGAACCCTCCATGAGCCTGCGATCCTCATCTAATTGGGCTAAAGAGACAGGCTTAGTATATTGTATATTTGAGTGAAGGGTGCTGTCGTCCGGGTAACTGTGAACTGGGCTGGATGTGCTAGAGAGGAGGTCATTGATGTGGAGAAGAAACAAAGTTGAACCTTGAGGAACTCCTGCATTAATTGGATACGGTTTAGAAGAATGGCCATCCACAACAGAAATGCTCCGGTTGGAGAGGAAATTTGCTGTCCACGTACAGAGTTTTGGTGGTAGGCCAAAGGTCGGTAGTTTATTAAGCAGCGCCGCGTGCCAGACCTGGTCTAATGCTTTGGATATGTCTAGAGCGACAATCTGGGATTCACCGTGTAGTTCCATAGACTTGTTCCAAGAATGGGTGACAAAGGAAAGGATGTCAGCAGTTGATCTGCGCTGACAGAATCCATACTGCCTGTCGTGGATTAGACTGTGGTACCCCTGACACATTTGGTTGTACAGAGAGAATCATTTGCATCCCTTCCAGTTATATAGTTCACTATGCAGATTTTTTTTTATATATTTTTTTATTTCAACAACACCACGAGGGGCCTAAATACTATCATGCCGTGGTTGTCGACAAGGAGGAAAGGGGCAACTTGTTAATTCTGGACTTGGAGGTTCGGAGGAGAAGGAAAAACATGTGCCGGCAAGGAATTCCACAACTTGGAAATCATCGGGACAAAAGAGCAAGCATAACAAGATGTTCTATGTCTGGTGACCTGGACAGTAAAAGGGTGCATTAGCTCTGTTCCCCTAGTAGATCTCTTGGGGGCAACAGGTGGTGGAACTATGGAAGAAAGCTTCTCTGAGCAGTGCTCGTGCAGATATCTATAAAAGATAGAGAGGTCACTAACGGCATGTCGGTGGGCAAGGGATGGCAGCCTTTGGGTGAGGGTAGGGTCACCGTTGAGACGTATAGCTTTGTTCTGAATGGAGTCCAGGATAGCGAGTGTAGAAGCGGCAGCGGCACCCCAGAAGTGGGAGCAGTATTCGAGGTTTGGCCTTATTTGTGAAGTATATAAGGTATATAGATTAGCTGGTGAAAAGTATTTGCGAGCCCGGAAGAAGAAACCTAATTTCTTAGTAGCCGCTTCTGCAATTGATGTGACATGTTGATGCCAATTGAAATTTCAATCCACAGAAATGCCAACAAGTGAAAAGTACTAATTACTTTGAATAACCTGGTTGTTCATTGTGATGGGTCTAGGGCTGGTGTATCTCTTATGACACAAGCAAGACTGAGATTTGGCGGAGTTGAACTGTACAAGATTTCTACTTCCCCAGTCTAATATTTTTTGGAGATCCACAGAGACAGAACACTCCATGAGTCTGCGATCCTCATCTAATTGGGCTAAAGAGACGGGCTTAGAATATTCTATATTTGAGTGGAGGGTGCTGTCATCCGCGTAACTGTGAACTGGGTTGGATGTGCTAGAGAGGTCATTGATGTGGAGAAGAAACAAAGTAGAGGCTAAAGCTGAACCTTGAGGGGCTCCTGCATTAATTGGATACAGTTTAGAGGAATGGCCATCCACGACAATAGAAATGCTCCGGTTGGAGAGAAAATTTGCTGTCCAGGTACACAGTTTTGGTGGTAGGCCATAGGCCGGGAGTTTATTAAGCAGCGCACGAGTCAGGACAGGAGCAAGTGCTGGTGCGCATTTTTTGAGAACAATTGCTCGGATCTTGTCAAGGCCAGAGGCTTATCTGGGATTAAGAGAAGAGAGCATCTTTCGTACCTTTTTAGTTTTGAAAATGATATCCGTCATATTATGCGCGACATTGGGGACTGTTGGTGGTTGAACATTTGGAGGTGAGTTGAGAGTAGAATTGCCGGCGAATAACGAGGCAAAAACTGCAGCCTTGCCCAGGGCGGTAGAAACAATTTCATCCTGTGCTTTTGCAGAAATTATTCCCAATAGATTTAGCAAGAGTCCAGAAGGGTTTGCCGCCGTTGGAGCTTGAGACGATTTTGTTTTTGATGTGGTTATTAAACGAGTTTTTTGCCTCAGAAAGTGCGGACATAGTGGTTTCTTGCGTCGTTAAATGCTTGACGGTTTTCTTGAATGGGATTGTGTAGAAGCGTTTTGTGAGCTATCCTAATGAAGGGTAGAACTAAAGGTAGAATTGCATCACGAAACGCAAATTTGAGTTTTTGATGTCTATGATCCATTCCATGACTAACGATTTGTGAGCAAGAAATTGTGATTAGGTTACGTTTTCTGGCTTAGTTCCTAATTATATGGTTATTGTTGTTGTGTGTTTAGTCAATGAGTCCTTTATGTTCATATGTGAACACTAGATGGCATCATACCACTAATGTATTTTACTTTATGAGTGTTTTTGGACTAAAAAAATGGAATATTTTAGTAATAAAACTTTTTAGGGGGTATTTTTGGCAACATAAAAGTTCGTTTAAAAAACAATTTGATATTTCCTGTATCTAATAACCACAGTTGCGAAAGCTAGGGGTACAGTTAGTGATATAAGTCAATTTTTTGGACATTGGAATTAACGTAGTACTATAACTCTTTACTAGATGTCGCCCTCAAACCTGGGAATAAATACGTGTTTATAGCTGTTCTTATCTATGGTTGACTGCAGTTCTGTGCAGAGACGCAGAACACTAGAGATGAGCTTCAGAGCGATTTTTGGGTCATCGGTATAGCGGCGACGGTGACTTATAAGTCACCGCTTCTTTTAACAGCGCTTTAGGTCGCTGCTAAACGAAGTTAACATTCTGTATTTCGTGTCACGTTTAGTATCGCTCACACATGGGATGTCCAAGCTGCCAGAGGAAATATTTTCCAGAATATTAATTGTCCACATGGAAATTTTTAGAAGATCAGCGTCAGCAGTAATTCATAACTAGGTGTGTTTTTGAAACAGAATAAACTGTGTATCAGCTTTAAGTACGTCTATGCCTAAGATACGTAGCGCAACAGTCAATATGGACACCTAGTTATTCGAATTGGTTAAAGAAATGAAAGAAGAAGCTGGAAAAAATATTAAGAAGCAAAGAAAAGAGACGACGAAGTAAAGAAAAGAGACGACGAAGCAAAGAAAAGAGACGACAAAGCAAAGAAAAGGGACGACGAAGCAAAAGAGGAAATGAGAAAAAGATATGAAGATGTCAGAAAAGAGACGAAGAAGCCAAAGAAGAAATGAGAAAAGGGATTAAGAAACAAAGGAAGAAAGTAGAAGAAGAAATGAAGAAGGCAGAAAAAGAGAAAGGGACCAAAGAAGAAATGAGAAAAAGAGATGAAGAGACAAAGAAAATACTACAAGAACAGGCCAGTAGAATGGGGAATATTACTTTATGTGTGGACGAACCAATGAAGCTAATAAAAGACATCTTACAGCAAGTAGAAAGCCGAGTAAGGGGTATCAGAGACGATGTACATGAAAAGCTGACGAGTATACAAGAAGAAGTACAGAAAAAAACACGTCCCTGGAAAAAAAGTGTGATACCCTGGTTAAAGGAAACGTCAGACGCGAAGATAGCCCCTTTGTAAAAATTAAGGCCCCCACATTTGATGGCACAGTCCCATAGGGTATTTATCTTTTTTTTTTTTTTTTTTTTTTTTTTAATTTCAACAACACACCACGAGGGCTTACAGCCTAAATACTATCGTACCGTGGGTGTTGACAAGGAGGAAAGAGGCAACTTGTTAATTCTGGACTTGAAGGTTTGGAGGTTCGGAGCAGAAGGAAAAACATGTGCCGGCAAGGAATTCCACAACTTGGAAGTCCTCGGGACAAAAGAGCGGGCATAACAAGAAGTTCTATGTCTGGTGACCTGGACAGTAAAAGGGTGCATTCGCTCTGTTCCCCTGGTAGATCTGTTGGGGGCAGCAGGTGGGGGAACTATGGAGGAAAGCTCCTCTGAGCAGTGCCCGTGCAGATATCTATAAAAGAGATAGAGGTCACCAACGGCACGTCGGTGGGCAAGGGATGGCAGCCTTTGGGTGAGGGTAGGGTCACCGATGAGACGTATAGCTCTCTTTTGAATGGAGTCCAGGATAGCGAGTGTAGAAGCGGCAGCTGCACCCCAGATGTGGGAGCAGTATTCGAGGTTTGGCCTTATTTGTGAAGTATATAAGGTATAGAGATTAGCTGGTGAAAAGTATTTGCGAGCCCGGAAGAGGAAACCTACTTTCTTAGCAGCCGCTTCTGCAATTGATGTGACATGTTGGTGCCAGTTAAGATTTCGATCCACAGAAATGCCAACAAGAGAAAAGGACTCATTACTTTGAATAACTTGGTTGTTCATTGTGATGGGTCTAGGGCTGGTGTATCTCTTATGAGAAAGAAAGCAAGACTGAGATTTGGTGGGGTTGAATTGTACAAGATTTCTACTTCCCCAGTCTAATATTTTTTGGAGATCCACGGAGACAGAACCCTCCATGAGTCTGCGATCCTCATCTAATTGGGCTAAAGAGACAGGCTTAGAATATTGTATATTTGAGTGGAGGGTGCTGTCGTCCGCGTAACTGTGAACTGGGTTGGATGTGCTAGAGAGGAGGTCATTGATGTGGAGAAGAAACAACGTAGGGGCTAAAGCTGAACCTTGAGGAACTCCCGCATTAATTGGATACAGTTTAGAGGAATGGCCATCCACAACAACAGAAATGTTCCTGTTGGAGAGGAAATTTGCTGTCCAGGTACAAAGTTTTGGTGGTAGGCCATAGGCCGGAAGTTTATTAAGCAGCGCTGCGTGCCAGACCTGGTCGAATGCTTTGGATATGTCTAGAGCAACAATCTGAGATTCACCGTGTAGTTCCATAGACTTGTTCCAAGAATGGGTGACAAAGGAAAGGAGGTCGGCAGTCGATCTGCGCTGACGGAATCCATACTGCCTGTCGTGGATTAGACTGTGTTTTTCAAGAAATTTCAGTAATTCGGTGTTTATATACTTTTCCATCACTTTAGAGACCACTGAAAGGAGAGAAATAGGCCTGTAGTTGCTAGGAAGCGCTTTGGATCCTTTCTTGGGGATGGGTTGTACTCGAGCAGTTTTACAGTTACTAGGGAATATGCCTTTATTGTAAGATATCTGAAACAGACGAGTCAGAACAGGAGCAAGTTCTGGTGCGCAATTTTTGAGAACAATTGCTGGGATCTCGTCAAGGCCAGAGGCTTTCCTGGTATTAAGAGAAGAGAGCATCTTTCGTACCTTTTTAGTTTTGAAAATGATATCCGTCATTTTATGTGCGACATTGGGGACTGTTGAACATTTGGAGGTGGGTTGAGAGTAGAATTGCTGGCGAACAACGAAGCAAAAAGTTCAGCCTTGCCTAGGGCGGTAGAAACAATTTCATCCCCTGAGACAAGAGGTGGGAACGTGCTTTTGCAGAAATTATTCCCAATAGATTTAGCAAGTGTCCAGAAGGGTTTGCTGCCACTTTGAAGCCGCTGCCACAGCAAATGGTTGTGGCGAGAGAGAGAAAGAGAGTGATTCTTCATTAATTGTAGCTCTTTAGAGGAGATGCCTTAGGTGTGCGCCAAGGTATTCCCAGGGAAGAACAGTTCAGTTTTGACAGCATTACACATCAACTAGAGATGATATTTGGCGAGGAGCATTTACGTTTACAGAAGCTGTATCGATTTCATGTGAAAAATCTTTGTCAGAAATCGGGCGAAAGTCTCCAATATCGCCACGCCGCCGTTGTCAGGCTGACACGATCAGCTTACCCTACAGCTCCGGTGGAATTTTTGAACCAGCTGTCGCTGCAAACATTTATTGACGCCATCGGAGATACCGACACCCAACAGCGCTGAGGATGGAGAGACACAAATACTTGAACGATGCTTTGGCACATTCCTTGGAGTTTGAAGCAGTAAAGCAAGGATAAAGTCATGCGATAGTTCGCAGTCTCCAAGTCCGAGAAGAAATTAAAACAGATCCATCCGAGGTGGTGCAGCTACTAAAGAAAACAGCAGAACAGACGAAGCCTGCATTTCATGTAAACCCAATAAGAGCTCACCGCGCAAATGCCTTGAGTTGTTGGAACTGCGGCAAGGTGGGACATATACGAGGCGAATGTTGGGCTCTAAGATCACCGCTACCCGGCGCATGGGAGAAAATGAGCTAACCGTCTCTCAGGCTAGCGATTCTGCCAGCGCTCTCGTCGTAGACGGATACGCACGCGGCAATAAGATCCAGAGGATCGTCGACACAGGCGCACCTATGACTATTATTCGCCGCGACATGGTACTAAGATGGCGAGTAAGAGAGCCAGACAGAGTGTACAGAGTAAATGCAGCCAATGGTAATGGCATCCAGGTATTTCGCTAAACTGACGTCGAGTTGCAAATTGGTACATGTAAGGCAAAGTAGAGAACCTTAGTCGCGGCTATACCAGACCCGATTATAATTAGCTTGGACATTCTCCAAGTCAGTGGGTTAAACTTGATCTTGGCAGTAACATCCTGACTATGGGCGGCGAAGAAATAATAATGTCACCTGGTAGTAACCTGGTAGTGCGGAAAATCATCGTAAAGGAAAATAGCAACGTCTGCACTGAAAGTGTCATTCCAGTAAAGAGAGCTGAGAGGGGAAGAGACAACCCAGTTACTTAGCCAGAAGCAAGTAGACTAGAAGTTATGGGAGAAGTACAAGACGACGCATGTATAGAGTATGTAAGTGTGAATCCAACACAGAAAAA
This sequence comes from Tillus elongatus, assembly GCA_964006375.1. Classification (NCBI taxonomy): domain Eukaryota; kingdom Metazoa; phylum Arthropoda; class Insecta; order Coleoptera; family Cleridae; genus Tillus; species Tillus elongatus. The sequence goes on along the minus strand of OZ023266.1, from coordinate 5,002,051 downwards.
AGTCAGTGAACACATTTGTTGGAACAGAGCTGATGTGGACGGTAAGAGAAGGGCATGCAGAGATCTTTGTGCAAATATAAACACCAGGGCAAGAGCAATTGTGCGGAAAAACCAGTGCAATCTAAGAAGTTTGCCTAAAAAGAGCTCCGACATGATTAAGAGAAGGGAGGCCACCCATTTGGCTGTTAGAATGCACACACGAGTAGAAAGCGACCGCTTGGAGTTCCGTTATGACGTGCGAGCTAATTCGGCTGATTTTAAGGAAGAAGATCGGGTGTGGTTTTACAATATAGTACGATGCAAGGGACGGTCACCGAAACTACAGAAATTATGGGAAGGTTCGTAAAAGGTGGTGAAAAGGATCAATGACGTTGTATATCGCATTCAGAGGAGCCCAAAGAGCAAGATGAAGGTGGTCCATATGCACTGGCTTACACCATACCAAGTGATGTTAGAATTCGACCAGGACGGTTGGTTTATTTGAAATAATTACTATCACACCTTTTCCTTTACGTGATAGTAAAGGATTTATTTCACGCCCGAGGAGGTACCACCCCTTACATCAAGGGGCCGGTGAAGTCCCGACGGACGTTTCCGGTTCTGGTGTATGAGTCGGTTTCCCTTATAAACAAAAACGATGATGGCTTCTCCTTGTACAAAAGATTCTGGAGATAAAATACCCCTCCATTCAGATCTCCGGGAGATTCTCCCAGATTGTCGCTCTAGGCATATCCAAACCATTCGACCAGGTCTGGCACACAGAGCTACTTAATAAACTTCCGGCCTATAGCCTACCACCAAAACTCTTTACCTGGACAGCAAATTTCCTCTACAACCGGAGCATTTCTGTTGTCGTGGATGGCCATTCCTCTAAACTGCATCCAATTAACGCACGAGTCCCTCAAGGTTCAGCTTTAGCCCCTACTTTGTTTCTTCTCCACATCAATGACCTCCTCTCTAGCACATCCAGTCCAGTTAACAGTTACGCGACGACAGCACCCTCCACACAAACATACAATATTCCAAGCCTGTCTCTTTAGCCCAATTAGATGATGATCGCAGACTCCTGGAGGGTTCTGTGAAGTAGAAACCCTGTACAATTCAACTCCACCAAATCTCAGTCTTGTTATCTATATCATAAGAGATGCACCAGCCCTAGACCCATCACAATGACTAACCAAGTTATTCAAAGTAATGAGTCCTTTTCACTTGTTGGCATTTCTGGGGATCTAAATCTCAATTGGCACCAACATGTCACATCAATTGCAGAAGCGGCTGCTAAGAAATTAAGTTTCCTCTTCCGGGCTCGCAAATACTTTTCACTAGCTAATCTCTATAATTTATATACTTCACAAATAAGGCACAACCTCAAATACTGCTGCCACATCTGGGGTGCCGCTGCCGCTTCTACAGTCGCTATCCTGGACTCCATTCAGAAGAGAGCTACACGTCTTGTCGGTGACCCTACCCTCACCGCTAGGCTGCGATTCCTTACCCACCGACGTGCAGTTGGTGACCTCTCTCTATTTTATGGATATCTGCACGGGCACTGCTCAGAGGAGCTTTATTCCATAGTTCCTCCACCTGCTGCCCCCAACAGATATACCAGGGGAACAGAGCGAATGCACCCTTTTACTGTCCAGATCACCAGACATAGAACATCTTGTTATGCCCGCTCTTTTGTCCTGTGGAATTCCTTGCCGGCATATATTTTTCCTTCTCCTCCGAACCTCCAAACCTTCAAGTCCAGAATTAACAAGTTGCCTCTTTCCTCCTTGTTGACACCCACGGTACGATAGTATTTAGACTGTAAGTGCTCGTGGTGTGTTGTTGAAATATAATAAAACAATCCTGAACCAGCGTGTATGCAATTTTGTTAATATGTTTATTAATCAGAACTTGAAGATTTGAGAAGCACTGTGATCTTGAATAGATTTTTCAACATCTCTTTTAGATTATGAAGAATTCTGTTTATAAACCAACTGGCTGCTAATGGAGCATACCTGGTTGACTGGAAAGTTACTTTTATTTTCTGTCTTACTATACACTACCGGTCCGTCGTAGAGCATTCCTGTAGTGAATCGGCACAAGGTTTATATGGACCCATTTTTCGAATTTTATTTTTAATTGCTATAATACAGGCACTATAGAATTTGTTTCTGCACTAAACTACAGGAGTTATTTTTTTTTTGATACATAGGTTCAGAATGACGTACTGAATGTAAAAACACAAAATGCTTACAAATTAGGAGGGCGGAAGTGCCGCCATTTTGAGAAACACCGTTTCGGCCTATATCTCCGTAACCGTGCACTTTGGGCCAAAAACGGTAATGACCTTTATTGTAGATAATTGGATTTCTCATCTTTTTTATTGAATAATTTTTTTGCATCACTCACCGTTTATAACTTATACGACTATAAGTACTCATTTATTGACTTTTTTACCTATATCTTTGTTAATAATTGTTTAAACAATAAAACGGTTATAACTTAACTTTTCAATCGATAAATTTCCTACACCTTTTACTTAAAAAATTATTTTTTCTAAAATTAATATTTTCAAAGTTATATGGCTTTAATTTCAAAAATCTTAGACGGTTGACGCCAGTATATATATATATATATATATATATATATATATATATATATATATATATATATATATATATATATATATATATATATATATATATATATATATAGATGTTGGATGACTCAGTTTTCAAGCCCAGACTGGCGTCAACTGTCTAGGCACAGGATTTTTGAAATTAACGCGTTATAACTTTGAAAATATCAATTTGAAAAAAAAAAGTTTGAAGTAAAAGTTGTAGAAAATTTATCGATTGAAAAGTCAAGTTATAAGTGTTTTATTGTTTAAACAATTAATAACAAAGATATAGGTAAAAAAGTCAATAAATGAATCCTAATAGGCGTGTAAGTTGTAAACGGTGAGTGCTACAAAAAATAATAATAAAAAAGATGAGAAATGCAATTATCTACAATAAAGGTCATTACCATTTTTGGTCTAAAGTGTACGGTTATGGAGATATAGGCCGAAACGATTTTTCTCAAAATGGCGACACTTCCGCCCTCGTAATTTGTAAGGATTTTGTGTTTTTACATTCAGTACGTCATTCTGAACCTATGTATCAAAAAAAAATAACTCCTGTAGTTTAGTGCATTATGGACAAGAGTAACGGACTCCTTTATTGCTTGTACTACTACGGTATTTTTAATCATTAACTAGCAGTGATTATCTCTATATTCACATACATTTAAACACTAGGCCACGCCAACACTGTCAAAATGAACAGTCAATAAAACCCCTTATTCTAACAAATTAAAACTGTTTTTATTACTTTGGCCTCTGGAATTAAATATATAAACAATTTAATATACAAACAATATTTACAGTACAGTAAGTAGTTGTAACAATTCAATTTAAATTTTTACAAAAATCTTATAAAAGAAATGCAACTTGTTGTGATATCTTCCAAAAGGAAGTACAGCCATACACCTTATCCATTTTCCACTTCTGATATTTGGAAAATAACACATTGTCATCTACTCAATTAATCTAATTCAATAACAACTGATTCACCAGGCCACAACGAAACCTTTTTAAAAATGATGTTCTCTTGCTTAGAATTCGGCCTAGGGCCCACTCTGATCGAGCCACTATACAACAATACCGAAAGATCTTCTTCCACTTGGTTTTTACCGAAATTACTCACCACAACATATGCTTTTCTTCTGGGATACCAGCGTTGAATCACTAAGAGATCCCCTCTGGAATATTTCACTTCGGCATTAGGCCTAGTCTGGCCTTGTTTGCACAAAGAATTCATATAAATTGAGGGAGATTCTGACCTTAGCTCCGTCATGTTGCTTATTGCACCGATTTGATCGAAATTGACCTCAGTTTTATCACCATGCAACCATGATAACATTTCCTGTTGTTTATTAGCCCAAACCATCGGATTCAGCTGATGCAAATGTTGTATATCTTTTCTTTCACCCTCTGGGTCGTATATTTGCTGCAGCCCGATTTCATCCCCGTAGAAAATGGATGGAGTTCCAGGCAGCATTAGTTGAAGTAACGTTGCACCAAGTGTCCCATTAGCATAGACCAAACGGTTTGCCAGACGTACCGTATTTTCATCGCCAAGTGTCCAATGAACCCATGGCATATTGTCTACTAAATACAATGTCCCATTTAATATGTTCTGTATTTGCTTCTCCATACCACTAACACCCGTTTCAACTTGCAGTCTTATATCTACTAAATCAACGTTCTTTAACACAGATATTTTCAAGGAATCTAACGTGATTCTCTTCAAAACCTCCTCGGAAATCATGAAGATCGTTCTGGAACCTATAACTTTCTTCCAGTGGCTTAAGGATACTTCAAAGTTAGGATCTTCAACGAAGTTTTCTAAACCTTTAAGATAAAATCCTTCAACTCCAGCTTGCTTCCAGTGAACTAAAGCTTCTTCTACAGGATCCAAAGGGTCTGCTTTTAAAAATTCCACTGTAATATCCGAAATGGTTTCGTTGTCTGATGAAGCATCTTTTGTCGACAGTTGTTTAACAACTGGCCAAACTGGCAGGTCTAGTATAATGGAAATGTTTTCTCTTTTAAAAGTGGAAACGAGATTTTTAAGGTCTTGCAGTGTTCCAAGCTGGTGCGCTATCTTAATTAACGATGTTGCATTCTTGTAGTTTTCCGGATAGTTCGGAGATTCGAATATCGAATTCAGTCTTACGCCTCGAATTCCGAGTCTTTTTATATAGTCAACGTTTCTCTTAATCCCTTCAAGGTCACCTATCATGTTCTGGTTAGCGTCATGGTAGCTGCCAGGGAATATTTCGTAGAAGACGCTGCCCTGGTACCACTCAGTGGCCGGATTGCATTTTCTTGGAAGCGTGGCTATCATCGTCACCACTACAGCTACCATGGCGAACAAACCAGCTAAGAATGTGTACATGGAGATCTTTCTAATCAGTGGCCAATTCCATGACATAAAACAATAGTTGTCTGGGGGATTCCTGAACGTCAACTGTAGTGGTTGGAGTTTGCCTGTCGTCTCCTGAAAAGAAAACATGCGTTACTTCATTTGTATTTGGTATTCAAAAAATACTTCCAAGGTAATAAAAAGTCTTTTAAATAACATTGAGGATGCTATATAGTGGTTTTTATATATAGGGGATTTTAAACTATATTTATTGGAAATACATTTACAAAATTTTGTTGATGTGAGTTTTTTGCCGTGCTGTATTCAACTAAAATATTTTTGTTTTTGTCGCTTCCGATTTGACTGGAAGTGGCCACCAGCTCTATTGACACAAAGAGCAGAATGACCCCAAAAACCATACAAATAATAACAGAAAGTTGGAGCGCTAGATACGTATTTCGGCAACGAAGTTGTCTTCATCAGTAGCTGCCGCTAAACAGTTTAGTTTAGTTTTTTCGTAAAAAAGGTTATTGAATTTTGGTAAAAAACTTTTTCGAACAGTGTTCTTGGGAATTTTCGTGGAAACAATTTTATTAACGAATTTTAATAAAAGATTCTTATAATAAATTTTGGTAAAAATATTTTTGTTTTGTTTAGCTCAGTTGACTAAATTGTGTTTTCATACAACAACATTTAATTTCTAAGGAAGACTGGATACTGTGATGAGCACTGATAAGGACATTTGGAGAACCCAAATCAGAATACAAATTAAGAATTTTTCATCCTCCGATGACGTAACTTTGATAGTGACATGATCGTCTGGTTTTTTTTAATGTGTTGCGGTGATTTGGGTTCTCCAAGTGTACTTAACTTTTAATCTTGTGTTTTCTTTTGGTCGCCTGAAGGAAAAAATATTATGTCATTCTGGGTGTGTATAAAATTCATAATTTTCTGGAAGATATGTCTTGTAGAGATTGAAAAGTAAATAAAATATCATTGAGAGCTTAAGATTGATGTAAAAATTTCATTAATAGCTTGGATGGTTTCTTGAAAAATAATTTTTCCGGAAAAACATTTGTATCTCAAAAAATAATCAACTCATTTTGATGAAATTTGGTTGGTATGTTGCTCTAGTAAATACATTACCCCACCAAAACTCAACTTTCTATGTTTATAGAATTTGAGTTATACAAATTTGGAGCATTTAATGACAATTCGCTACCATAACGCAATTGCTGCGTTCCGAAATTTCATCTTGTGACAAACCGTCAAGGATTTGCTCTTCATTCTTCAGATTCCTTATTTTTGTTTTATTTTGACACATTGAGAAACAATAGTGCACATATTTCATACGTTTTGAACAAGATTTAATTTTTGTTTAAGACGCCTTTGAGTCTGAAATTAAAAATTTTCAGCAGGCATTTTGTTATTATTGATATTGAAAAAAACCGGTTTGATTAGGCTGACGAAATGATTCAGGCGATTAAGGAAAAATATCTGCTACGTTTATAATTTGGCAGATATTTTACTTTTCTAAATATGAATTAAGTTTTCTTCTGGAAATCTTTTGTATAACTTTAATGAAATTTGTAATACAAGTTTCTTTTAAGAAGACTGGCACTTATCTACAGATATAGCATAATTTAGTTTCCTTTGCTTCATAGAAAATTGAGTTTTTGGCATTTTTCTTAAAAGTAGTTAGAACACAAGATCTTTTTGATAATAGAGAGATCGATGGTAACACCTTTGAAATAATTTTTCAAACGTGCGCGTACCAGGACCTTTAAAATCGATCTTCAAGGTCTGTGTAAGTTTAAGTTTAAAGCAGGGCTTTCATTAATTCCCGAACTCCACGTGACCGCTTAAGTTAGGCAACCCGGCATACACCGTTGTACAACCTGAATTAATGAAATCCCTAAGTTGCCAGTGTTGTCTCATATTTCCTTTGGGGTGTTATAAAAAATATAAAAATTATAATAAGGTGAAACAGTAAATGTCTTAAATGTATTTATTATTTAGTATTTTTAACAGCAAGCCTATTCATGTATGGTTTACTGGTATTGATTGTTAAAAAAATAAATTAAAAACAATAAAATATTACTTTTATTTTGTCAAGATATCAAAATGTTGTAATGTACGTAAACAAATTGAGGTCCGATTATTTAAACTTCTAATTTACGGTTTTATGAATGTGTATTGTGTAACATTGAACAAATATGTACCTGTTTGGGCAGATTTAGAATCTCGGTGGTTCAGAGGTAAGAACGTGTGCCTTTGAACCGAAGGGTACTGGGTTCGATCCCGGGGTACTCCTTTCACTTTTTCAGTACAAACTGTAAAATTAACATCAACCGAGGTTCTGGCATTGTATTTGAGCAAGTTGAATGTCTGCACGTTCCGCCCTTCGGAGGGGGCGTAAAGCCGTCGGTCCCGTGTCCATACGATGTTGGGCACGTTAAAGATCCCTACCCTCCTTACAGAAAGGCAGGGGTTCGGCAAAATTTCCAGGATAGTGAGGTGAAACTGCTCCCTGGCGTCGGTGATTGGCCATAGTCGCGGAAATAGGCCGACGTTAAAGAAACAAAACACACACACACATTGGGCAGATTTGGTAGGGCTTCGTTCCATGCGATGTTGAATATTGTCAACAACATAACCTTAACATACCTACACTTTTAACTTACGTAAAAACGGAATGAAAATGCTAAGTTTTGATAAAAACTGTTTATTTTTGTTGTCCAACAGATAAAAAATTATTTGAACAAGGTAAACACTGGTCGAACTTGGAAAATGTACAATATACATACAAAATAACCGTCAAAAGGAATTAAGTACCAATGGACTGAACTGTCAATAGTCAATTGATTTAGTAACTTTAGGGTCCCTAGTCTAGTGGTTTTTTTGGTTACTTTTTAGACTGCCGACTCATAAAATCATATTCCACTAACAGAGAGACAGAATCCGGTCACGTGGGGTTCGGGAATTAATGAAAGCCCTGTATTAATTTTACTAATATGCTAACTAGTTTTCAAATGATCGTATTAACAATGGAAACTTTGTTTTATTTCTATATGAAAGCCAAGTTTACCCAGGACAAGTTACCCAAATTAAATCGAAAGAAAATAAGAAAACGATCAAGATTAAATCTTTTGAAAAAAGTGGGCTACATCAATGAAGTTGCCTTCGCCTGAAGATATCCTTTGGTATGAACCCGAAGACAATTTAGAAGTCAGTAATATACCACAACCCTCCAAAAGACGATTTTTTTATTTCTATATGAAATTCAAGTTTACCCAGGACAAGTTACCCAAATTAAATCGAAAGAAAATAAGAAAACGATCAAGATTAAATCTTTTGAAAAAAAGTGGGCTACGTCAATGAAAGTTGCCTTCGCCTGAAGATATCCTTTGGTATGAACCCGAAGACATTTTAGAAGTCAGTAATATACCACAACCCTCCAAAATACGATTTTTTTATTTCTATATGAAATTCAAGTTTACCCAGGACAAGTTACCCAAATTAAATCGAAAGAAAATAAGAAAACGATCAAGATTAAATCTTTTGAAAAAAGTGGGCTACATCAATGGAAGTTGCCTTCGCCTAAAGATATCCTTTGGTATGAACCCGAAGACAATTTAGAAGTCAGTAATATACCACAACCCTCCAAAAGACGATTTTTTTATTTCTATATGAAATTCAAGTTTACCCAGGACAAGTTACCCAAATTAAATCGAAAGAAAATAAGAAAACGATCAAGATTAAATCTTTTGAAAAAAGTGGGCTACATCAATGAAGTTGCCTTCGCCTGAAGATATCCTTTGGTATGAACCCGAAGACAATTTAGAAGTCAGTAATATACCACAACCCTCCAAAAGACGATTTTTTTATTTCTATATGAAATTCAAGTTTACCCAGGACAAGTTACCCAAATTAAATCGAAAGAAAATAAGAAAACGATCAAGATTAAATCTTTTGAAAAAAAGTGGGCTACGTCAATGGAAGTTGCCTTCGCCTGAAGATATCCTTTGGTATGAACCCGAAGACATTTTAGAAGTCAGTAATATACCACAACCCTCCAAAAGACGATTTTTTTATTTCTATATGAAATTCAAGTTTACCCAGGACAAGTTACCCAAATTAAATCGAAATAAAATAAGAAAACGATCAAGATTAAATCTTTTGAAAAAAGTGGGCTACATCAAGGAAGTTGCCTTCGCCTGAAGATATCCTTTGGTATGAACCCGAAGACATTTTAGAAGTCAGTAATATACCACAACCCTTCAAAAGACGATTTTTTTATTTCTATATGAAATTCAAGTTTACCCAGGACAAGTTACCCAAATTAAATCGAAAGAAAATAAGAAAACGATCAAGATTAAATCGTTTGAAAAAAGTGGGCTACATTAATGGAAGTTGCCTTCGCCTAAATATATCCTTTGGTATGAACCCGAAGACATTTTAGAAGTCAGTAATATACCACAACCCTCCAAAATACGATTTTTTTATTTCTATATGAAATTCAAGTTTACCCAGGACAAGTTACCCAAATTAAATCGAAAGAAAATAAGAAAACGATCAAGATTAAATCTTTTGAAAAAAGTGGGCTACATCAATGGAAGTTGCCTTCGCCTAAAGATATCCTTTGGTATGAACCCGAAGACAATTTAGAAGTCAGTAATATACCACAACCCTTCAAAAGACGATTTTTTTATTTCTATATGAAATTCAAGTTTACCCAGGACAAGTTACCCAAATTAAATCGAAAGAAAATAAGAAAACGATCAAGATTAAATCGTTTGAAAAAAGTGGGCTACATTAATGGAAGTTGCCTTCGCCTAAATATATCCTTTGGTATGAACCCGAAGACATTTTAGAAGTCAGTAATATACCACAACCCTCCAAAATACGATTTTTTTATTTCTATATGAAATTCAAGTTTACCCAGGACAAGTTACCCAAATTAAATCGAAAGAAAATAAGAAAACGATCAAGATTAAATCTTTTGAAAAAAGTGGGCTACATCAATGGAAGTTGCCTTCGCCTAAAGATATCCTTTGGTATGAACCCGAAGACAATTTAGAAGTCAGTAATATACCACAACCCTCCAAAAGACGATTTTTTTTATTTCTATATGAAATTCAAGTTTACCCAGGACAAGTTACCCAAATTAAATCGAAAGAAAATAAGAAAACGATCAAGATTAAATCTTTTGAAAAAAGTGGGCCACATCAATGGAAGTTGCCTTCGCCTAAAGATATCCTTTGGTATGAACCCGAAGACATTTTAGAAGTCAGTAATATACCACAACCCTCCAAAAGACGATTTTTTTATTTCTATATGAAATTCAAGTTTACCCAGGACAAGTTACCCAAATTAAATCGAAAGAAAATAAGAAAACGATCAAGATTAAATCTTTTGAAAAAAGTGGGCTACATCAATGTAAGTTGCTTTCGCCTGAAGATATCCTTTGGTATGAACCCGAAGACATTTTAGAAGTCAGTAATACACCACAACCCTCCAAAAGACGATTTTTTTTATTTCTATATGAAATTCAAGTTTATCCAGGACAAGTTACCCAAATTAAATCGAAAGAAAATAAGAAAACGATCAAGATTAAATCTTTTGAAAAAAGTGGGCCACATCAATGGAAGTTGCCTTCGCCTAAAGATATCCTTTGGTATGAACCCGAAGACATTTTAGAAGTCAGTAATATACCACAACCCTCCAAAAGACGATTTTTTTATTTCTATATGAAATTCAAGTTTACCCAGGACAAGTTACCCAAATTAAATCGAAAGAAAATAAGAAAACGATCAAGATTAAATCTTTTGAAAAAAGTGGGATACATCAAGGAAGTTGCCTTCGCCTGAAGATATCCTTTGGTATGAACCCGAAGACATTTTAGAAGTCAGTAATATACCACAACCCTTCAAAAGACGATTTTTTTATTTCTATATGAAATTCAAGTTTACCCAGGACAAGTTACCCAAATTAAATCGAAAGAAAATAAGAAAACGATCAAGATTAAATCGTTTGAAAAAAGTGGGCTACATTAATGGAAGTTGCCTTCGCCTAAATATATCCTTTGGTATGAACCCGAAGACATTTTAGAAGTCAGTAATACACCACAACCCTCCAAAAGACGATTTTTTTATTTCTATATGAAATTCAAGTTTACCCAGGACAAGTTACCCAAATTAAATCGAAAGAAAATAAGAAAACGATCAAGATTAAATCTTTTGAAAAAAGTGGGCTACGTCAATGGAAGTTGCCTTCGCCTGAAGATATCCTTTGGTATGAACCCGAAGACATTTTAGAAGTCAGTAATACACCACAACCCTCCAAAAGACGATTTTTTACAATCTGTGAGATAAATAAACATAAATGATTGTTTTTTTAACGTCTATATTCAATGTTTACATATAATATTTTTAAAATTTTAGATTCTCAATGTTTATTTTGTTTTATTATAGTAAAATTTAGTCACTTGTGGTAAGTAACAAATAAAAATGTGATTTTTTGCATTTTTTTTTCAGTACCATAGTCTCTAAAATTATCAGACTATTTTTAAAACACATTTTCTGGACAAAGTTGAGTATTTACATTTAAATGATAAAACAGTGGTCGGCCAAAGTGACCCAACTTTGTCTTCTAGCTTTAGCCAGCAACTTTTTCAAAGAAAAATGGCATTTTTCACATTATCATAATTTTTACTTTTGGCATACTGAAAGTACTATTAGCGGAATGTATTCTGACGCAAAAAAATTGAATATCTTTCTCCTATCAAAAGTTACAAGCGCCTAATGTTTGAAAGTGGACCACTGCCACCCAAGTTTACGGTACTTGCTGTATGTAACCTTTTTGCCTATAGAGTTGGTTTTATATTAAAATAGACTATGTGGACTAAGTCATTTTTCAAACGTGCCAATAAGAAGTGGCGTCATTTTTGTTAAGTTATTGCAAGAAACATCACCTTTGTTAGTAAACTTCTTAGCTTACATAATTTTGGACCAGATTGTACATAATTATGGGTGAAATCTCGTAATGACATATAGTTTAACACGTTAGTATTGTGCCAAACATACATGTGATATAATAAATTGCAAACAAATGATCACATTTTAAAGTTTAAATTCAAACAATGGGAGTAAACAGCATTTGATAAATAAGATCGTAATTATTCTAACAACACGAAGATTATCATGTGACTCGGTTGTTTGGCCAAAATTGCATATAATTTACTATAATGACATTGAGACACAATCCGAGTTATGCACCTATTATTATTTTGTTGGACTTTGAATGCTCGGATCTAAATTTGACCCCAGAGAGCGAGAATGTCTCACCAACAACTTTTACAGCAACATTTAAGCATTTTACCATACAAGTTTTGCAAGAAATATAGAAAAGCATTCACAGAGACCATTTGTGTGTTTTTTGTACCCTGAGTTATAAACCTTACTAGACATTGTAAAAATGTTATGAGGAAATAAACTATGCTCAACATTTATATAAAATTTCTATTTCGGGATGTTGCCATTATGTTTCGGCAAATTTAATTTGGCAATAAATCTTTTTAGCTTTACCGTCAAACGTTTGTGGCAACTTTAAAATTTCCTGAATATGCTGAAAACAAAGTTAGAACCCTTTAGCCTCTTATTAACTATCGGTGAGCTTAAGTGAAGTCAAAATAAAGTCACCACACAAAAACAATATTACATGTATCACACATAACTTGCAAAATGTTACAAATCGGGAGAAAGGTCGAGTGAGTTTATGAACAGTAAAAAATGCAACCAATACAGCGAAGTAAGTAGAGTCATGTGGTGAAGATTCTGCTGCAATCAAAATAAAAAATAAAAAAGTTCCGGACGCAGCAAGTGCGTTATGGTAGTGAATTTTTATTAAATGTTTAAAATTTGAATAACTCAATTTTGTATAAACTTAGAAACTTGAATCTTGGTACGTAGTATGGTCTTTTCTAAAGCAACGTATCCACCAAATTTTATTGAAATATCTTTGTAATTTTCGGAGAAAAAAATTTTTTTTCTAAAGAAAATTCAAAATTTAAATAACTCAATTTTTATAAACTTGGAAAGTTGAATTTTGGTGCGTAGTAAGGCATTTTGCAAGGCAACATATCCATCAAATTTCATTAAAATAACTTTGTTATTTTCCGAAAAAAATTTTTTTTCGAAAGAAAACTCAAAATTTTTCGGGAAAACCTTGTCGGATTTTTCTGGCTAAGAAGCTCATCCAAGCCATTAATAAAATAAACGCATTTGCCGAGTTTCATTGAAATCGGTTAATTATTTCTTGAGTTATAGGTTGGATACATACATATATATATATATATATATATATATATATATATATATATATATATATATATATATATAAACTGACCCCGGATATGGGTTTTAGGGGTCCTAGTTCGCGCTCATTTGAATTTTTTTTGCAAAGTCTCACCATCGATACCTCTCTATTAGTGAATTTTTTAAATAAAAATTCACTAATAAGAGGTAACATTTCGGGACGCAGCAAGTGCTTTATGGTAGCGAATTTTCATTAAATGCTTTAAATTTGCATAACTCAATTTTCAACCAGATTTTATCAAAATAATTTTGTTATTTTTTGAAATACAAGTTTTTTTTCGGAAAGGTTAAATCTTTTTTAGAGAAACTGGTCCAATAGGGCTGGCTAACGAACTCATCCAAGCCATTAATAAAAGAAAGATTCTTGCCCAGTTTCTTTAAAATCGGTTAATAGCTTGTTGAGATTGTGCGGATACATACATATATATATATATATATATATATATATATATATATATATATATATATATATATATATATATATATATATATACAGGGTGATTCACAACGCAATGGACACATAATGTATGCGTGTAGAGAATCTCAAAACATGCCGATTTTTTATATAAAATTTTTCTCTGACGCCCATGGTTGGTGAGGTAATGACCTCGGAAGATTCTTTAATAATTACAAGGAACAGCTGCATTGCAGCAGTGCCATAACATAAAATAACCAAATTTGGTAGATAGTTTTCCTTCATCAACATCGTTATTTGACAAAAATTTGAAGCAGGTATAAATTCAAAAAGGGATGAATTAGGGGTGGTTCACCTTTTAAATGATTTGATTTTTTTAAACGCTAACCTAATTTAAAGTTAAAGTCTATCAATTTTATAGCAAATGAAGTTTCCTATCTCTTTCCCCTCTCGCCACTTTTTCGACAAACCACCGGTTTTTGAGAAAATTGAGATTTTTAGAGTTGGGATCAAAACAAAATTATGTCCCTTGAAGATTTTATTGAACATTAAAGTCTCATAGGGGATGCCTTGGCCGCTTTGCAAGTCATATGTTGCTAGGTTACAGCTGTTGTTAAATCTGACATTACTTAGATTTATTAAGTTTTATAATAAATATTGTCTTGTGTTTCTTGTTTTCTTTTGTGATAATAATTTGTTGCTCAAAATGGCTGGAAAATTCTCGGTTAATGAACAAGCTGACATGCTTAGGGTGTTAGGATTTTGCGCGAATAGTTGCTGCAGAAGTATATACCACATCGTCAAACGTTTGCCAATATTGAACGTAGAGCTCGGGAAACGAGTTCCTTTTCCATAAAAAATGCTGGAGGACGCGTTCATGCAGTGAACGCACGAACCGAGGAGCGTCTTCTAGACAGTATTGAGAGTGAGCCTCAAACCAGTACCAGACGACTATCCAGGCAGTTTCATATAACACAGCCGACGATCCATAGACTTATCCGACGCAATCTGCTGCACCCTTATCATCTTCAAAAAGTGGAAGAACTGCTACCGCAGGATTTACAGGTAAGACAGTTTTTTTGTATTTATATCAGAACATTGATTTTTCCAAGACCATTCTTTTTACGGATGAAGCTTGCTTTACAAGGAGAGGGATTCCGAATGTGCACAACTGCCACGAATATTCGGATATACATCCACATGCTACAGTAACCCACGATTTCCAAAGATAATTTAAAATAAATGCGTGGGACATCTGGCTGGGCCGGTTATTTTACTAAACCGCTTAAATAGCGCAACATATTTGCTTTTCTTGCAAGATGTTCTTCCTGAGCTACATACAACTGCGCAGCCAAATGTGGTTTATGCATAATGGGGCGCCACTACATTTCACTACAAATGTTCGTGGATTTTTAAACCAACAGTTTCCAAATCGATGGATAGGTCATGGAATCAATTGTCCTCAACATTGGCCAGCATGATCACCAGACTTGAATAAATGTGACTTTTTCTCTGGAGGGCTTTAAATGAATCTGTGTATTTGACACCAGTTTACTTGACAGAGTCGACTTTAATTTTCGTCGAAGGGTGCAGTTATGTGCGAGAGAAAATAGAAGTCATTTTGAACAATATCTTTAGTGGTTTTTTTTATTGTTTTATATTTATCAGTTTTTAATAGCATTTGTTAAATTTCAGATATATTAGTGTTTAATTAAGTCTTCAGGGACATAATCTTGTTTTGATCTTAACTCTAAAAATCCCAATTTTCTTAAAAAACGAGTGGTTTGTGGAAAAATTGACGAGAGGAGAAAAAGGCACAAAATTTAATTTTCTATAAAACTGATGGACTTTTAATTAGGTTAGGGTTTAAAAATATCAAATCGTTAATATGGTGACCCACTCCTAATTCACCCCTTTTTGATTATTTTTTTTAATTTCAACAACACACCACGAGGGCTCACAGCCTAAATACTATCGTACCGTGGGTGTCGACTAGGAGGAAAGAGGCAACTTGTTAATTCTGGACTTGAAGGTTTGGAGGTTCGGAGGAGAAGGAAAAACATGTGCCGGCAAGGAATTCCACAACCCGGAAGTCCTCGGGACAACAGAGCGGGCATAACAAGATGTTCTATGTCTGGTGACTTGGACAGTAAAAGGGTGCATTCGCTCTGTTCCCTTGGTAGATCTGTTGGGGGCAGCAGGTAGATTATATAAGGTTATGAGATTAGCTGGTGACAAGTATTTGCGAGCCCGAAAGAGGTAACCTAATTTCTTAGCAGCCGCTTCTGCAATTGATGTGACATGTTGGTGCCAATTGAGATTTCGATCCACAGAAATGCCAAGAAGTGAAAAAGACTCATTACTTTGAATGACTTGGTTGTTCATTGTGATGGGTCTAGGGCTGGTGTATTTCTTATGAGATAAAAAGCAAGACTGAGATTTGGTTGAGTTGAATTGTACAAGATTTCTACTTCCCCAGTCTAAAATTTTTGGGAGATCCACAGAGACAGAACCCCCCATGAGTGTCTACGATCCTCATCTAATTGGGCTAAAGATACAGGTTTAGAATATTGTATATTTGAGTGGAGGGGGGTGTCGTCCGCCTAATTGTAAACTGGGTTGGATGTGCTAGAGAGGAGGTCATTGATGTGGAGAAGAAACAACGTAGGGGCTAAAGTTTATATCCACTTCAAATTTTTGTCAAATAACGATGTTGTAAAAGAAAACCATCTACCAAATTTGGTTGTTTTATGTTAGGGCACTGCTGCAATGCAGCTGTTTCTTGTAATTATTAAATAATCTTCCGAGGTCAATATCTCACTAACCATGGGCGCCGGAGAAAAAATTTATATAAAAATCGGCATGTTTTGAGGTCCTCTACACGCACACATTTTGTGTCCATCGCGTTGTGTTTCACCCTTCACGCTGTATATATATATATATATATATATATATATATATATATATATATATATATATATATATATATATATATATATATATATATATATATATATATATATATATATATATATATATATATATATATATATATATATATATATATATATATATATATATATATATATATATATATATATATATATATCGACACGGCAGCGTCTACATCCCACCTCAGATCTGGAAATATCTTTGTGGAGACTGAGGAAACTATCGCTACTATACAGGACCAAGTTATCTTAACAAGAGCTCACCAGAAACGAATTATGGGCCAGAACATCGATAATGTCAAATGTCGACTATGCCATAGCAAAGAGGAGACCTTAGATCACATTGTTGCTGGATGTTCAAGACGTGACCCGAAAATTTACTTGAATCGGGAAAAATTATACACCAGCAGGTGCGTCATAAGTATGTCGATCACCAGGAAATTAATCCATTTAACCAATATCAATCTCCGAATATCTGTGAAACGGCGAATGTGAAGTTGTACTGGAACAGGAAGATCCAGACGGATAGGCCCATACCGAACAATATCCCAGACATCGTTCTCACTCTGAAGCCCACGAAAACCACCTACATAATAGATATTGCTGTGCCCCTCGCCAATAACTTAAGTAAGATTTTCGGTGAGAAAATAAGCAAGTACATACCTCTGCGGGATGAAATTGCAAATGTGGCACATGGAGTCTGTTGCGATCCTGCCTGTTACGCTGGGAACAACGGAAGATATACCAAAAAACCTTAAAACCACTCTTAGTACACTTGGTCTCGACTGGCAACTCCACAAGCAACTCCAAAAATCAGTTCTGCTAGACACCTGCAGCTTAGTGAGGAGAATAATAGGGAACAAGCCACAGTATTTTTAATACTCTCAACTAAGCAAACCGTTCTTGTTTTGAACCGATGGATTTTGCACCTACGTTCACAACTATTTCTCAGAGTGACTTAACACCGGCCAAAGAAGGAAATGTGTTGCACAACGAAATAATAATAATAATAATGATAATCTTTGTTCAGCCAATAATCACAATAGTAACCAGGCCATTTTTTGACATAGCAATGCAGCTGCGGGCAGCGCTGGCGCCTGGTAAACTAGCCTATTGTTATCTTATCGGGCTTAATATCTACGCGTATGGGATGGGAAATAAAATGTATTCTATACCTGCTCATCTGTCAGTAAACTTACGTACATGTTAAGATTTCTTCGCCACCGCTTCATCACCATTGTTCGTAAGTTATTGTTATATCAAAAAATGTTGATGAACGTCAACATTCTGTCAATATTTTTTGACATAGCAATGCAGCTGCTGGCAGCAAGGGCGCCTGGTGATCTCGCCCATTCTTATCTTATCGGGCTTGGTATCTACATCGATGGGATGGGAATTAAAATGTATTCTATACCTGCTCATCTGTCAGAAAAGTTACGTACATGTTAAGACCAGACTTTTTCGGCTTTATCGCCATTGTTCGTGAGTTATCGTTGCAGATCGGCATTTTATCTGATCGAGAGCTAAATAGTGCGTATCATTATTTCTACTATGCGCAAACTGCTTCTGCCGATTTAGAGCGGGAAACTTATTGCATTTATACACAACACTATTTCAAAATTGTGAGCCGATTTTAGAGATGACTCACCTCATTTATTCTGGAACCCGAGTATAGGTAATATAAACTGTGCGTTTTTTAAACCTCTCCACTTTGAGACAGAAACTATTGAGTGAAACGTGGGTGGACGTGTATTGCGCAGACAGTGCTGACTCAGAGCGACGGAAATTTTTATCGAGAAGATAAGATCTGGTAGCTGGCAGATAGCACCCTCAACAGGAAATCGAAAAAAGGGAAGTTAAGAGAAATCAATAGATAACAGCGGGGATTGTTAGGGTTTGTAATAGGAAACGTGACTTATCTGGACAACTTCAACGGTACCCAGACGATAGTCAATTTCAAAAACAATTTAACAGTTATAGAAATATGCTGAAAGACATAATAAGAACAAGGAAAAGGGATTTTTACAAAGGAATACTACAAAATAGCAGGGGACGTGCAAGATATGACTGGAAGCGTGTCAATTCTGTAGCCCAGAAGGAAGAGAAAAAGGAGTTACGAGAGGTCAAAAGTGATAATGTGATCATAAAAGATAGAAAAACAATCGCCTGCAAATTCAAGGAATATTTTGCCGAGGTGGGTAAGAGATTAGCAGAGAAACTAAAGAAAAAGGAGAAAACTACCACAAGAGAAAAACACCGGGGCATCTAAATTCGTGTATTTTTTTTTGGAGAGACAACAAAAGAATCTGTTGAAAAGACGATTAAAACACTAAGGCTTGGAACTGCTCCTGGGTTGGAGGGCGTAGGGGTTTCCGCTTTGAGGGCTATTTCGGACGTAATTTCCACTCTGCTGTCGTATTTGATAAATATATCCTTTCATAGTGGATGTTTCCCAGAGGTACCAAAGGTGGCTGCTATTGTTCTCATACACAAAAGTGGTGACAAAACTTTAATGGAAAACTATAGAGCTATATTTCTAATTACCAACATTGAAAATATTTTGAAGAAGGTTATAAAGCTTAGGATGACCAACGACTTAAAAGAATTTAAGTTGCTGACGGAGAGACAATATGGATTTCGTGAAGGTAAATCGGCGAAGGATGCCATAGCGTACGTGACTGAGAGGGTTATCGCCGACATGATAACTGATCTTCCAGCATGTGCATTTTTGTGGATCTGGCAAAGGCCTTCGACACTGTGGATCATAGCAAGCTGTTGGATGCTTTGGAATCTGTTGGGCTTAGAGGAAACACAAACAAGTTATTAAAGAGTTACCTTCTAGAAAGAAGACAGTGTGAATACATTAGTGAACAAAAAATAACAGAATATGAAGTCCCACAGGGCACAGTTATCGGTCCCATAATGTTCAACATATACATTAATGAAGTGTTTGCACGTTCGTCTCAGGGTACTGTCGTGGGCTTCGCAGATGATACAGCCATATTCTACAGGGGAGAAACGTGGGAAGAGTTGAAAGGTAAAGCCGAAGAAGACTTCAAAAACATAGCAGCCTGGTTTGATTCGAGACTGCTCACGTTCGACTTCAGCAAGTCTAAATGTTCGCTTTTTGTGGATATGCCAGCGGCTTGCCATTATACGCGGCTTTGGAGGTTAAAGATGGAGGTAATGGAACCGTGCGGATAGATGTCGTGAAGACGGTAAAATACCTGAAGGTGACAGTGGACTGTCACCTGAGATTGGATGAGCACATAAATAATCAGGTGTGCAAACTACGATTTTTGAGCAGCAGGTTTAAAATGTACCGTGATATGTTTGACCAAAACCATCTAAAAATCCCATACAAACCTCTGGTTGAGACAAATCTGCTGTACGGCAATCTCATTTGGGAAGGAGCTGCAAGATGTTATATTGAAATCTGGAGGTCGCTCAGAAGTGAATTTTGAAAATAATTGGGAACAGATGCTATACTTACCCGAGACCTTTATGCGAAAATCCGTGTTATGGATCTCTGTCAGATTTCCCTCGGGTCTGTGGGTATCTGGCAACAGAGGAATAGAGAAAAGCTCATTGTAGCATCCCATGGCTATCAGACTTGATCGATTGGCAGTGCCAGCGTGCTCCCAAAATTTAATCAATCCTAAACACGACGATGTCCTGTTCAAATGGCACCAAAACTACATATTTTAATGCCACCTAAAGTAAAGTCTGTATGTGACATGGGATTGTTTAAAGTGTTGTTGAAGGCTTGGATACTGGACAGACCTAGACTGAATGACCGCAAGATGATTCATGCGGGAAGCACAATAGTGGCGTGATTGAACTGCATTCATGGACGTCTTCTCCTCATTGTGCAATCTGTGGTCTCCAGTGATTATGATAAATATAAATATAGATGATTAGATGTGTGTATTCAGTGGTGAGCCGACTAGCTAGTTGCGTGGGGTCAAGTGTAGCTGGGCCTGGCGAACTAAGGAACGGGACAGGGTCCTGTGTAGACAGGTCGGGGATACAGCACGCTGCACTGACCGCGGCCTATGCCTCTGGCGCAGCCAAGTGCGAATGTCATTATTAGACACTATCCTGAGTGGAGAGATACAGGGGAATATATACGATGTATGATATACAGTGTGTTCCTGCGAGAAAATCATGTAAAACAGTATTATAATTCATTATTTTGACATCCGTTGATGCTGTTTTCGCCAAAGCTTGTGTAGTAGGCTTTCAAGATATAACACATTTTTGATTTTGCATCAGGGCTGTTCTCGGGCTTACAGTTTCATCAGAAAAGCAATCAATTTTTCATTTTGGGTGGAATATTGTATGTTTTCACTTGAATTGGAAAGTGATTTTAGTGCGAGCTCAAACAACAAATAGCAGCTTATTCTGAAATGAAATGAAAACTAACAAAATGACAATTAAACAAATAATCGTATTTTTTGATGTCCAGGTCTATTTTCGGATTTATTTTGGTTTTTTAAGTGTCAGTAATTTAGTTATTTTTGTGTGGGGTTGTATATTTTAAATGTAGACATTTCTTTTATTGTTAGTGTTTGTTAGGTATATTGGTATGTATTACCCACGCACAAGTCTCTGACTTTTGTGGGCTATAAAGCATTTATTCAGCTTTTTTGTGTAACGAAACTTTTCATTCGTTTGTATTTTTATGAATAAATTATTTATTATTATTATTATTAAGTCAGGCATGGCCAGGTTACGCCGAGTTTACTTTAGGTTAAATCTGACTAAATTTGGCCAGTCCAAGCCAAATTAACTAGATTTAAGTTTACTAAGTGAAAATTGGAACCTGCGATGAGCAGTGATAAGTACATTTGGAGAACCCAAATCACCACAAAACATCTTTTTAAAGACCTGACGATCGTTTCACTAACAAAAATAGCGTCATCAGAGGATGAAAAATTCTAACTACCTTAAAAACTAACATCACCTTATATACCGGATCTTAGGTAAAGAAACGAAACCGAGAGCGGAACTAGGCAAATTCTGCAGTGTATTGTATTTTTATCGCCGGACGAGGTCTTTGAACTGTCTTTATTACATTATCTAAAAGGTGTCGATCTCTAATAATTTGGGGAAGGTTCAATGACAACTAAGTTAACATAGTTTCGTTTGGCGGAAATATCTGTATTCTTATGTTATCTTTAGGACGTGTTGAAACACGGGCATTTATTTTACAAAGCAGTCGATCAGGTGAGTTGTAATCGGCAAGGGAGAAACGTTCATATTTAGCAGTATATATACTCTCGAACGCGTTTAGCTGCCCTGGTTGTCTAACATTTCTTATTAATTTTAGATTATCTTCATTAACGTGATGAAAACAAAGAAATTTTTGATGGAATCAACGACGTTTATAAGAGAGAAATCCGAAAAAAAATTTGTTTGCTTACCATTTGAACTTCGTATCACGAGGAATCTAGATACCATTTTTAAAAAGGTGAATTTGCAGCTGACATTTTTGTAAAAGTATACCTTGAAAAACTTGCTAGGTAACCCAAAAGACAAGGATATCACGGCCAAAATGTCGGGAATTTGTGAAATAGGTTGTAAAGATTCTAATCTTAAGTACGTCGGACAAACAAGAAATCGATTGGAATAAGATTCAAAGAACACTTAGCCCAATTACGATACGGTACTATAGATAAATCTTCCGTCGCCCGACATATTTGGGATAATAATCATCACGTTAATGAAGATAATCTAAAATTAATAAAAAATGTTAGACAACCAGGACAGCTACACGCGTTCGAGAGTATATATATATATATATATATATATATATATATATATATATATATATATATATATATATATATAATTATATTGCTAAATATAGTTACAACAAAAAATGTATTAACGTTTCTCCACCGCCGATTACAAGTCACCTGATCGATTGCTTTGTTAAATAAATTCCCACGTTTCAACACGTCTTAGAGATAATATAAGAATACAGATATTTCTGCCAAACGAAACTATGTTAATTTAGTTGTCGTTGAACCTTCCCAAAATTATTAGAGATCGAAACCTTTTAGATAATGTAATAAAGACAGTTCAAAGACCTCGTCCGGCGATAAAAATACAATACACTGCAGAATTTGCCTACGACTAGGTCCCCTCTCGGTTCCGTTTCTTTACCTAAGATCCGGTATAGAGGTGATGTTAGTTTTATCCTCTTATGACGCTAACTTAGTGAAACGATCGTCAGGTCTTTTAAAATGTCTTGTGGTGATTTGGGTTCTCCAAGTGTACTAGGTTTAATGTTTATATTTAAAGATAAAATCAAAGAAAAAATATACACATACAACTTAATAAAACAGCGTGTCCCATATTTTTTAAACGCTTTTTATTTATAGTGCATTAAGGACGTCAACTGATAATTATGGGACATGCTGTGTATGATGGGCAAGTACATTTTAAGCTATTTTCATAACGCTTTTTTATATTAAATAAGCTGTTGGTTATAAAAACTGTATTAGGTTTTTAATTATTATGCTCTTGAGTCTTTAAAAAAGATTGCACTTTCCTAAAAAATCAATAGGCACCCCACGTTGTAACCCATATTTTAGAAGAATTGACTAATTGGTACACTTTGCGTTAAACAGTTAGATGTTGAACGTTGTAAAAATGACTAGGACCAACTTTTGTAAAGCGTATGCACTTTTTTGAGTCGCTAAGGATCATATTTTGGATCTGGAACATTCCCCGCGATTTGGAAGCTGTCACGGGTTTTCCCTGTCTTCAAGGCGGGGGATAGTGGTGATACATCAAAATATCGACCAATAGCCATACTATGTGTCTTCTGTAAGATTTTCGAGGCCTGCCTTTTTCAGCGAATACTGTTTCACATCAAAAACAGACTCTCTATTTCTCAGCATGGTTTCATTCCAGGTAGATCGACTGTAACGAATTTAGTTGACGTTACACAGTTCATTGTGTCCGCTCTTGACCGCTCTTCACAGGTTGATGTTGTGTATACTGATCTATCTAAGGCCTTCGATTGTCTAAATCACTCTGTTCTGATTGACAGGATGAGGGCTATCGGATTCTCCGAGGGCTTGCTTGGCTTATTCAGATCTTACCTGGATGGAAGGAGGCAATTTGTTGAGGTTGGGGGCTTCAAATCTAACACCTATCACGTAACCTCGGAAGTGCCGCAGGGTTCCATACTAGGTCTATTACTGTTTAATATATTTATTGACCCAGTTAAACAGGTTTTACATGTTCCTTTTTTAATGTATGCAGATGATATTAAGATTTTCGCAAATATTTCGAGTGTTGATGACTGTTTGCGGCTCCAGAACTGTCTTCGGATCCATGATGAATGGTGTTGTCGGAGTGGTCTTTCTATGAATGTTTCCAAGTGTTGTGTGATGTCCTTTACTCGAAATAAGCACGCAATCACTTTCGGGTACAATATAAGAGGGCTTCCACTTGATCGCCCCGGGACAGTTAAGGACCTTGGAATTGTTTTTGATGGTACTCTATTTTTTAAACCACACTATGAGCAGACTGTTAGTTCTGCTTACAAAACTCTAGGGTTTCTGATAAGAAACAGCAAAAATTTCTCACAGACTGACACCCTCCTCCTGCTCTTTAGCTGTTTGGTTAGGTCCCGACTTGAATATGGCTCAGTTGTGTGGGCTCCTACTTATGAGATACATGTGGCAAGCCTGGAATCAGTGCTAAGAAAATTTCTAAAATTTCTTAGCTTTCGTGAGGATGGTCGATATCCGTCTATTGGTTTTCCTCAGGAAAGTTTACTTCTTCGCTTTTGTCTGCAGAGTCTGTCGATGCGCAGGCAGTGCAGTTTCATTATATTTTTATACAAACTGGTTAATTCTGTGTTCGACTGCTTCAGCAACTTGTGCCTCGTATTGCAGCACGTTTTCCAAGCACATTCTATCTCCTGACTGCTCGTACACGATTGCTGCAATCGTCTCCAATTTACCAGATGTGCAATGATTACTCTGTACTGCAAGACCGCCTAGATATCTTCTCATGTAACATATCAGAGATAAAAATGTTTTTCAAAGCGATCTAATTTGTGACTCTTTTTTTGTATTGTTAGTTTGATTATTGTTAGTTATTATGTTTTCTGTATTGGCCCTTAATTTCGCTTTTAGGCTGTTGGATAGTGTATGAATAAATAAATAAAATAAAATAAAAATATTTTACCTAGATTTAAATTAAAATAGCTCACTGAAGTACTTGCTCATTCTAAGAATATTGTAAGTTAAGAGTTAGTTTGGCTTTTTAGAAAGTGAATGTGACCTGATGATTTGTACAAAAAGTTTGTGACAAAAAAATTTAGTTTTTAATTTTCCATAAAACGGAGTTTGCGCATAAATGATTGGAAAACATGTATAAACAACAGTGACTAATAAAAGCAATATTTAGGCAATCACAACCTTGTGAATTTAAAATTTAAATTGTTTTTGTATTAAAAAAAAAGTACAAGATGTAGAAGAGGCTTAGTAGATATGTACAGTGAAAGCTTCTATATACAATAAAATTACAATCTATAAAAGTAGTTTAGAAGAATAATTTTAAAAAGAAGTGAGGAAAAAATACATAAAAGACAGAGATAAATTAATGGTTATGAACTGTTATTTTTGCAAACACAGTCACATATTAGGTACTATATTATGAAGCTTACTTCTTAAATCCCAGTAGGCCAACAGCACGTTTGGCTAATAGCTGAGTCCATGCAAGCTTGGGCAGTATCCTCAAGTCCTAAGGTCCTCAAGTCATTGACCAAGCCTATAATGGAACTCTTGTTAGGATACAAATCCCCTCAATTAATTCTTTTACATTATTGTATGGAGGAAGATTTTGGGGTAGATTTTCTTCAAGAGTTACAATTCTCACAACAAGCAAAAATGTTATTAACATATTTTTCAACATTACAGAAGGACTTAATTAAATATGGCATTGCCTTGGCAAAGGGGATCATATCTTATTATCATTAGTTATAAAAAAATACCTAATAATGTTAAATGATCATTTTTAGCACGATAAATAGTCCTAGATAATTATTATATAACACATATTTTTACTTCGACATCGTCACAACTTGTGGAATTATGGCATAGGCGACAAAAATTTAAAGAAATTTTTTCGCTTAAACATCGTACAACGTGACAAAACAAATAGAAAACATGATTTGGAAACGAAATTTTGTTTTCGCCTGTCGGTCTGTATGTTTGTCTATCTGTAACCACGATAACTTTAGAACGAATTGAGATATCGTCTTCATATTTTTTAAATTTATTTTTTATATATTTCAACAACACACCACGAGGGCTTACAGCTTAAATACTATCGTACCATGGGTGTCGATAAGGAGGAAAGAGGCAACTTGTTAATTCTGGACTTGGAGGTTCGGAGGGTCGGAGGAGAAGGAAAAACATGTGCCGGCAAGGAATTCCACAACTTGGAAGTCCTCGGGACAAAAGAGCAGGCATAGCGAGATCTTCTATGTCTGGTGACCTGGACAGTAAAAGGGTGCATTCGCTCTGTTCCCCTTGTAGATCTGTTGGGGGCAGCAGGTGGAGGAACTGTGGAAGAAAGCTCCTCTGAGCAATGCCCGTGCAGATATCTATAAAAAAGATAGAGGTCACCAACCGCACGTCGGTGGGCAAGAGATGGCAGCCTTTGGGTGAGGTTAGGGTCACCGATGAGAGGTATAGCTCTCTTCCGAATGGAGTCCAGGATAACGAGTGTAGAAGCAACAGCGGCACCCCAGAGTTGGGAGCACTATTCGAGGTTTGGCCTTATTTGTGAAGTATATAAGGTATAGAGATTAGCTGGTCAAAAGTATTTGCGAGCCCGGAAGAGGAAACCTAATTTCTTAGCAGCCGCTTCTGCAATTGATGTGTCATGTTGGTGACAATTAAGATTTCGATCCACAGAAATGCCAACAAGTGAAAAGGACTCATTACTTTGAATAACTTGGTTGTTCATTGTGATGGGTCTAGGGCTGGTGTATCTCTTATGAGAAAGAATGCAAGACTAAGATTTGGTGGGGTTGAATTGTACAAGATTTCTACTTCTCCAGTGTAATATTTTTGGAGATCCACGGAGACAGAACCCCCCATGAGCTTGCGATCCTCATCTAATTGGGCTAAAGAGAAAGGCTTAGAATATTGTATATTTGAGTAAAGGGTGCTGTCGTTCGCGTAACTGTGAACTGGGTTGGATGTGCTAGAGAGAAGGCCATTGATGTGGAGAAGAAACAAAGTAAAGCTGAACCTTGAGAAACTCCTGCATTAATTGGATACAGTTTAGAGGAATAGTCATCCACCACAACAGAAATGCTCCGGTTGGAGAGGAAATTTGTTGTCCAAGTACAGAGGTTTGGTAGTAGGCCATAGGCCGGAAGTTTATTAAGCAGCGTTGCGTGCCAGACTTGGTCGAATGCTTTGTATATGTCTAGACCGACAATCTGGGATTCACCGTGTAGTACCATAGACTTGTTCCAAGAATGGGTGACAAAGGAAGGGAGGTCGGCAGTTGATCTGCGCTGACGGAATCCATACTGCCTATCGTGAATTAGACTGTGTTTTTCAAGAAATTTTAGTAATTCGGTGTTTATATACGTTCCATCACTTTAGACACGACTGAAAGGAGAGAAATAGGCCTGTAGTTGCTATGAAGCACTTTGGATCCTTTCTTGGGGACGGGTTGTAGTCGAGCAGTTTTACAGTTACTAGCGAATATGCCTCTATTGTAAGATGTCTGAAATAGACGAGTCAGGACAGGACAAGTTCTGGTGCGCATTTTTTTAGAACAGTTGCTGGGATCTCGTCAAGGCCAGAGGCTTTCCTGGTATTAAGAGAAGAGAGCATCTTTCGTACCTTTTTAGTTTTGAAAATGATATCTGTCATTTTATGCGCGACATTGGGGCCTGTTGGTGGTTGAATATTTGGAGGTGGGTTGAGAGTAGAATTGCCGGTGAACAACGAGGCAAAAAGTTCAGCCTTGCCCAGGGTGGTAGAAACAATTTCGTCCCCTGAAACAAGGGATGGGAACGTGCTTTTGCAGAAATTATTCCCAATAGATTTAGCAAGAGTCCAGAAGGGTTTGCTGCCCTTGGAGCTTGAGAGGACTATGTTTCTGATGTGTTTATTAAACCAGTTTTTTGCCTCAGAAAGAATGCGGACATAGCGGTTTCTTATATCATCATAACATCATCATAATATATCTGTAATAATCTACTCTCCTCAGAAAAAATTCTCGTAAAATTAATTTATGGTCCATGACTTGACCGCAAAGAAAATATTCGTATTCCTGTACCCATAAACTTCTAAAAAATATCAATTCCTTAAAAAGTTATTGCTCAAACTAACAGATAGACGTACAGACCGACCCACAGGCCGTCACACAAAAAAAAGTCTTTTCAGAATCCAGTTTTCTATTTGTTTTGAGACCTTTTACGCCGTTTTAGCAAAAAAAATTCGAAATTTTTGTCTACAATATTCCATCCCCACACATTTAACCCCTAATTTAATTTCAGCACAGAATAGCAGATATTTGATGAAATTAAAAGTTTTCTAATGAATACACCCCAAAACGTTATATTACTCGAGTTTTAACGAAAAAATGTCAATTTTCACCAAATCACCCCCCATTCATCCACTACACCCTAAAGTGATTTTACCCAAAAACAATCCAAACCGTTCGTTTGTCGAGTGCTACCGGTATACCAAATTTTAAGATGATATCTCAATTCGTTCTGAAGTTATCGTGGCTACAGGCAGACA
This sequence comes from Tillus elongatus, assembly GCA_964006375.1. Taxonomy (NCBI): domain Eukaryota; kingdom Metazoa; phylum Arthropoda; class Insecta; order Coleoptera; family Cleridae; genus Tillus; species Tillus elongatus. The sequence continues at coordinate 4,973,557 of OZ023266.1, read as the reverse complement.
GACATACAAATCGACAGAACGATAGACCGAGAAACCAACGACAAAAAAATTTTCGTTCCCAAATCACGTTTTCTATATGTTTTTAGTCAATTTTCATTAAGAAAATTCACTAACAGAGAGGTATCGATGGCGAGACTTTCGGAAAATTTCTTCAAATAAGCGCGAATTAGGGCCTTTGGAACCTATTTCCATGGTCAGTTAAAAAGTTTATATATATATATATATATATATATATATATATATATATATATATATATATATATATATATATATTCCCGCGTTCTTTAATGTGAGATATACTTGGTTCTTGGGTTGAACCGCGTCCAGAAAACTCGACGTATTGGTTCCTGTTTTGGAGCCATTTTCAAGAGGTAAAGGAAATATGTAAGGACATAAACTCTAAGGCCTTAATCTGCCTACTCCTTATAGCGATGGACAAAGGTGGGTTGGGTTGTTGTAACTTGATTACGAGGCCTCAATCTGCCTACTCCCCAAATCTAGCCGTATATCGTCTTTAAGGTCCCAGTGTTATCTCTCTTGGGTCTAGGGTTTAAGTGATTGAAACAAAAATTTACAGCTTAAAAGAACATAGACAGACATGATTGTCTACCAATTTTCAAGTATTTTGATCAAAGGAAAATAAAGCTATTCGAAATATATTATAAAATAATGCTGGACATCACTTCAGATTCTGTAATGCCTTATCTACAATGTTAGACAAAGACAAGTGACGTGCTGTGATATTTAAATAAATCGTAGATAAAATCTATACAATGGAAGTTATTGCAAGATGTCAGAATGGAGAACTTTGGGAGAGATACGACAGGGACGCCAACTCGGTACAGGACCAGGAGTATGTTGTCACGACAGCTCTAGTTTACACAACATTTTATAGTAGAGACTGTGTACAATGTACAACTAACTAAAAATGTTGTAAATTGTCAGCCTTGGACCATTTCTTCCCTAATACCGGGACAATGTTTGCGTCGAAAGCGCTAAATTTTAGCATCCGAATGTATACTAATAAATAAAAAATTTAATGAAAATGGTTCACTTTGTTTAAAAGCAATCTAGAATTACGTTTTATTATGTATAAATATTAAGCTTCCCATTCTTAACGTTCACGATATTTAAAATTAAAAGCCATATCTCTCTCTCTCTCTCTCGCTCTCTCTCTCTCTCTATCTCTCCTAGTTTAATCTGACCACACGTAGCTATTTGTCACAGAGAAGCATGTACGCTCGGCGCATCGCATAACCTCGAAAGCACCTCCGCTTATGCTAATTGCTAATACCTTATTAGAATATTATAATATAAAATAACTGAGTACCTATATTATAAGGTTAATACAAATAGTAGGTAAATAATAACCCAACTTTAACAAATGCCCTCGGCAGTCGACTGTAGTAGTATATTATAATTGTAACATCCAATGAAACAAATATGAAAGTGATAGGTAAACTGCATGTAGATTGTAGATATTGTATGTATTACCTAGTGAACTTTATACAGAATTCATTGGTAGATATTATCAAAGTGAAGCAGAATTATTTCAAGAAGAAATATACCTACCTCAAACTAATACAGTAAGTACTTGTAATATCTAAGTAGGTACCTACTTATTGTTTACTTTTAGTTTTAACTCTTCATGCGGTGTATGTAAAATTTGAAGTTAATGGAATTACATAATATAAAGTACATACATCCCCAGTTTAAATTATATAAACAGATGTTTAGCTTAAATTAATATAATTTTAATTTCAAAATTTTGTATTGTTTATATGTATTTCATTTTCAAAAAGTATGGATACAGTATTAGTAAATGAGTGTTGAAAAGAGTTTAAGTGCGTAATCGTTTCGAATTTTCATTAAAATATTTCAAATGATGATAAGTCAATTTCCCATTAAACAAGCATATTCAGTTTTGATACATAGAAAACCCATATAAAAGCAGCGTGGGTACTAAAGTTAAAAAATAACACAATGAGCTTCACAGATAATTAGAAATTTGTTATAAAAACCTTTTTTGTTATTTTGTTTACAGAAACTGGTTCGATTGAGTTGATTAAAACCGATCATTCCAGCGACTAATATGGAAAAGTACTTACCTACCACCTATAATTTCATAGATGCATTCCGTTTGAAAATAAAAATAAAAATTTTGATAAATTTGCAGATTAGCACATGGGGGATGTTTAGAAAAATACAAGCTTAAACCCCTTCTGGATGCCTAAACCACAAGAAGAATTTCTACAAGAAAGTTACGGGACCAGGAGTGAATAGGGGTGCTGGGCGGGGAAGAATATAAAAGGGAAATGTGAGCGGAAAGTGCGAAAGAAACTGTTTATTTGAACATCTATAAGCTGCCTTTATCCCATTTTGCAGCTATACCTTATTAAAATCCTGTTTACCGCGCGCAGAACCTCTATATTCACCGCAGGTCCCGTAACTTTTTCCCCCTCGGGGCTCGTCCGCGGCCTTGCCGCCCCGATAGCACTGCAACCTTTGGCTGATTGTGCATACCCTTAGTCTTACTCCACCCATTCCAAAATCACTGTGCCTTGAACTAGTCTGCACAGCGATTGGTAGGGTGAAGTTTTATATTGCTCTGTCTCCGGTCTAGACTGACCGTATATCAGTTGTCTTTTGCGGTCCAGAGCTTTACACTCGCACAAGATGTGCTGGGCTGATTCCTCCCCCTCGCCGCAGAGTCTGCATGCGAGGTCCCCTCGAACCGCCCCATTTTATGCAGGTGTTTCTTGACGGCCATGTGTCCCGTCAAGAGACCTGTTGTGTTTCTGAGTTGTCCTCTGCTAAGATTTAGCAGGTCCGCAGCTCTCTTTGAACTGGGTCCGTCAATTATTGACTTCCCATATCTGAGCCCTGGACAGTCCGCCCAGTACACCTTGTGTTGGTTTCTGACCCAGGACTTAATGGCTCCCCTGGCAGTACTCTTTGACACGCTCAGAGCCGGTTCTGGTCCCATAAATGTTCTGCTGACCCTCTCTTTGCGAGGCTGTGAGCTTCTTCACTGCCTTTGACCCCCCGAGTGACCCGGCACCCAGATGAGGCTCACCTCATTCTGCCCAGCCAGGTGGCTCGTCTCGTCTCGGCACTCACTCACCAGCCAGGAGTTTACCCGTGGGCTACTTAGTGCCTTAAAAGCTGCCTGGCTGTCTGTGGCTATGAGAATCCCCTTGTTGGTGTAGACCCTCCCCTTGTTCTCCCGCACACAGTGCAGGATGGCGTACATCTCGGCCTGAAACACCGATAACTCAAAAAATAATTAACTGATTTCAATGAAACTCGGCAAGTGCCTTTCTTTTATTAATGGCTTGGATGAGTTCGTTATCCAGGAAAATCGGATAAGGTTTTCCAAGAAAATGTTGTTTTCTTTCGAAAAAAATTTTTTCTCCGAAAATTACAAAGCTATTTTAATAAAATTTAGTGGATATGTTGCCTTGTGAAAGACCTTACTACGTACCGAAAATTAACTTTTTAAGTTTATAGAAAATTGAGTTTTTCAAATGTTGAGTTTTATTGTGAAAAAAACGTTTTTCTCCGAAAATTACAAAGATATTTTAATGACATTTGGCGGACATGTTGCCTTGAGACCTTACTACCTACCAAAATTCAACTTTCTAAGTTTATCGAAAATTGAGTTATCCAAGTTTGAAGCATTTAATAAAAATTCACTACCATAACGCACTTGCTGCGTCCCGAACTTTGTTCTTGTTTACATTGTTCTTGTTTATGCATTGAGGGTGATTGTAGGTATGTAGAAGGGGAAGGAGACGAAGGAGCGAACCAAGATTTTCAATTTATGTTTAAATTGTTATTTTATTTCATTTTTTAAAATACTTTTCCAAAAATGATTTTGAAGTTGCCTTGTTTGTCAGTGTTACATAGTAAGCTGCAATATTTGATCATTTGCAAAAAGTATGGATACAGCAACCGTAAATAAGTGTTGGAAAGGGTTTGGGTGCAGTAAGTATGTTATGGTAGAAAATTTTCGTGAAAATATTTAAAATCCGATAGCTCAAAAATTTCCCATTATGCTAGAATCTTCAATCTTGAACCATAGTAACACCTATGTAAGCGCACCGCGGGTACTAAATTAAACAAAAATAACATAATGCGCGTCGCCGATAACTACAAATTTGTTTTAAAAAACCTTTTTTGTTGTTTATTGTTTGTAAAAACTGGATGAGTTGACTAAAACAAAACCATCCAAACTATTAATAAGGAAAATACCTGCCATATTTATAATTTGGCTGGTACATTCCCTTTGTAAATAATTAAATAATTTCTGAAAAACTTTTGTAACTTTAATGAAATTTGTAACACAATTTTTTAAGAGACTTGCAGTACTTAGATATTATATCTAAGACGAAATTTTAATTTTCTAGCTCCATCTAAATTATAAATTTTTTCAAATGATCGCTAACTGGGACTAAAACCGATTTCCAAGGTCCATTTAAATTTAAAAAATTATATTTTAATAATATATGTTACTAATAGTGTAGAATTCTTATGAAAATTCACCACTATAACGCACTTGCTGCGTTCCGACCTTTTTGACTTTTTACGACGTTTAAGCGAAACAAAATTTTGAAATTTTTGTCGATGAGAGAGAACTAAAAGCGAAACTGACTTTCATTGTTACAGGTAAATGAATGGTGTTTTTTCAGAGATTGTATTAGAGATGATATTATTATTATTATTATTATTATTATTATTATTATTATTATTATTATTATTATTATTATTATTATTATTATTATTATTATTATTATTATTATTATTATTATTATTAGTAATAAAACAACGTATAATCATTTCAGAGAAAAGTATTCGTTGCTATAAAACTGAAGTTTATTGTGAAGTGGATGGAAAATGAAAATCGTTACCCAATTAACTAATCGAGGCAAAGTAAAGTAAGCAGCTGCTTTATCTATATTTGGGGTAGAAAAACATTTACTTTGTATAGTAAAAGCCAGCACTAATTTGTTTGTTAATTTAATTAAGAGCACTTCTATTCAAACCTTTAACTAAATCCAATTCGCAACACAAAAGTGGATTAAGTATATTTTAATGGATATGATTTTTCTTCAGACACTAAAGTCACTAGACGAAAACCAATTAGGGTTGACACATTCCACAACCCTTTTCCAGTTATTTTCTAGTATGCGTTCTCATGTTTCATCCTTTAACAGAATCCTGACAGTAATTGAATTTTTGTTGTCAGCCTCTAAGATGGAGACACATTTTATGTTTAAAATTGCATCTGTACTGTTGTAAAAAAAAGTATATTATAATAGAGTAAGTGGGCCATATACGGACCGATCCTATAATATGGACTTGCGACCTTTCCCAAAGAACGTTTGTTATATGGAGTCAATGGTCAGTGCATACTCAGCCTCACGCCTCCCGCGAAAATTCAGATAGACATGACTTCCAGGATGGAATAAATAATGCCCAATCAGACGATGTCTTTTCCCTCTCCATGCATCGCGGGCTTTTAAAAATACCTTTTCTTAATCTTAAAAACTATGAGTAAAAGCACAATACAAGAGCTAAGTTATCTACAGAGGAATTCACTTAATCATCCCTTAAAAGTTTTATTTAGGAATTTCAGAAACTGATTGAATATATTTTGCTATTTTGTAGGTTCATTAGTGACTTTAAATATATATGCTGAAATTTATCCATATATATATATATATATATATATATATATATATATATATATATATATATATATATATATATATATATATATATATATATATATATATATATATATATATTCAGAAAGATTTCCGCGGTTTTTAATGTGAGACATACTTGTTTCTCAGGTTGAACCGCGTCCAGAATTTATGGAAACTTGACCTTTCGGCTCCTGTTTTGGAGCCATTTTCAAGAGGTAAAGGAAATATGTAAGGACACTCTAAGGCCTTAATCTACCTACTCCTTAGAGTGCTGGACAAAGGTGGGTAAAAAAATGTAAGGACACTCTAAGGCCTCAATCTGCCTACTCCTTAGAGTGGTGGACACAGGTGGGTAAAGGAAATATGTAAGGACACTCTAAGGCCTCAAAATGCCTACTCCTTAGAGTGGTGGACAAAGGTGGGTAAGGGAAATATGTAAGGACACTCTAAGACCTCAATCTGCCTACTCCTTAGAGTGGTGGACAAATGTTGGTAAAGGAAATATGTAAGGAAACTCTAAGGCCTCAATATGCCTACTCCTTAGAGTGGTGGACAAAGGTGGGTAAAGGAAATATGTAAGGACACTCTAAGGCCTCAATCTGCCTACTCCTTGGAGTGGTGGACACAGGTGGGTAAAGGAAATATGTAAGGACACTCTAAGGCCTCAAAATGCCTACTCCTTAGAGTGGTGGACAAAGGTGGGTAAGGGAAATATGTAAGGACACTCTAAGGCCTCAATCTGCCTACTCCTTAGAGTGGTGGACAAATGTTGGTAAAGGAAATATGTAAGGAAACTCTAAGGCCTCAATATGCCTACTCCTTAGAGTGGTGGACAAAGGTGGGTAAAGGAAATATGTAAGGACACTCTAAGGCCTCAATCTGCCTACTCCTTTGAGTGGTGGACACAGGTCGGTAAAGGAAATATGTAAGGACACTCTAAGGCCTCAATCTGCCTACTCCTTAGAGTGGTGGACAAAGGTGGGTAAGGGAACTATGTAAGGACACTATAAGGCATCAATCTGCCTACTCTTTAGAGTGGTGGACAAAGGTGGGTAAAGGAAATATGAAACGACACTCTAAGGCCTCAATCTGCCTACTCCTTAGAGTGGTGGACAAAGGTGGGTAAAGGAAATATGTAAGGACACTCTAAGGCCTCAATCTGCCTACTTCTTAGAGTGATGGACAAAGGTGGGTAAAGGAAATATGTAAGGACATTCTAAAGGCCTCAATCTGACTACTCCTTAGAGCGGTAAACAAAGGTGGGTTGGGTTGTTGTAGCTCGATTACGGGGCCTCAATCTGCCTACTCCCAAAATCTCGCCGGAGATCGTCTGTGAGGTCTCAGTGTCTTCAACCCTAGGCCTCAGAGAGATCTGGCAGTTCGTTGCAAGTCTTGTCTTATATATGTCGTTCCGTCTACCTGCTTCGTTATCAGGGAAAGTAGTGGGGTCACCGTCAATTAAGTGGGGGGCTCTGGTCACGGTACTTAGAGGATGAGGAGGATTAAGAGGGTCACAGACATTTGTTGAGGCAGATAATGAGAAAATAAAATTGTCTGTGGAATTTATTTTCTTTTTGTGTGTTTGTAAAAAAGATATAATAGGTTTCCAAGTAGTCGGAAGGCGGAGACCATCATCTCTCTTATTTAAACAATCGGGACGTTTTTCAATCTCGATTACTTCGCGGATAATTCTCCTTTTGAAGTTGTAAACCGGTGCTATTGTTTTGGCATTATCGAAGTCTATTTTGTGCCCTGTATGAATATGATGCATGGCCAGCGCCGATGAGGGGTCGGATTTTCTAACTGCGAGGGTGTGTTCATATATTCTATTGTGGAGGCGTCTATTTGTTTGTCCTGCATAAGTTCGGGAACAGTCGGAACAGGGAATTTCGTAAACTCCGTGGGATTCGTTTGGGATTCCTTTTGATAAAAATTCCCAAGGATACGATTCCAAACGAATCTCACGGAGTTTACGAAATTCCTTGTTCCGACTGTTCCCGAACTTATGTCCCCACCGAAGGGTGGAACGTGCAGACATTCAACTTGATAAAATACAATGCCATAACCTCGGTTGATGTTAATTGTACAGTATGTACTGAAAACGTGAAAGGAGTACCCTGGGATAGAACCCAGTACCCTTCGGTTCAGAGGCACACGTTCTTACCACTGAACCACCGACGCTCTTCACTAAAAAATATATAAATAGAAATGAACCCTGTTCGTTAAAAATGACACGAACAAATATCTTATCTTATATAATAACAATAATCAGTGGATTATGGTAGGTAGAGGTAATAAATGAAGTACACAAAAAATGCACATATATATATATATATATATATATATATATATATATATATATATATATATATATATATATATATATATATATATATATATATATATGATTCTTTAGCTTTAAGAAACCTGTGATAAGTATCTCCTGTTCTGAATGAGTTTTGTGAACACGCGATTGTGTAAAAATAAACAAAAATTACGGTTGAACTTGAAGACATAATGTGTGAGAACTTTTTTCAACTTTGTATCGGGATAAGCGAAAACTGAACATATAATCATTTTCCCTGCTATTGTTGGCAAAGTGATAGAAATATTGGAGGTGCTATTTTTAAACAAAAGCCACGTAAAAGATCCTCACGTAGCAAATACTTTAAATATATGTCTTATTTTATGACTGTCCAAAATTATAATGGAAGTTTACGTGTGATACTATTTGTCAGAGACATCATATAAAAAGGATGGCTCTGTTTACTGGGAACTAAATGCGGGAGTTATTTTAGATTCACTAATACAAAGATCAAAGGAAACTAAAACAAAGATACACATGTATATATGTATGTAAATTAATGAACTAGGGAGACAAATGGGATTTAAAGCGACCATTAAGCGTAAAAAATGTTAGCTCTGGAAGGTATTTATGTTTTAGATTGAAAAATAGTTTGCCCAGGGAACTAGGGGAACTACGTTTTTCTGTTGTATGGAAGGACCCCAACTGGCCGTGTAATAAAACATTCAGAAACAATACCTTATAATGAAAGGCTAAAAATAATGAATTATATTTGTTCTTCAACATAATCTCCCTTAATTTTAACACACTTTTCCAACTATGCCTTAACTTTTGTATAATTTTTTGAGACTTATCCAAACCACTAATTTTTAGCCACTTCATCTGTTGCATTTACCAGGCACCTTCTGACAACCACTTTGTCCACCTCTTCGACTACCTTTCTGAAAAAACCGACCATCTGATTTCTGAATATTCCTCCTCCGAGGTCACTATTCTTGGTGACTTCAATGTCCATAATAAGGAATGGCTAGGATCTTCAAAAACCGAACAACAAGGCAGAGCAACGGAGGCCTTTGCAGTCAGAAATTCTTTAGCCAATATGGTTCAGCAACCTACTTACTTTTCTCGCATCTCAACACACAGCAGCTCAAATCCCTTGGATATCCTTCTTCCTACAAAACCCGAATGCTATAAGACATCAGTCACCACCCCCCTTGATCGCTTAGACCCCGGCATGGACACTGCTTCCTGCGCAATGCCACCCGAGGTCACACAGTCATCACGCCCACGTATCGTTTGGCACTACAACTCCGCGAACTGGGACGACATGAGGGATTACTATTCCTCATGGGCGCCTGTCTGCTCATCTCATCCTGACCCCTCTGATATCTCACAAAACGTCACCGAAACTATCCAAGCTGGCATGGAATTATTTATTCTACGTACACAGAAAACCTCTTCAGCCACTCAAAAGCACTGGTTCTCTAAATCCTGTGACAAGGCCAGACTTGAAAAGGTCAAAGCTCATAAAACGCTTCTACACAATCCCAGTCAAGAAAACCGTCAAGCATTTAACGACGCAAGAAACCGCTATGTCAGCATTATTTCTAAAGCAAAAAACTCGTTTAATAACCACCTCAAAAACAAAGTCCTCTCAAGCTCCAACAGTAGCAAACCCTTCTGGACTCTTGCTAAATCTATTGGGAATAATTTCTGCAAGAGCACGTTCCCACCTTTTTTTTAAGGGGATAAAGTTGTTTCTACCGCCCTGGTCAAGGCTGAACTTTTTGCCTCGTTGTTCGCAGGCAATTCTACTCCCAACCAACCTCCAAATATTCAACCACCAACAGTCCCCAATGTCGCGCATAAAATGATGGATATCATTTTCAAAACTAAAAAGGTACGAAAGATGCTCTTTTCTCTAAATACCCGGAAAGCCTCTGGCCTTGACGAGATCGCAGCAATTGTTCTCAAATAATGCGCAACAGAACTTGCTCCTGTCCTGACTAGTCGGTTTCAGACATCTTACAATAGAGGCATATTCCCTAGTAACTGGAAAACTGCTCGAGTACAACCCGTCCTCTAGAAAGGATCCAAAACGCTTCCTAGCAACTACAAGCCTATTTCTCTCCTTTCAGTCGTCTCTATAGTGATGGAAAAGTATATAAACACCAAATTACTAAAATTTCTTCAAAAACACAGTCTAATCCACGACATGCAGTATGAATTCCTTAAGCGTAGATCAACTGCCGATCTCCTTTCCTTTGTCACCCATTCTTGGAACAAGTCTATGGAACTACACGGTGAATCCCAGATTGCCACTCTGGACATATCCAAAGCATTCAACCAGGTATGGCACGCAGCGCTGCTTAATAAACTTCCTGCCTATGGTCTACCAACAAAACTCTGTATAGGGACAGCAAATTTCCTCTCCAACCGAAGCATGTCTGTTGTCCGGGATGGCCATTCCTCTAAACTGTATCCAATTGATGCAGGAGTCCCTCAAGGTTCAGCTTTAGCCCCTACTTTGTTGCTTCTCCACATCAATGACCTTCTCTCTAGCACATCCAACCCAGTTCACAGTTAAGCGGACGACGGCACCCTTCACTCAAATATACAATACTCTAAGCATGTCTCTTTAGCCGAATTAGATGAAGATCGCAGACTCATGGAGGGTTCTGCCTCCGTGGATCTCCAAAAAATATTAGACTGAGGAAGTAGAAATCTTGCACAATTCAACCCAACCAAATCTCAGTCTTGCTTTCTATCTCATAAGATATACACTAGCCCTAGACCCATCACAATGAACAACCAAGTCCTTTTCACTTGTTGGGATTTCTGTGGATCGAAATGTCAATTGGCACCAACATGTCACATGAATTGCAGAAGCGGCTGCTAAGAAATTAGGTTTCCTCTTCCGGGCTCGCAAATACTTTTCACCAGCTAATTTCTATACCTTATATAATTCACGAATAAAGACAAACTTTGAATACTGCTCCCACATCTGGGGTGCCGCTGTCGCTTCTACACTCGTTATCCTGGACTCCATTCAGAAGAGCGCTATACGTCTCATCGGTGAGCCTACCCTCACCCAAAGGCTGCCATCCCTTGCCCACCGACGTGCCGGTGGTGACCTCACTCTCTCTTTTATAGATATTTGCACAGGCAGTCTTCAGAGGAGCTTTCTTCCATAGTTCCTCCACCTGCTGCCCCCAACAGATCTACCAGGGGAACAGAGCGAATACTGCCCAGGTCACCAGACATAGAAAATATTGTTATGCCCGCTGTTTTTTCCTGAGGATTTCCAAGTTGTGGAATTTCTGCCGGCACATGTTTTTCCTTCTCCTCCGAACCTCCAAACCTTCAAGTCCAGAATTAACAAGTTGCCTCTTTTCTCCTTGTCGACACCCACGGTACGATAGTATTTAGGCTGTGAGCCCTCGTGGTGTGTTGTTGAAATATTAAATTAGTGTCATCACAGGATGAAAAAATTCTTCGAATTTTTTCATCGTGTGATGACGATCGTCAGGCCTTTAAAAAATATATGTTGTGGTGATTTGGGTTTTCCACCTGTATTTAAGTACAAGTTTTGATCTTAATTTTGCTTACCTAAATAATTTACATTTTCGCAGTTTAGAATAGATAAATGTACAACGTTTGCAAAAATTTTTGTGTTTGTTATCAAAAAACAATGATGATAGAAAATACATTTACATAATATAAAGTAATTTTGAATCATTAATCTTAGAGTGTACCACGTTTGACCCCTGATACTTAATAGCAACTTCCACAATGAACTGGGAAGTTCCCATTCTTCACAAACAATTTTTTAAAAGTGTCATCGATCTAAAAAAGTTGATATATTATTCTAGGGGTGTACTATTTCAGTATTAGCATTGTTATTTGAATGCTGGGAAAATGTATGTCAGGACAACTGTGGCATATTCAATTATTCAAAGAACAACTGTAGGAACACCAGGCACTGTTCAATGGGGACCGTATGGTATTTATACTGACATTATTGCGTATTATTGTGGAATAAATTAATTATTAAATAAACCACCTACTTTATGGAAAACGGCCAAATGAAAGTAACAATAATATTTCACAGGAGAACAACATTATATTATTATCTTGTTTATAGAGCACGACAAAACAAATCTTCAATCTCTTTATTGTTTCTAAAAATTTGAGCCATAAGTATTGTCGCACAACTGGATGGTCGCAGACACAGAATATACTCTCTTTCAGAACAATTGCCTTGTAAAATTTTTTGCCACAGAGTGCCATCTATTATTGGCGAAGACGAACTAACGCCATTTTAACAAATTGGCGGGAACCTTAAATACATGATATTCATTTCCGTTTATTAGTGAATTTTTATTAAAAAAATTCACTAATAGAGAGGTATCGATGGTGAGACTTTGCAAATTTTTTTTCAAATGAGCGTGAATTAGGACCCCTAGAACCCACATCCGGGGTCAGTTCGAATTTTTATATGTTTATATATATATATATATATATATATATATATATATATATATATATATATATATATATATATATATATATATATATATATATATATGTATCCGTCTAATAACTCAAAAATTAATTAAACGATTTCTATGAAACTCAGCAAGTGTCTTTCTTTTATTAATGGCTTGGATGAGTTTGTTAGTCAAGAAAATCGGGGTTTTCCGGGAAAATGTTGAGTTTTCTTTCAAAAAAAAATTTTTTCTCCGAAAATTACAAGGCTGTTCTAATGAAATTTGACGTATATATTGCCTTAGGAGAGACCTTACTACGTACCAAAATTCAACTTTCTAAGTTTATAGAAAATTCAGTTATTCAAATTTTGAATTTTCTTTCGAAAAAAATTTTTTTCTCCGAAAATTACAAAATTATTTTAATGACATTTGGTGGATATCTTGACTTAGGAAATACCTTACTACACACCAAATTTAAACTTTCTAAGTTTATAGGAAATTGAGTTATTGAAATTAGAAGCATTTAATAAAAATTCACTACCATAACGCACTTGCTGCGTCCCGTTAGTTGTTTTTAGTGAATTTTCTTAAAAAAAATTCACTAATGAGGAGATCCCGACTTTTGAATTTTGAAAAAATTTCTTCAAATGAGCGCTAATTAGGCCCCCCAGAACACATATCTGGGGTCGGTTTAAATTTTTATATGTTTATATATATATATATTTATATATATATATATATATATATATATATATATATATATATATATATATATATATATATATATATATATATATATACATATATATATATATATATATATATATATATATATATATATATATATATGTATCACACCGATAACTCAAAAAATAATGGGCCGATTTTGATTAAATTTGGTGAATAAATTCCTTTTGCCAATGGCTTGGATAAGTTCGTTAGCCAGGAAAATCGGTCCAGGTTTTCCCGGAAAATTTTGTGTTTTCTTTCAAAAAAAAATTATATCTCCGGAATTAACAAAGTAAGGGCAACCAAATTTGGTACGCTGGTTTATATCCTTATAAGTAAGCTACCTACCAAAATTTAGCTATGTAAGTCAAAAGACAAAAAAGTTACAGACATTCAAAGAAAAATAAATTTGGATTTTCCTCAAAACGTCAAAATTGCGATTTTAAACGTCAAAATTGGTGAGTACATTCCTTTCGCAAGTCGCTTGGATAATTTTGTTAGCCAAGAAAATCCGCCGAGGTTCTCCCGGAAAAATTTGTGTTTTCTTTCGCAAAATATTTATATCTCCAAAATTAACAAAGTAAGGGCAACCAAATTTGGTAAGCTGGTTTATATCATTATAGGTGTGCCACCTACCAAAATTTAGCTCTGTAGGTCAAAAGATAAAAAAGTTATGGGCATTTAAAGAAAAATAAATTGGGGGTTTCCTCAAAACGTCAAAGTGACAATTGAAAACGTCAAAATTCGCAACATTTAGGCAAATAACTTGAATCTAATACGGGCTATGGAAAGAAAATGTCTCAAGAAGAATGTTTTACATACACCGAACTCTTAGTTTCAACCGTCATTGTCCTTCATTTTACTAAAATATTTCCAGAAAATTCATTTCTAATAGACCCTTTCTCTGATGCTTGGCAGTAGCCTTAGCTATAGAGTTTATTGTTTAATGGTATATAATTTTTGTCGAATTTTCGTAAAAAATCAATAAAGCTCAATATATTCGTTATTATACAAGATATGAAAAAATATTGTATACATTAATTATACGGTGTTTTGAGCTACATCTTAAAAAATTATTGCGACAATCACAGGGTGGCCCATAAGTCGTTGGTGATACAAATAAGTTTTTTTTGTCGAAAACGCCTTATTTTTTTGCATTTTCCATCGAAATATAATGCATGTTTGTAAGTTAAGAAATTCTGGACGCAGCAAGTGCGTTGTGGTTGCGAATTTTGATTAAATGCTTCATATTTGAAAAGCTCAATTTGCTATTAACCTATAAGGTTGACCAGGAAACGGATTTTTTCAATAACACTTTTGGTTTACTTTTGGAAATTTCTGTACGTTTTCAAACAATCAAGTTATTTTGATGAAACATGGCACATTGTTTTTACTATATATGTTATACTGGTAATCAAATTTGATGCCCGCTTTTTCTATATAGGTTATACTGGTAACCAAAATTGATGTCTGCTTTCTTAAAAAGAAAACACATATTTGCAATAAAAACATTTTTATGAAAATTCACTACCATAACGCACTTGCTGCGTCCCGAGATTTTTTTTCATTCAAAACGGTATTAATTAAACAAAACTTTAATTTCATTATTAAACATCTATTTAAGATTTTCATCTATTTAAGATTTTCATCTGTTTAAGATTTTCACATAAAAGTTATGTTATGTGATTTTCTAGTGGAAAAGAAGCTTATAAAAATCTGGACGCAGCAAGTGCGTTATGGTAGCGAATTTTCATTAAAATGCTTTTAATAACAAATACGTGTGTTCTCTTTGAAGAAAGCAGGCATCAAATTGGTTACCGGTATAACCTATATAGTAAAAACAATGTACCATGTTTCACCAAATAATTTTATTATTTGAAAATGTACAAAAATTTCCGAAAATAAGCTTAAAGTGTTCCCGAAAATACTCGTTTCTTGGTCAACCTTATACGTTAATAGCAAATTGAGCTATTAAAATTTGAGCATTTAATCAAAATTCGCTACCATAACGCACTTGCTGCGTCCCGAAATTCTTTTGTTACAAACATGCATTATTTTTTGATAGAAAATGCAAAAATGCAATGACATAAGGCGTGTTCGACTAAAAAAAGAAAGAAAATTTGTATCACCAACGACTTATGGGCCACCCCGTGATTATAGGAATATTTTTTAAGATGTAGCTCAAGACAGCCTATAATTAATGTATACAATTTTTTTCATATCTTGTATAATAACGGATATATTGAGTTTTATTGATTTTTTACAAAAATTCGACAACAATTATATACCATTAAACGATAAACTCTATAGCTAAGACTACTGCCAAAGAATCAGAGAAAAAGTCTATTTGAAATGAATTTTCTGGAAACATTTTAGTAAAATAAAGGACAGTGACGGTTGAAGCTAAGACCTCAGGGTTTGCAAAACATTTTTCTTGCGACATTTTCTTTCTATAGTCCGTATTAGTTTCAAGTTCTTTGCCTAAATGTTGCCAATTTTGACGTTTTAAATCGCGACTTTGACTTTTTGAGAAAAACCCCTTTTTTTTCAAATGCCTCTAACTTTTTTATTTTTTAACTTACAGAGCTAAATTTTGGCAAGTAATTTACCTATAGTGACATAACTCCGCGTACCAAATTTCGATGCCGTTACTTTGTTATTTCCGGAGAAATGTTTTTTTTTAGAAAAAAAAAGGAACACAAAATTTCCCGGGAAAACCAAGGGCGATTTTCCTGGATAACGAACTTGTCCAAGCCACTTGCAAAGGGAAGGCACCTACCAAATTTAATCGAAATCTGTCCATTATTTTTTGAGTCATCGGTCTGATATATATATATATATATATATATATATATATATATATATATATATATATATATATATATATATATATATATATATATATATAACGAAAAGTACGCAAAAGACAGCTTAGCTTGACCTACATAAGTAGTCTTTATCCAATTTTGCAGCTATAACCCCTTAAAATCCTCTTTACCACTCACACATACACTTATTCGCCCCAGGTCCCGTAACTTTCTTGGGGGTTATTCATAAGACATTTTTCTTGTGGTTTATGAATTGAGGGTGGTGGTATGCAGGCAGAAGGGAAAGGAAAACCCCCAGGATGAAACATTCTTGGAAAGTAGCCGAAGATAAGATTTTAAACACAAGGTGGTGATTGATGAAAGTAGCGCTAGTGAATAGTCGGGAATTCATAGTTCAGAAAACCCATATGTGCCTCATACTTGTAATTATTCAGTCACGAATATGTTATAATAATGTTATCTATCTTTCCTAATCCAAGCAAACGAACTTGGCTTCTTTATATAATTGAATAGGTTTCAATTTTGAGCAGGTGTAGAATCAAATGAACTGATTCAAGCTCGAAACTATCACAACAAAACTCTAAGTAATGTTCTCGTCAAGCCTCTGTGAAATATTCCCAATTGCATACATTTATCCACGCAATTTTCAAGAACTCTGCCAGGATTCCTTTTACTGATTACTTTTCAGCTGATGTAAACTCTCAAACTAACATGAAAACTTACATTACAGTCGATTTAATATCTTGCGGGAATCGAGAGCGAGATTTTTATTTACTATTTTCTAAATTAAAAAGGACACTTTGATAATGAAATATCACATAAGTCAATTCTTAATCATTATTACTTGTGACCCCTTTTCATTTTTTCAGAGATGCATTGAGTAACACTGTTTCTCCCATAAGGCCTTGTACAAATATGAATGAAAGATGGCGGCAACGAACGTATGACCACACTGTCTTTATATAGCCATTGTAGTTAAAGCCATTGTAGTTAAAGCCCTTGTAGTTAAAGCCATTGTAGTTAAAGCCCTTGTAGTTAAAGCCATTGTAGTTAAAGCCCTTGTAGTTAAAGCCATTGTAGTTAAAGCCCTTGTAGTTAAAGCCATTGTAGTTAAAGCCCTTGTAGTTAAAGCCATTGTAGTTAAAGCCCTTGTAGTTAAAGCCATTGTAGTTAAAGCCCTTGTAGTTAAAGCCATTGTAGTTAAAGCCCTTGTAGTTAAAGCCATTGTAGTTAAAGCCCTTGTAGTTAAAGCCATTGTAGTTAAAGCCCTTGTAGTTAAAGCCATTGTAGTTAATGCCGTTTAGGTAAAAATGCTGTTTCCAAACAACACATTTTCTTTTAAAAATACATGAGGTATTTCGCCACCCCTGGTCCCCTGTGGGGCCGGGGACTAACTAAAAGAGTAGGCCCAAGGTAACTCCTGCTTGTCGTACGAGGCGACTAATCGGAGTCAAGCAAGTGGTAGTGGACTTTCCCTTTATGTGATAGTAAATTATTTTTTCACGCCTGAGGAGGTACGACCTCTGCCTACATAAAGAGGCCGGTGAACTCCCAACGGACGTTTCCGGTTCTGGTGTATGAGTAGGTTTCCCTTACAACCAAAAATGATGATGGCTCCTTCTTGTACAAAAGATTCCGGAGATAAAATACCCCTCCATTTGGATCTCCGAGAGAGGGGTGTACAGGGAGCGCCGGCATCAAGATTTAACATATCCTTCTCTAATATATGTGGCCTTCTAACCTAAACTCTGTCCACCATTCCCTCCAGGCTAATAGGCGCCACCTCCTCTTTCTTACCGAAACCCAAATCAGTGCCAAAACAGCCACTAATCACCTTAATTTCCCGGGGTATGAGCTCCTTACTTCCTTTAGATTGCATGGAGACGTGTGCGCATACGTCCGTAGCAATCTACCCTGCACCAGACTCCCCAATTTAGAAGCTGGAAGAAAAGACATACTATGGATGAAACTGTCACTCAGGGCTGCAACTAAATTCATTTGTTGCATTTACCGGTCACCTTATGACAACAACTTTGTCCAGCTCTTCAACTACCTTTCTGAAAAAACGACCATCTGATTTCTGGATACCTTTCCTCCGAGGTCACTATTCTTGGTGACTTCAATGTCCATAATAAGGAATGGCTAGGATCTTCAAAAATCGATCCACAAGGGAGTGCAGCGGAGGCCTTTGTAGTCAGCAATTCTTTAGCCAATATGGTTCAGAAACTTACTTACTTTCCTCGCATCCCAACACACAGATTAAATCCCTTGGATATCCTTCTTACTACAAAACCTGAATGTTATAAGATATCAGTCACTGCCCCCTTGGTCGCTCAGACCACGGCATGGTCACTCGTTCCTGGGCAGTGCAACCCGAGGTCACACAGTCATCACACCCACATATCGTTTGGCACTACAACTCACCGAACTGGGACAAAATGCGGGATTACTTCTCCTTATTTACATGGGCGTCTCTTCTGATTCTCTCATCCTGACCCCTCTGATATCTCACAAAACGTCACCGAAATTATCCAAGCTGGCATGGAATTATTTATTCCACGTACACAGAAAACCTCTTCAGCCACTCAAAAGCCCTGCATCTCTAAATCCTGTGACAAGGACAGACTTGAAAAAGTCAAAGCCCACAAAACGCTTCTACACAATCCCAGTCAAGAAAACCGTCAAGCATTTAGCGACGCAAGAAACCGCTATGTTCGCATTCTTTCTGAGGAAAAAAACTCGTTTAATAACCACATCAAACACAAAGTCCTCTCAATATCCAACTGCAGCAAACCCTTCTGGACTCTTGCTAAATATATTGGGAATAATTTCTGCAAGAGCACCTTCCCACTTCTTGTTTCAGGGGATGGAATTGTTTCTACCGCCCTGGGCAAGGCTGAAGTTTTTGCCTCGTTGTTCGCCGGCAATTTTGCTCTCAACCCACCTCCAAATGTTCAACCACCAACAGTCCCCAATGTCGCGCATAAAATGACGGATATCATTTTAAAAACTAAAAAGGTACCAAAGATGCACTCTTCTTTTAATACCAGGAAAGCCTCTGGCCTTGACGAGATCCCAGCAATTGTTCTCAAAAAACACGCTTTAGAACTTGCTCCAATCCTGACTCGTCTGTTTCACACATCTTACAATAAAAGCATATTCCCTAGTAACTGGAAACCTGCTCGAGTACAACCCGTCCCCAAGAAAGGATCCAAAGCGCTTCCTAGCATTTACAGGCCTATTTCTCTCCTTTCAGTCGTCTCTAAAGTGATGAAAAAGTATATAAACACCGAATTACTACAATTTCTTGAAAAACACAGTCTATTCCACGACAGGCAATATGGATTCCGTTAGCGTGGATCAACTGCCGACCTCCTTTTCTTTGTCACCCATTTTTGGAACTACACGGTGAATCCCAGATTGTCGCTCTAGACATATCCAAAGCATTCGACAAGGTCTGGCACGCAGCGGTGCTTAATAAACTTTCGGTCTATGGCCTACCACCAAAACTCTGTACCTGGACAGCAAATTTCCTCTCCAACCGGAGCATTTCTGTTGCCGTGGATGGCCATTCCTCTAAACTGTATCCAATTAATGCAGGAGTTCCTCAAGGTTCAGCTTTAGCCCCTACTTTGTTTCTTCTCCACATGAATGACCTTCGCTCTAGCACCTCCAACCCAGTTCACAGTTACGCGGACGACAGCACCCTTCACTCAAATATACAATATTCTGAGCCTGTCTCTTTGGCACAATTAGATGGGGATCGCTGACTCATGGAGGGTTTTGTCTCTGTGGATCTCAAAAAAATATTAGACTGGGGAAGTAGAAATCTTGTACAGTTCAACCCCACCAAATCTCAGTCTTGCTTTCTATCTCATAAGAGATACACCATCCCTAGACCCATCACAATGAACAACCAAGTGATTCAAAGTAATGAGCGCTTTTCACTTGGTGGCATTTCTGTGTATCGAAATCTCAATTCGCAACAACATGTCGACATTAATTGCAGAAGCGGCTGTTAAGAAATTAGGTTTCCTCTTCCGGGCTCGCAAATACTTTTCACCAGCTAATCTCTATACCTTATATACTTCACAAATAGGGTCAAACCTCGAATACTGCTCCCACATCTGGGGTGCCGCTTTCTTAACACGGAAGTAATGCGATTTATTTATGAATGAAAAACTAATAGACAAAAATAAATAAATAAATAAATGTTTGGTACACATTCACATTTCAAACATCTGTATTTACACGTGTTCAATTTTATGCATATTTGTGTGCAAATTAACATGAAAGTTTGAATGTTGCGTGTTTGCCAAAAGTCATTTGACACTTTGTCGCACTTTCAGCTGTTTTCCTGCTGGCATCCATCATCCACAACATTATTTTAGATACAGGATGGTCTCATGTAATTAGCCATATACCAAGAGAATGTTTATTTATTGTTGTTAAAGTTAGAGGAATATGTTTTGTATTTCGGAAGCTTCCATAATTTGTAATACGTCAAAAAGGGGTTTGAAATTTGTGACAATCGTATTGTAGATAATACACTTAGTGAGGAATCTACATCTTTCTACTTTTCTAGCCTACCAACGCATGTATTTCTTAATTGTAGGTACCCTAAATGGGTGGACCATTAGCAAACTTGATTTCTTTACAAATTTCTAAATTGCATCTTTGATCAGCCCAAGCTAAGAGAGTTATATAAAATTGAGTGAACATCTAGTTACCTGTGATTCCATCGCCTGTTCCTCATCAGTGTACGGATGATAGGTGGTGCCGTGATCCAAAAGTTGTGTACAGACAGGCTGTTCTTCCAGCATCGCTGAAGAACTTGACGAAATTGAGTCTGGAGATGCAGATTCTCTGATCCCAGAACAAGATGCGGCTGATACAGCCATCTTCTCTTCTTCTGAAATTACAAATATTATTTTTTTATGGAAGGAAAATTAAATTGTGCACAACTATATAATATATTTAGTCTACACGAAAGTAG
Organism: Tillus elongatus; assembly: GCA_964006375.1. Lineage (NCBI taxonomy): Eukaryota > Metazoa > Arthropoda > Insecta > Coleoptera > Cleridae > Tillus > Tillus elongatus. The sequence continues at coordinate 4,952,498 of OZ023266.1, read as the reverse complement.
TTGAGGTAAACACAATGAATGAATCACTTAAATATTTTGTATACAAAACATGTCGAAATAATATGAAAAAGTTTGTTTGATTTTCGTCAGGTCTGAAAAACACGTTGTGGCGAATTGGGTTCACCAAGTGTACCTATCAGTGTTCATCATAGGTTCCAATCTTCACTCAGTGTACTAGCTACTAGAAAGCTACTGAAAAGTAATCTAGAGACGATTGAAATATGGGAAAAATTCAGCAAGAATTATACATTGGATTGTGGCGGTGGTTCCGACCGCAGTGTTTCCGTCAACATTACTCTATGTTTCTGCATAAATACTCTTGACAGTTACACGTTGCGTTACGCGACAGCCAGCTGTCAAGAACGGCATATAAAAGACACCAGGCGATCTCTCTCTCTCCTCGCTACCAACCGCTACAGTTAACACACGTCCTCTACGCTGGGTCAGTTATCTGTTATGTACTCATGTACTGTTGTAATTGTTATAGTTAAATGTATCATATAGTTTATTCAGTTAGTGAAATAATAAAGTATATTAAATGTTTACGTATGGGTTTAATATCAACAAGTGCAATTAACATCCATATTGGTGACCCCGTGCCGCAAGCCGAAGATGCCGAGCCTGATGTTCCAGCCGACGTCGCCTAACTTCCACGCACGTGCCCATGCCTACAGAAAACGAATATCTAAACAGGTCAGTCCTTTCTAATTTAAAAATTTTCTGATTTTTTTTACAATGGCCGACGATTCTTCAAGCAGCAATATCATGGCAAGGGTTGCAATAAAATTACCTCCCATATGGAGACGTAACGTGAAAATCTGGCAAATGCAGGTTGACGCCCAGTTCGATTTCCACGAAGATACTTGAACTAATAGCGTTGCCACTGAGAGGGGAGTATGTGGCGGTGGTTCCGACCGCAGTGTTTCCGTCAACACTACTCCATGTTTCTGCATAAATACTCTTGACAGTTAAACGTTGCGTTACGTTATGCGACAGCCAGCTGTCAAGAACGGCATATAAGAGACACCAGGCGATCTCTCTCTCTCTCTCTCTGCTCGCTACCAACCGCTACAGTTAACACACGTCCTTTACGCTCGGTCAGTTATCTGTTATGTACTCATGTACTGTTGTAATTGTTATAGTTAAATGTATCATATAGTTAATTCAGTTAGTGAAATAATAAAGTATATTAAATGTTTACGTATGGATTTAATATCAACAAGTGCAATTAACATCCATATGGATCATCATTGGTAGATTATATTAGCGAATTTTCATTAAGAAAAATTCTCTAATAGAGAGGTCACGATGAAAAGCTTTTATTTTCTTCAGATGACCGCGAAATTGGGTCCCTGGAATCCAAAACCATAAATTAAAAAAAATATAATTCATTTCCGAGGTCAGTTGAAATGTTTATATATATATATATATATATATATATACATATATATATATATATATATGTATATATATATATATATATATATATATATATATATATATATATATATAAACATTTCAACTGACCTCGGAAATGAATTCCAGGGGCCCTAACTAGTGCTTATTTGAAGAAATTTTCCGAAAGTCTCACCATCGATACCTCTCTATTAGTGAATTTCCTTAATGAAGATTCACTAAAAACCAATGCACAGCATAAAAGCCTCACCCTTCCACTTGGTCATCGTAATATTAGAATGTTATTATAATAAATATATGTTGTATGTCCGAGCGATAACCCAAAAAATACTAAACTGATTTCAATCAAACTTGGCAAAATATTGTTTTTACATGTGGCTAAAAATAGTGCAAATAAACCTATGTTGTAAATTGTAAGTAATTTGGTACACAATATTTAGAGGTTTTTTCCAAATTAAAAATAAAATCCCAAAGAAATGCGTCGAGACGACTTAGTGGTTAATGTTCAATGCCTGACAGCCAGAGTAGTTAACTGCCACGCGTAGATTGATTCATACAACAGGTATAAACCATACATCAACGGTAACCAAACTAAATATATACCAGGCATAAAACATACTAACCAAACCAACAATCGTGAAGTCTCGGCCGCAATTACAGAAAATGACAGACGACATGAAATTAAAAATTTGCCAAGTAATTGTTATTTAACTGCGGGATTCAATCAATTATTAAAAGACACTACCTTTGTAGCTTTATGAACGGCCTCAAATACAGTTTTAGCTCAGCATAGATGTATTACGCTGACGCATAATATAGTAGAAATGTAAACAAAATCAAGCCAAGCCTCTGTAAAAATGATTTTAAAATAGTTTCCTTTATCCTTAAACTTAAAAATAAGACGTCATATCAGACCGAAACAGTCGTGTGATGTGTTTCAAACGGTAATTCTACTAATTCTGTAATTAATTGTTTCGTATACTTTGAATATAATATCCCGGGCATGAAGCCGATGTAATGTATAATGTAAACAAAACGATAGTTGACGTATGCCTAGATGGGTGAGAGGCGCCGTGCTTGCCTCATAAGCAGAAGGTTACGCGATGGAATCCAGCTCGATGAATGTATGTTTTTTATGTTTTATTTTGACATTTGGAGAAACAATAGTGCACAGATTTCATACGTTTTGAACAAGATCTCATTTTTGTTTAAAACGCCTAAATAAATTTGTCACCTTTGAGTCTGAAATTATAATTTTGTTATTGTTGATATTTTGTTTCGAAAAAAGTGTACAAAACGGGGAAGGTGCCAATGACTGGACTATCCTAAGTATATAGATTCGGGATGCCAGTAACTAGTAAACTTATAAAATTTAATATTTTTTGGTTTTTATACCTCGAGAATCAAATAAATAAGTTTTTTTTGCTTCACTCAATTACTAGCATTTAAGTGTTAAGTGACGTCACATTAAAACCTTTGTCAAATAAGCTGCGAAAGAAGAAAAGATAGATTACGATAGTTAACTCAGTGATCTTAGTGCCCATAATTGTGAGTTTTACCCTACTTTGGAAAAAATTGGATAACCAATGGGGAAGCTTATAAATACCTGGCAAAACCAATGGAGTACGAAAGCTACAATGAAATCAAATACTATATAATGACAATACAGGACACTCCAGCTGATTTCGTGTATCAGCGCCCCTAGCGGATAGTACTGATGTTATGTCGTTCGAGAACGTGTAACACCAGCAATAACTGTGTATAATTAAGTTTGAGATGTGTTTTTTACAATAAATGTTAGTGGTTGGGTGTGTGCAATCTATAATTGTTCGAATTATAACGTGCTAAATCTATCAAAGACATTTCATAGGTTTCCAAAGGATGGCGAAACGTAAATATGATTTTTTGTGTTTTCTTTTGTTACCAGCGAATTTTTTTACAAATTCGCCTAATAATTAATATTAAACAATAACTATAACATGGATTGAGGATAATTTTGTATTATGGATGCAAGAAAAGGGTACTGTTATCAAAAAGAACTGATTTGGATATAGTATTGAAGACACAAGGTGCATTTTATATTTCAATGTCACTTCCAAAAGATTTAATTCATTGAAGCAGAAGACAAATTTAGAATCACTTTTATGCCAATATGTACAGTTCGCAGAAGATAATTTATTGTGTAATATTTACCATCATGTACCTATTTATAGATAAACTTCGTAAACGGATGGTTGAAAGGCTTCAATTATAACTTGTCTTCCAGTGCATAAAAAAAAAAGAAATATGAAGGCAAAAAAGTTTTGCATTAATAATAAATAATATAAGAAAACTGTTTTTTCTATGTTCTTCTGTGTCCTTTTTTATTTCAGTATGGCATAAATTGTCACATTTTTTTACATTTAAAATTATTTAACTTGGTAAAGGCTTTTAATTATCTTCCCAAGACAAGTTTTTAAAGAGACAAGTAGAAATAGCATATTCAGCCATATAATAGATTTATTCACGGAAGTAAGAGTTAGTCTCACCTTTCATCTGCACAATTTCTTAATTATGTACTAATTATATCAGTTATATATTTCAAAATATTAGATTAATAAGACTGTTTTCATGTAAATAAATAGCAAATTGAGTACTCTGCTACCATTTATACCTAGAACAATTATTTATAGGTATGTACAGATTGTAACTTAATATTCTCAGAAACAGCTTTCAGTATATTCCTATACCTACCCTTGAAATAGTAGTTTAATGACGGTTTCAAGGCCGTACTTTAAATTATGATGAAATAAGAATATGGGTAAGAGAAATTTGCAGAATTATTCATGCTGAATTAATTTCGGTTTCAAGCTGATTGTTGATACAAGTTCTATTTATAACTATATAATCAGAAAATGTTTACTATTTTGTCATGAACAAGTTTTTATATTCATATATAATAAACCAATTGTCTAAATTAAGAATATGCAGGTAAATATACAATTCAAATTACCCACTCAGTTGTCAGTACTTCACGCGTGGTGGCGCTAGTGTACTTGTCACAAATATTACCAATGCTAAAGCATAGGAGTGCCCCGTATTGTCATTATATAGTATTTGATGAAATTAAACCAGGTGACAGACAATCATGGTTACGACAACAAGGTGACGTCGCCTTTACACTATGACGTTGATGACAAAAAATAGCTTTTCTGTCTGGTTAAACAATTAACACGTGTATTGTAACGAAGTCGTATTTTAAAGAACCATAACACAATTTTATATGGCATCTGGCTAGTTTTATTATATTGCAATATTTTGTGTATTTGTAAATATGACATAAAATCTATATTACCCAAAATATTTTGATGAAATCTAAGCCATAATATTTAATATACGTAAATGTAATATTCTAGAATATGCCAAGCTTACTAATTAAATGTGGGTAGATTAAAATGTATGTTGGATTTATATTATCACATTCATAGATGAAATGTACAGACATGTCAACAAAATACCTATTGATTAATCGAAGCCAGTTCTATTTATACAATATTCTATTAGATTTAAAGATTATTAAATGCTGCAGTCTGTATAGTTTTACATGATCAAAACGTTACTTTAATTGCAGTGAATTTTATAGAGTCATATACAGCGTGAAACAACCAAACGAAATCAATTCAGTATCTCGCTTATTGTGCATATCTAGAAAAAATCCAAAAACACGTCAATTTTATATAAAAAAAGACATCCTACAACTTAAAAAAATATATTTGAACCACACACCACGAGGGCTTACAGCCTAAACACTAACATACCGTGGGTGTCGACAAGGAGGAAAGAGGCAACTTGTTAATTCTGGACTTGAAGGTTTGGAGGTTCGGAGGATAAAGAAAAACATGTGCCGGTAAGGAATTCCACAACTTGGAAGGCCTCTGTACAAAATAACGGGCATAACAGGATGTTTTATGTCTGGGGACCTGGACAGTAAAAGGGTGCATTCGCTCTGTTCCCCTGGTAGATCTGTTGGGGGCAGCAGGTGGAGGAACTATAGAAGAAAGCTCTTCTGAGCAGTGCCCGTGCAAATATCTATAAAAGAGAGAGAGGGAGAGAGGTCACCAACGACACGTCGGTGGGCAAGGGGTGGCAGCTTTTGGGTGAGGGTAGGGTCACCGATGAGACGCATAGCTCTCTCCTGAATGAAGTCCAGGATAGCGAGTGTAGAAGCGGCAGCGGTACCCCAGATGTGGGAGCAGTGTTCGAGGTTTGACCTTATTTGTGAAGTATATAAGGTATAGAGATTAGCTGATGAATAGTATTTGCGAGCCCGGAAGAGGAAACCTAATTTCTTAGCAGCCGCTTCTGCAATTGATGTGACATGTTGGTGCCAATTGAGATTTCGATCCACAGAAATGCCAACAAGTGAAAAGGACTCATTACTTTGAATAACTTGGTTGTTCATTGTGATGGGTCTAGGGATGGTGTATCTCTTATGAGATAGAAAGCAAGACTGAGATTTGGTGGAGTTGAATTGTACAAGATTTTTATTCTACTTCCCCAGTCTAATATTTTTTGGAGATCCACAGCTACAGAACCCTTCATGAGTCTGCGATCCTCATCTAATTGGGCTAAAGAGACAGGCTTAGAATATTGTATATCTGAGTGGAGGGTGCAGTCGTCCGCGTAACTGTGAACTGGGTTGGATGTGCTAGAGAGGAGGTCATTGACGTGGAGAAGAAACAAAGTGGGAGCTAAAGCTGAACATTGAGGGACTCATGCATTAATTGGATACAGTTTAGAGGAATGGCCATCCACGACAACAGAAATGCTCCGGTTGGAGAGGAAATTTGCTGTCCAGGTACAGAGTTTTGGTGGTAGGCCATAGGCCGAAAGTTTATTAAGCAGCGCTGCGTGCCAAACCTGGTCGAGTGCTTTGGATATGTCTAGAGCGACAATCTGGGATTCACCGTGTAGTTCCATAGACTTGTTCCAAGAATGGGTGACAAATGAAGGGAGGTCGGCAGATGATCTGCGCTTCCATTGGGGACTGTTGGTGGTTGAACATTTGGAGGTGGGTTGAGAGTAGAATTGCCGGCGAACAACTAGGCAAAATCTAGCCTTGCCCAGGGCGGTAGAAACAATTTCATCCCCTGAAACAAAAGGTGAAACGTGCTCTTGCATGAATTATTCCAAATTGATTTAGCAAGATTCCAGAAGGGTTTGTTGCCGTTGGAGCTTGAGAGGACTTTGTTTTTGATGTGGTTATTAGACGAGTTTTTTGCGTCAGAAAGAATGAGGAAATAGCGGTTTCTTGCGTCGTTAAATGCTTGACGGTTTTCTTGACTGGGATTGCGTAGAAGCGTTTTGTGAGCTTTGACGTTGATTTGACTTCAGTCGAATTTATAAAAAAAAATTGTATGTTTGTTACTGAATAATTAGTTTAGTAGAACTCACGTTATATCATTGAGAATGGAATAGATTTTTCCGAAAGCTCGGCCTATAATAAAGAGTTTTATTTTGCAACTGACGGCTTTCCCACCATTTTTTGATAAATAACAGTATTACCGTCACAAAAACTTAATACTATATATATATATATATATATATATATATATATATATATATATATATATATATATATATATATATATATATATATATATATATATATATATATATATATATATATATATATACAGATCTCATTAGTTAATCTATTTAAAGCAAATTCACTAAAATCGAATACTTATATCGTAATTTAGCTGCATGTTTTTGATGATATTTTATTGCTAAACATACCGAATCATAAGAAACATATTTTACAAAAGCAACACAAGAAAACCTTCACAGGTTTGTATATATTTCTCTCGTTGTATCATTAGATGCTCTTAAATTGTAACAGAATAACAAATTGTATTAATTTATATCAGAACATCGTTAAGAATCTTCATAGACATACGTAAAACGCACCTGTGGCATGAGAACCATGTGACATCTCCTTGTTAGCCGTATTACGTCAAGTCTTGTAATTAAAATAAACACAGACGACTACCAGCGCTTATTATGTGTCTAGACATGCAAACAAAATTATAAAAAAAACTTTGTGACACAGTCATTAAACAACAACCAGAATTACGAAATTTTTTACTTGATTTAACAATTGACTGAAAACCAGCTCAATCCCATGGAAAAACTACTCAGCAGATTACTAAACTTGCCAGAAGCACATTTCGGAATGAAATTAAGGAACAAATTGTTTTACGGGAACATCTATTAGCAGAATAATAAAACATTTAGTGAAATTCACAAAAAGTATATGTACGAGGTTTTTCCAGTAAGTTTTGAGCCATGCACGAAAAATATTTGGTTTGTTTTCGTAGGCTGAGCAATATATACTTTCAAAGATAGCCTTGTATGATGGTTCATCGTAGCGAAAAGCAGTTATTACAGGAAATGTTAGTATTAACTTATCTCTTTGAGCCATAGCGATGGATTGTGCAACTCTCTGTACGTGCCTACCACTGGTGATGTAGCACCAGTCGAAATGCACTATGTTTGACGTCATTTTGCAGCTCGGATATGACAATGATGAACTCGACTTCCCAAGAAAAAAAGTACTTAGACACACACTTGGCAATATTCCGGTTATCCGCAGCATCCCCGAACTCGAGGGTGCAGTGGATAATCTACAGTCCAAAATCCAATGTTCTGTCGAACGTGCATCAAGGACGCACCCCGACCCATGCAATCTGCCTTCATTTCCGTCCAGTATCAAAGAAATGATACGAGAAAGGAACCGTGCGTGTAGACTAGCTCAACGCACCGGAGACCCCACCGACAAACGAGACGCAAACAGATTAATCAAAAAATTGTATGGACGCAGCAAGTGCGTTATGGTAGTGAATTTTCATAAAACTGTTTTTAATAGCAAATATCTGTGTGTTTTTAAGAAAGCAGGCATCAAATTTGGTTACCAGTATAACCTATATAGTAAAAACAATGTGCCATGTTTCATCAAAATAACTTTATTGTTTGAAAATATATAAAAATTTCCGAAAGTAAACTTAAAGTGTTCCCGAAAAAACTCGTTTCTTGATCAATCTTATAGGTTTATAGCAAATTGAGCTATTCAAATATGAAGCATTTGATCAAAATTCGCTACCATAATGCACTTGCTGCGTCCAGAATTTTTTTTCTTACAAACATGCATTATATTTCGATGGAAAATGCAATAACATAATGCGTGTTTGATTAAAAAAAATTTGTATCACCAACGACCTGTGATTGTAGATTTTTTTTATAGATGTAGCTGAAGACACCCTATAATTAATATATACAATTTTTTTTCATATCTTGTATAATAACGGATATATTGAGCTTTATTGATTTTTTACGAAAATGCGACAAAAGTTATATACCATTAAACGATAAACTATATAGCTAAGACTACTGCCAAGCATCAGAGAAAGGGTCTATTTGAAATGAATTTTCTGGAAATATTTTAGTAAAATTAAGGACAGTGACGGTTGAAACTAAGACTTCAGGGTTTGTAAAACATTTTTCTTGAGACATTTTATTTCCATAGCCCGTATTAGATTCAAGTTCTTTGCCTAAATGTTGCCAATTTTGACGTTTTAAGTCGCAACCTTGACGTTTTGAGGAAAACCCCAATTTATTTTTATTTAAATGCCTATAACTTTTTATCTTTTGACCCACAGAGCTAAATTTTGGTAGTTTACTTACCTATAAGGATATAAACTCGCGAACCAAATTTGGTTGCCCTTACTTTGTTAATTTTAGAGATATAAATTTTTTTCGAAAGAAAACACAACATTTTCCAGGAAAACTTGGGCTGATTTTCCTGGCTAACGAACTTGTCCAATCCATTTGCAAAGGGAAGGTATTCACCAAATTTAATCAAAACCTGAGTTATCGGTGTGATATATATATATATATATATATATATATATATATATATATATAATATATATATATATATATATATATACAGAGAGTTGAATTTTGGTATGTAGTAAGTTAACATATTCACCGCATTTCATCAAAATAGCTTTGTAATTTTCGGAAATATTTTTTTTAAAATAAAACTCAAAATTTTCCCGGAAAACCTTGTCCGATTTTCCTGGCTAACGAACTCGTCCAAGTCACTAATAAAAAAAGATTCCTGCCGAGTTTCATCGAAATCGCTTAATAATTTTTTGTGTTATCGTGTGGATATATATATATATATATATATATATATATATATATATATATATATATATATATATATATATATATATAGAGAGAGAGAGAGAGAGAGACAGAGAGAGAGAGAGAGAGAGAGATAAACACAGATCTCCTCATTAGTGAATTTTTTTAAGAAAATGTACTAAAAAGCCAATTTGCAGCTAACTTTTTCGAAAAAAAATAATTTAAGAAATTTGTTAGGTAATACGAAAGATAAATATAAAGCCACTGAAATGTTGGGTATCTATGAGATAGGTTGTAAAGATTGTGATCTTAAATATAAATACGTTGGGCAGACTGAGAGAACCATTGAGACTAGATTTCGTGAACATATGGCACAGCTGAGATACGGTAGTGTAGACAAGACATGCCTGGCACAACATATTTGGCATAGTAACCAACACATTGATAAAGAAAATCATAACTTATAAAAAATGTTAGACAGCCAGCGTAGCTAGATGCGTACGAAAGTACTTATATTGCTAAGGCTATTATAAACAAAAGTTTCTTAAGCTGAGCGCCGCCACTGATTTACAGTACTTTTTTTGCCCCCTGTCTCTGACACAGATAAAATAATCCGAAACTTGGCAGGTAAAGTGATAAAGAAAGTTCAAAAACCTCGTCCCACAATAAAAATTCAATACACAGAAAATTTTCCTGCGTTTTGGTCTCCCTCTTGGTATCGGTCTCTACCTAAAACTCAATATATAAGGTGATGTTAAGTGGTAAGCAGTTTAGAATTTATCATCCTTTGATGACGCTAATTTTGTTAGCGAAACGATCGTCAGGTCTTTAAAAAATATGTGTTGCATTGATTTGGATTCTCCAAGTGTACTTATCAGTGCTCATCACATGTTTCAATCTTCACTTAGTCAATTTCTTGGAATAATTGAAATTAGTTATAAGGTTTGAGTAGTTATTTAATAGTTGTTTTATTAGTGAATTTTCGTAGAAAAAACTCACTAATGGGGAGATCCCGACGTTTGAATTTAAAAAAAAATTTGGCAAATGAGCGCAACCCCTTAAATATTGCCCCATATTTTTTAAACCCCTTGTATATATATATATATATATATATATATATATATATATATATATATATATATATATATATATATATGTATGTATCACACCGATAACTCAAAAAATAATGGGCCGATTTTGTTCAAATTTGGCATGTACCTTCCTCTTGTAAGTGCCTTGGATTAGTTTGTTAGCCAGGAAAATCGGACGAGGTTTTCCGGGAAAAGTTTGAGTTTTCTTTTTATTATATTTAGTAGTTTTAGTAGTTATTAGTAATAGTTATTCTAACGTCAAACTACGTTACATGCATTATTATGCATTGACTGTTCTAGTAGAACCACCTACCGAGTTTTTTGCCCATCATTTTCGGATAACCTTTTAGATAAACATAAAAAAATTAAACGTTCTAGTTCGTGCTAATTTAAAGACATTGTTTTAAAGCATCGAGGTCGCGGTTTTGTCAACAGCGAGTTTTTTCTGCAACAATTTGCTAAAATAACAAAATTTTAAAAGCCTGCAGTTCTTTTATAAATTACAAAATCATGCGAGAAAAACATATTGTTAGATTTACTACACATTTTAATGGGACATTTACTTTATTTTATGAGCATTGATGACATGTGTTTATTTTTTTAAACTCCCCATAAAAATGCAGTATTACATTACATCACTTAGACGCTGTGACGTAGGTACTCCTTTATTCTTAACATAACCTAAACTCAACGTCGATCAAAATTTTATTTGCTTTTGTTTAAACTAAATCACATGATGAAAGCAGGTAAAAAATGAGTTATTTTTTGGGGTTAAATGTCCTAACTGGATCACATTACATCAAGTTTTGTAGCATGTTGCGGTAGAAAATATTACATCATCTTTTAGCAATGAAACTTTTAAGATTTCATTAAACGGACGATTGTTTTCATTATAAAAAATAATAGCGAAACCCTAAACCTGACGTATCAGAAATAGAAACACTTTCATCATAGAAAATATAGAACAACCCGCTTAGATAAATGCCGTTCATGTCATTTCTCTTGTGACATCTTGAAAATATTAGACAGTCTATTATTTAGAATGTTGGTGTCATTTCATTGTTTATTTATTTACTTTTTATTAATTTGGAAAGTAGGCTAATAGGCTAATGTGCTCCCCAATCTAAAGCACGTGTCCCGAAAAGCATGTGACATTTTTACAGTTACATTATTCTAAAATTAGTGTGTACGTGTTAACCACCTTGTGGTATATAGGCTCACCTTGAACATGTTGCAGTTTGGAGGCTAGCTCTTCACCAATTGCATAATTTCCTTCAGCTGGTTCGTCGGGCAGCGGATCCACCAGAGCATTCGTGGGTGGCGATGGTGTTATCAAAGGACATATAGACGCTACTTCATCGGCTATGAACGAATTCGACGGAGATCCGGGAAAAATTGACGTATTGTCGGGCCGCAAATACCCTTCCATTTCCCACTCGACTTTCACTTACAAATCAACAGCATTCTTTCAGCGATCAATCAGAATTTATTAGGTTATTAGTTTAATAGAAATTAGAAGTGAATAGAACGCTTTGCGTGCCTTATGTATGGTTGAATTGGCTCAATTGTACGGAAAGAATTTCATCACGTATGCATTTTAACAGCTGACTACGACGTAGATGTATTTTCGCACGCGCCGCGGCGCTAGGCGCCTAAAATCGACGGAAGGGTATCCCGCCCAGACACTGGCGGTGTTGCCAAGTGACACTTATATATTTCCCCGGAGTAAATATTTTAGTTTAACAGTATTATTTTTGTTACAAATAAAATCTACAATTCAAGCAACAGGTATATCTGTGAAGCCACTAACTGAGATTAGAACGCGTGTTATAGGAGTCGATTATTAAATCACATTGTTTCATTTACCTCTCGGCCCTTCCCGACATGACATATTTATGTACTAACAAGTATATACACTTGTATATTAATTTTATAACGTCTTAATTATTTACAACATAATTTTTTTTATTTAAAATTGATTTTATTCTCACATTTTAACGACATGAAGGAAAATTACGGCTGAGATACAGATCTAGGAGCTTGTTAGTCATATAGAGCCATATTTTTACCTCATAAAGCGCTAATGCGTACTATTGAACGACTACCACAATTATCAATCAATTTTGACATTTCAACTTGTTTTTATCAGAGGTTTGTAATTTCTTTGAGACCTGAATTTTGGTACAAAGGATACTTTTTATGGCAGAAATCAGCGTACCAAATTCGGTTATCATAGCTTTTTAATTGTCGGAGATATGAATTTTTTTCGAAAGAAAACTCAAAGTTTTTCTTGGAAAACGTTGTCCGATTTTCCTGGCTAACGAACTTACCCAAACCATTTACAAAGGCAATGTACTCACCAAATGTGATCAAAAAGAAATTAGGTTTCCTCTTCCGGGCTCGCAAATACTTTTCACTAGCTAATCTCTATACCTTTTCTTGATAAACACAGTCTAATCCACGACACGACAGGCAGTATGGATTCCGTCAGCGCAGATCAACTGCCGACCTCTTTCTTTTGTCACCCATTCTTGAAACAAGTCTATGGAACTACACGGTGAATCCCAGATTGTGGGTCTAGACATATCCAAAGCATTCGACCAGGTCTGGCACGCAGCGCTGCTTAATAAACTACCGGCCTATGGCCTACCACCAAAACTCTGTACGTGGACAGCAAATTTCCTCTCCAACCGGAGCATTTCTGTTGTTGTGGATGGCCATTCCTCTAAACTGTATCCAATTAATGCAGGAGTTCCTCAAGGTTCAGCTTTAGCCCCTACTTTGTTTCTTCTCCACACCAATGTCCTCCCCTCTAGCACATCCAACCCAGTTCACAGTTACGCGGACGACAGCACCCTTCACTCAAATATACAATAATCTAACCCTGTCTCTTTAACCCAATTAGATTAGCATCGCAGACTCATGGATGGTTCTATCTCCGTGGAGCTCCAAAAAATATTAGACTGGGGAAGTAGAAATCTTGTACAATTCAACCCCACCAAATCACATTCTTGCTTTCTTTCTCATAAGAGATACACCAGCGCTAGACCCATCACAATAAACAACGAAGTTATTCAAAGTAATGAGTCGTTTACACTTGTTGGCATTTCTGTGGATCGAAATCTCAATTGGCACCAACATGTCACATCCATTGCTGAAGCGGCTGCTAAGAAATTAGGTTTACTCTTCCGGGCTCGCAAATACTTTTCACCAGCTAATCTTTCTATACCTTATATACTTCGCAAATAAGACCAAACCTCGAATACTGCTCCCACATCTAGGGTGCTGCTGCCGCTTCTACACTCGCTATCCTGGACTCCATTTAGAAGAGAGCTATACGTCTCATCGGTGACCCTACCCTCACCCAAAGGCTGCCATCCCTTGCCCACCGACGTGCCGTTGGTGACCTCTCTCTCTCTCTCTATTTTATAGATATCTGCACGGGCGCTGCTCAGAGGAGCTTTCTTCCATAGTTCCTCCACCTGCTGCCCCCAACAGATCTACCAGGGGAACAGAGCGAATGCACCCTTTTACTGTCCAGGTCACCAGACATAGAAGATCTTGATATGCCCGCTCTTTTGTCCCGAGGACTTCCAAGTTGTGGAATTCCTTGCCGCCACATGTCTTTCCTTCTCCCCCGAACCTCCAAACCTTCAAGTCCAGAATTAACAAGTTGCCTCTTTCCTCCTTGTCGACACCCACGGTACGACAGTATTTAGGCTGTAAGCCCTCGTGATGTTGTTGAAATATATATATATATATATATATATATATATATATATATATATATATATATATATATATATATATATATATATATATATATATATATATACTTCACAAATAAGGCCAAACCTCGAATACTGCTCCCACATCTGGGGGACCGCTACCGCTTCTACGCTCGCTATCCTGGACTCCGTTCAGAAGAGAGCTATATGTGTCATCGGTGACCCTACCCTCACCCAAAGGCTGCCATCACTTTTCCACCAACGTGCCGTTGGTGACCTCTCTCTATTTTACAAAAATCTGCTCGGAGGAGCTTTCTTCCATAGTTCATCCACCTGCTGCCCCCAGCAGATCTACCAGGGGAACAAAGCGAACGTACCCTCTTACTGTCCAGGTCACCAGACATAGAACATCTTGTTATGCTCGCTCTTTTGTCCCGAGGACTTCCAAATTGTGGAATTCCTTGCTGGCACATGCTTTTCCTTCTCCTCCGAACCTCCAAATCTTCAAGTCCAGAATTAACAAGTTGCCTCTTTCCTCCTTGTCGACACCCACGGTACGATAGTATTTAGGCTGTGAGTCCTCGTGGTGTGTTGTTGAAATAAAAATATTTTTAAAAAATTCTTAATGAAAATACACTGACAAATAAACTTGCTGAAAGAAATTGAGAGGAGTAATGTAGAATTTATTGGACATAATCTGATAAATAATAACCTTATGACAACATTTTGTGAAGGACACACACTTGGATAAAGATAAGAGATAGACGAAGAGGAAAACTTTTGGAAAACCTGACATAATTGATAAAGTGTGGAACTTACAATGAATTGAAAAAACTGCTGTTGCGACGACAGGCGACATCGCCTTGAGTTTTTTTTTTTAATTTTAACAACACACCACGAGGGCTCACAGCCTAAATACTATCGTACCGTGGGTGTTGACAAGGAGGAAAGAGGCAACTTGTTAATTCTGGATTTGAAGGTTTGGAGGTTCGGAGGAGAAGGAAAAACATGTGCCGGCAAGGAATTCCACAACTTGGAAGTCCTCGGGACAAAAGAGCGGGCATAACAAGATGTTCCATGTCTGGTGACCTGGACAGTAAAAGGGTGTATTCGCTCTGTTCCCCTGGTAGATCTGTTGGGGGCAGCAGGTGGAGGAACTATGGACGAAAGCTCCTCTGAGTAGTGCCCGTGTAGATATCTATAAAATAGAGAGAGAGGTCACCAAGGGCACGTAGGTGGGCAAGGGATGGCAGCCTTTGGGTGAGGATAGTATCACCGATGAGACATAAAGCTCTCTTCTGAATGGAGTTCAGGATAGCGAGCGTAGAAGCGGCAGCGGCATGCAGGAGCAGTATTCGAGGTTTGGCCTTATTTGTGAAGTATATAAGGTATAGAGATTAGCTGGTGAAAAATATTTGCGAGACCGGAAGAGGAAACCTAATTTCTTAGCAGTCGCTTCTGCAATTGATGTGACATGTTGGTGCCAATTAAGATTTCGACCCACAGAAATGCCAACAAGAGAAAATGACTCATTACTTTGGATAACTTGGTTGTTTATTGTAATGGGTCTAGGGCTGGTGTATCTCTTATGAGAAAGAAAGCAAGACTGAGATTTGGTGGTGTTGAATTGTACAAGATTTCTACTTCCCCAGTCTAATATTTTTTTGAGATCCACGGAGATAGAACCCTCCATGAGTCTGCGATCCTCATCTAATTGGGCTAAAGAGACAGGCTTAGAATATTGTATATTTGAGTGGAGGGTGCTGTCGTCCGCGTAATTGTGAACTGGGTTGGATGTGCTAGAGAGGAGGTCATTGATGTGGAGAAGAAACAAAGTAGGGGCTAAAGCTGAACCTTGAGGAACTCCTGCAATAATTGGATACAGTTTAGAGGAATGGCCATCCACAACAACAGAAATTCTCCTGTTGGAAAGGAAATTTGCTGTCCAGGTATAGATTTTTGGTGGTAGGCCATAGGCCGGAAGTTTATTAAGCAGCGATGCGTGCCAGATCTGGTCAAATGCTTTGGATATGTATAGAGCAACAATCTGAGATTCACCGTGTAGTTCCATAGACTTGTTCCAAGAATGGGTGACAAAGGAAAGGAGGTCGGCAGTCGATCTGCGCTGACGGAATCCATACTGCCTGTCGTGGATTAGACTGTGTTTTTCAAGAAATTCTAGTAATTCGGTGAATTCGCCTTGAGTTAGTGATTATGAAGATGCGTGATTGTTTTAAATATAAAGAGAAAACTCTATTTTTTGTTAAATTTAAGTTTGTATGGCAACGTCGGCGTCAAAGTCTCTCGTCTAAAATCGTTGCCAGTGATGGCGGGTATTTCAAACGTTTGTTTGTCTGTGCTATTTTAAACATTTTCAACCTGTCCACACGGTGGAAGGTTAGACGCTCTCAGTTTGTAAATATTCTGGTCCTAATTTGTGCCCACTTGCACTGATGTCTTTCTCATGACTCACGAAAATGATTAATTACCTGCTTTAAATTAAAATTCGGTCTAAATTACTTTAAATAAAGTAAGTAGTGGGCTAAGCTAATTCTCTTGAATTAAATATTATTGAATTATGCGTGGGCGTCGAAAATCCGATAGAACTAATTCGCTTACGGATTGGTGGGCAACCGAGACGAATTCGAGGTAGATCAAGATTTTCGGAAGCGGTACAAATAACCAAGCTTACGTAGATAAATGGGACAACTGTGCTATACTATGGTTTATTTACAGTCTCAGTAAAACTGCCTTCGTCGTCGCCTAAGGGTCCAAATTAGGTTATTTAAAAGATTACACACACACGCATACCCACACGTGCACACAACATACAAAATATCCAGTTATTAATAATATAAAGTTTGAAAAGAAATACAACATAGGTATCTACAATACATACATGATGGTCCAACAGTACGTTCCAGTTCAATAACTATTTTATTATTCAATAATAAAAAACCCTGGACGCAGCAAGTGCGTTATGATAGTGAATTTTCATTTAAATGTTTTTATTGCAAATATGTGTGTTTTCTTTTTAAGAAAGCAGGCATCAATTTTGGTTACCAGTATAACCTATATAGTAAAAACAATGTGCCATGTTCCATAAAAATAACTTTATTGTGTGAAAATATACACAAATTTCCGAAAGTAAACTTAAAGTGTTCCCGGAAAAACTCGTTTTTTGGCCAACCTTATAGCTTAATAGCAAATTGGGCTATTCAAATATGAATTATTTGATCAAAATTCGCTACCATAACGCATTTGCTGCATCTAGAATTTCTTTTCTTACAAATATGCATTATATTTCGATGGAAAATGCAATAACATAAGGCGTGTTTCATTAAAAAAAAAGACAATTTGTATCATCAACGACTTATGGGCCAGCCTGTGATTGTAAAAATATTTTTTAAGATGTAGCTCAAGCAATTACTATATACAACATTTTTTCATATTTTGTATAATAACAGATATATTGAGCTTTATTGATTTTTTACGAAAATTCGACAAAAATTATATACCAGTAAACGATAAACTCTATAGCTAAGGCTACTGCCAAGCATCAGAGACAGGGTCTATTTGAAATGAATTTTCTGGAAACATTTTAGTAAAATGAAGGACAATGACGGTTGAAACTAAGACTTCCGGGTTTGTAAAACATCCTTCTTGAGACATTTGATTTCCATAGCCCGTGTTAGATTCAAGTTATTTGCATAAATGTTGCTGATTTTGACGTTTTAAATCGGAACTTTCACGTTTTGAGGAAAACTCCAATTTATTTTTCTTTAAATGCCTATAACTTTGTTGTCTTTTGACCTACATAGCTAAATTTTGGTAGGTAACTTACCTATAAGGATATAAACCCACAAGCAAATTTGGTTGCCCTTACTTTGTTAATTCCGGAGATATAATTTTTTTTCGAAAGAAAACACAAAATTTTCCGGGAAAACCTGGGCAGATTTTCCTGGCTAACAAACTTATCCAAGCCATTTGTAAAAGGAATTTATTCACCAAATTTAATCTGAATCGGCCCATTATTTTTTGAGTTATCGGTGTGATACATATATATATATATATATATATATATATATATATATATATATATATATATATATATATATATATATATATATATATATATATATATATATATATAAATTGAAACTGACCCCGGATATGTGTTCTGGAGGGCCTAATTATTGCTTATTTGAAGAATTTTTTTCAAAATTCAAAAGTTGGAATCTCCTCATTAGTGAATTTTTTAAAGAAAATTCACTAAAAATGGAAAAAAAAATTGCAGGTACTAACGTTAGCTACAAACTAAAATTATTTTTGCATATACAGGATGTTGCATAGGTTAGGTCTAACCCAAACATCACCCTTTTGAAATGGTCGACCTGTATATCGTTTCATTTTAGTGAAGTTTTATTTTAAAAAATTCACTAATAGAGAGGTATCGATGGTGAGACTTTGAAAAAAAAATTCAAATGAGCGCGAACTAGGACCCATAGAACCCATAATATCCGCGGTATATATATATATATATATATATATATATATATATATATATATATATATATATATATATATATATATATATATATATATATATATACCAACCAATAACTCAAAAAAAAATAAACCGATTTCGAGAAAACTCGGCAAGTACCTTTCTTTTATTATTGGCTTGGATGAGTTCGTTAGCCAGGAAAATCGGACAAGGTTTTCCGGGAAAATTTTGAGTTTTGAAAAAAAAAAATTTTCTCCGAAAATTAAAAAGCTATTTTAATGAAATTTGGTGAATGTGTAGCCTTGTAAAAGACCTTACTCCGTAGCAAAATTCACTAATTGATTTTTCTTGATGGCGATCATAATTTTCAATAATGTGAATTAGTAGAGGATAAACGATATCTTCTAGTAACTCCAAATACGTTTCGCCAGTCAAATTGCCATCAAGAAAAGTTGGTCCGATTAAACGGTCTCCAAAAATTCCAGTCCAGACATTCAATTTCTGTGGAGTTTGAGTGTGGACTTCGTGAACATGTATTAGATTATTATTTGAAAAACAGATATAGAACAGAAAGTTCCCGTTATCAGCTATTTGTGCAGTCATAACTTCACAAAACTCCAGCCGCC
Source organism: Tillus elongatus (assembly GCA_964006375.1). Lineage (NCBI taxonomy): Eukaryota > Metazoa > Arthropoda > Insecta > Coleoptera > Cleridae > Tillus > Tillus elongatus. Next base: position 4,932,940 of record OZ023266.1, on the reverse strand, counting down.
GATCAAAATCAGCTTCATTCGTTTGTTGTACAAGATGAATTTTATGCGGGTGATATCTATGATGCTTCAATATTCGCTGAATAGTTCTTTTTTTGATGTTTGAAACAGTGGCCAATTTTCTCGTGCTGAAAGTTGGGTTTGCAGCAATTTGTCCTAAAACTTCAATTTCAGTAGTCTCATTTCTAACCGGAAATTCACGTTCAGGATCCCGTTTTTTGTTGGCTACTGAACCACTTTGTCGAAACTGCAACCAACACCAAAATGTATTTTCTGTTAACATGTCTGTTCGGATGTCGTTCATTAAACAAATTTGCGGTACGGTTGGCACAGTCAGCGTTTTTGAAAAAAAGAGTAATTATTTCAACTCTTTCTTCTACAGAATACACCATTGTGAAATTAATTTTCGGTAGTATTATCAAGTATCAAACAGACCGATAAACTGAAGTAATAAACCGCATTTCTCTTGTTCCGATAATAAATGTTCTGATAGTCAATTTTTTGTTTAAAAACCAACAAAACATTGACTATCAGCACATTTCTTATCGGAATGAGTGAAATGCATTTTTGCATCTTCAACTGTGAATAATTTTTAAACGAGTAAATAAAACTTCCAAAAAAATTGTGTGCTGAATTCAGAAAAGAAAGAGCTTTCAAACGATGTAACACTCGACCCATGTTCCCTATTTAAAATATAAAGGTTGTTATCACCACCCTTAAGGGGTTGATGTGACAAAGTTGAGTTTTATGTCAAAACATGTCACCCTCAATATTAAAATTGACGTGTTTCAGCGTTTCTTAAAAAAAATTCTCGGGACGCAAATCGGTCAGTTTCGTTTTCAATGCGCCACCATATATATATATATATATATATATATATATATATATATATATATATATATATATATATATATATATATATATATATATATATACATATAAAGTTTGAAACGGACCTCGGATTTGAGTTCCAGGGGTCCTAAATCGCGCTCATTTGAAGAGTTTTTTTCAAAATTCAAAATCCAAAAATTCAGGTAGACATGCCTGCGTAGAATGCACACTGAATATCTGCCTTAAAATTATTTTTTCAATTCTAAGCGTTCTATCGACAGATGAGGAAATCCCCCAAAGAATTACATTACATGACAAAAGTCTGGACGCAGCAAATGCGTTATGTTTTAATAGCAAATATATCTTTCTTTAATGAAAGCACGTAATAAGTTTGGTCACCAGTATAAACTATATAGTAAAAACAATGTAACATACTGCATACAGACTTGGAGAATACTTCTCTGGCTTCACTGTTGGTTTTTAGTGGTGAAGGACGTAGCCAGCGCGTGAGCTAACTGGAGCAAGTGGCCCTTCGAATTCTGGAAGTTCTAGGATGTTCTTCAATGCTTTTGTGACTATAGTTTCGCTGCTTGACAGCATTTTCAGACATATTAAAATTGAATTAGTACGAAATCATGACAACTACAACTAAATATCTGTTGCTATATTATGATATGATGTTTTGATCAAAAAATTTAATCAAATTGAAAATAAAATAAAACACAGATGACAGATGAGGTTTTCAAAATGTCTATGTGATGTATGTCAATATTTAACATAAAAACTAGAACTAGCCTATAATAACTATGATAACAGTTACAACAATAAAATAACTAAACAATAACAGTATAAAAGTAGTCTCTATACAACGAAAATATCGACATACATCAACTCATTATTATATTACAACTTTTTTAAAAGAATAGTTAAATTTATTTTCTTTGACTTATTTAATTAGAAAGAAGAATATCCAAGAAAGGGGAATTCATTAAATCAGTTTGCTCGTTTAAAACAAGGTAGTTATTGTCGTGTATGTGCTTTTTGACTTCTAAAGCTTCAAAAAAGTCTAGTTTACGTTTGTCATTATAAAACTGATTTAATGAATTCCCCTTTCTTGGATAAAACTGGTCAACTAGCCAACGAACCTTAAGTTAATAGGAAATTAAGTTCTTTTCTTATAGCTTTTTGTTTGAAAAAGTACAAACAATTTTCGAAGATAAATTTAAAGTTTCCCCAAAAAAACTAAATTGACTTTCCTGGCCAACGAACCTATCCACGTAATTTAACAGAAAAACTTTACCAGCCAAGATACAAATATTCACAGAAATCTTTTGACAGAAATTTAAAAAATGTTTACATGAATATTTTTAAACGAACTATTTCATGAAAATTCGATATTTTTTACAACTTAGACTGGCTAAGTAATTTGAGAGCGCCCTTTATATGACATCTAGATTTTTTTGACGAATAAATATAATTGAAAACCTTCTTAAATGCGTCATTTTCATGGGACTCCCGTTTTCGTTGGTGAAAACGCCGTATAGGAATTTAAAAAAAGTTCGGGACGCAGCAAGTGCGTTATGGTAGTGAATTTTTATTAAATGTTTCAAACTTGGATAATTCAATTTTGTATAAACTTGAACAGTTGAATTTTGGGATGTAGTAAGGTCTTTCCCAAGGCAACATATCCACCAAATGTCATTAAAATAGCTTTGTAATTTTCTAAGAATTTTTTTTTCAAAAAAAACTCAAAATTTGAAAAACTCTATTTTCTATAAACTTAGAAAGTTGAATTTTGCTACGGAGTAAGGTCTTTTACAAGGCTACACATTCACCAAATTTCATTAAAATAGCTTTTTAATTTTCGGAGAAAATTTTTTTTTTTCAAAACTCAAAATTTTCCCGGAAAACCTTGTCCGATTTTCCTGGCTAACGAACTCATCCAAGCCAATAATAAAAGAAAGGTACTTGCCGAGTTTTCTCGAAATCGGTTTATTTTTTTTTGAGTTATTGGTTGGTATATATATATATATATATATATATATATATATATATATATATATATATATATATATATATATATATATATATATATATATATATAAATACGGCGTTTTCACCAACGAAAACGGGAGTCCCATGAAAATGACGCATTTAAGAAGGTTTTCAATTATATTTATTCGTCAAAAAAATCTAGATGTCATATAAAGGGCGCTCTCAAATTACTTAGCCAGTCTAAGTTGTAAAAAATATCGAATTTTCATGAAATAGTTCGTTTAAAAATATTCATGTAAACATTTTTTAAATTTCTGTCAAAAGATTTCTGTGAATATTTGTATCTTGGCTGGTAAAGTTTTTCTGTTAAATTACGTGGATAGGTTCGTTGGCCAGGAAAGTCAATTTAGTTTTTTTGGGGAAACTTTAAATTTATCTTCGAAAATTGTTTGTACTTTTTCAAACAAAAAGCTATAAGAAAAGAACTTAATTTCCTATTAACTTAAGGTTCGTTGGCTAGTTGACCAGTTTTATCCAAGAAAGGGGAATTCATTAAATCAGTTTTATAATGACAAACGTAAACTAGACTTTTTTGAAGCTTTAGAAGTCAAAAAGCACATACACGACAATAACTACCTTGTTTTAAACGAGCAAACTGATTTAATGAATTCCCCTTTCTTGGATATTCTTCTTTCTAATTAAATAAGTCAAAGAAAATAAATTTAACTATTCTTTTAAAAAAGTTGTAATATAATAATGAGTTGATGTATGTCGATATTTTCGTTGTATAGAGACTACTTTTATACTGTTATTGTTTAGTTATTTTATTGTTGTAACTGTTATCATAGTTATTATAGGCTAGTTCTAGTTTTTATGTTAAATATTGACATACATCACATAGACATTTTGAAAACCTCATCTGTCATCTGTGTTTCATTTTATTTTCAATTTGATTAAATTTTTTGATCAAAACATCATATCATAACATAGCAACAGATATTTAGTTGTAGTTGTCATGATTTCGTACTAATTCAATTTTAATATGTCTGAAAATGCTGTCAAGCAGCGAAACTATAGTCACAAAAGCATTGAAGAACATCCTAGAACTTCCAGAATTCGAAGGGCCACTTGCTCCAGTTAGCTCACGCGCTGGCTACGTCCTTCACCACTAAAAACCAACAGTGAAGCCAGAGAAGTATTCTCCAAGTCTGTATGCAGTATGTTACATTGTTTTTACTATATAGTTTATACTGGTGACCAAACTTATTACGTGCTTTCATTAAAGAAAGATATATTTGCTATTAAAACATAACGCATTTGCTGCGTCCAGACTTTTGTCATGTAATGTAATTCTTTGGGGGATTTCCTCATCTGTCGATAGAACGCTTAGAATTGAAAAAATAATTTTAAGGCAGATATTCAGTGTGCATTCTACGCAGGCATGTCTACCTGAATTTTTGGATTTTGAATTTTGAAAAAAACTCTTCAAATGAGCGCGATTTAGGACCCCTGGAACTCAAATCCGAGGTCCGTTTCAAACTTTATATGTATATATATATATATATATATATATATATATATATATATATATATATATATATATATATATATATATATATATATATATATATATATATATATATATATATATATATATATATATATATATATATATATATATGGTGGCGCATTGAAAACGAAACTGACCGATTTGCGTCCCGAGAATTTTTTTTAAGAAACGCTGAAACACGTCAATTTTAATATTGAGGGTGACATGTTTTGACATAAAACTCAACTTTGTCACATCAACCCCTTAAGGGTGGTGATAACAACCTTTATATTTTAAATAGGGAACATGGGTCGAGTGTTACATCGTTTGAAAGCTCTTTCTTTTCTGAATTCAGCACACAATTTTTTTGGAAGTTTTATTTACTCGTTTAAAAATTATTCACAGTTGAAGATGCAAAAATGCATTTCACTCATTCCGATAAGAAATGTGCTGATAGTCAATGTTTTGTTGGTTTTTAAACAAAAAATTGACTATCAGAACATTTATTATCGGAACAAGAGAAATGCGGTTTATTACTTCAGTTTATCGGTCTGTTTGATACTTGATAATACTACCGAAAATTAATTTCACAATGGTGTATTCTGTAGAAGAAAGAGTTGAAATAATTACTCTTTTTTTCAAAAACGCTGACTGTGCCAACCGTACCGCAAATTTGTTTAATGAACGACATCCGAACAGACATGTTAACAGAAAATACATTTTGGTGTTGGTTGCAGTTTCGACAAAGTGGTTCAGTAGCCAACAAAAAACGGGATCCTGAACGTGAATTTCCGGTTAGAAATGAGACTACTGAAATTGAAGTTTTAGGACAAATTGCTGCAAACCCAACTTTCAGCACGAGAAAATTGGCCACTGTTTCAAACATCAAAAAAAGAACTATTCAGCGAATATTGAAGCATCATAGATATCACCCGCATAAAATTCATCTTGTACAACAAACGAATGAAGCTGATTTTGATCGGCGGCTGGAGTTTTGTGAAGTTATGACTGCACAAATAGCTGATAACGGGAACTTTCTGTTCTATATCTGTTTTTCAAATAATAATCTAATACATGTTCACGAAGTCCACACTCAAACTCCACAGAAATTGAATGTCTGGACTGGAATTTTTGGAGACCGTTTAATCGGACCAACTTTTCTTGATGGCAATTTGACTGGCGAAACGTATTTGGAGTTACTAGAAGATATCGTTTATCCTCTACTAATTCACATTATTGAAAATTATGATCGCCATCAAGAAAAATCAATTAGTGTTTCAACAAGATGGAGCTCCTCCGCTTTTTTTACAACGTGTTAGGGAGTTTTTGAACAGAGAGTTTCCAGAGCAATGGATTGGGCGTAGAGGTGCTATTGAGTGGCCCCCTAGATCACCGGATTTAACTCCTTTAGACTCCTTTCTATGGGGCCATTTAAAGAGTAGAATTTTCGCAACAGAACCGGAGTCTCTCGAAGAATTACGACGACGCATTGTTGAAGAATGCCGTCTAATAGCTCCACAAATGCTCCAGAATGTCAGAGCTCGTTTTGAACAAAATTTGTAGTTTTGTATGGAAGCTGGTGGTCAACAATTTGAACACTTACTTAACTAAATAAACATTTTTGAACGTTTGGTTTTGTTTTTTAGTTTTTTTTAACGAAAATGTGACTAATTAGTGAATTTCTTATCACAATGAATGAAATACGTTATTGCAAATCCAACTGTGAATAATTTTTAAACGAGTTGATAAAACTCCCAAAAAATTAGTGTGCTGAATTCAGAAAAGAAAGAGCTTTCAAATGATGTAACACTCTACCCATGTTCCCTATTTAAAATATGTTATTATCACCACCCTTAAGGGGTTGATCTGACAAAGTTGAGTTTTATGTCAAAATATTAAAATTGAAGTGTTTCAGCGTTTTTAAAAAAAAAATTCCCTGGACGCAAATCGGTTTGTTTCGTTTTCAATGCGCCACCCTATATATATATATATATATATATATATATATATATATATATATATATATATATATATATATATATATATATATATATATATATATATATATATATATATATATATATATATATATATATTTATGTGTCACACCGATAACTCAAAAATTAATGGGCCGATTTTAATGAAATTTGGTGAGTACCTTCCTATTGCAAGTCGCTTGAACAAGTTCGTTACCCAGGAAAATCTGACGAGTTTTTCCCGGAAAATTCAGTGTTTCCTTTCGGAAATTTCTTATATCTTCGGAAATAACAAAGCTATTGTAAACAAAGTTGGTACGCTGGTTTATATCATAATCTAACTATATACCAAAATTTCGATTCCTACGTTCAAAAAAAAAAAGTTATAAGCATTATAGTTTTTCTTCTTAAAACGTCAAAAAGTCTGAATACAAAACATCAAAATTGACATGTTCCAAATAAAGAACCTGAAACTAATATTATGGGCGATGTTGAAAAAATGTTGTAAGAAGTGTATTCTATAAAGACTTAAGTTTCTGCTTCAGCCATCATTGTTTTTCATTTTACTTAAATGTTTGTTGAAAATGAATTATAAATACACTCTTTTCTGATGCTTTGGTTGTGGTTTCAACTATACGGTTATAATACATGAAGAAAAACTTTGTACCTACCCCTTGTTAAGCACATTGCGCGCACGGGGCAGTGTGCGATTTGGCATAGTTAAAGTTCATATAAAGAAAGAGAGCAGAAATATAAAATGTATGTGTAATCTGAGTTACAAATAGATTAAACAATGCTTTATTCTAATTAGATGAGCGTCTTGCGACAGTAAAAACATGGATGAGTTTTTGTCATTTTAACGAAATAAAAGACCTGCCTGATGTGCAGTTTACACATAATCATCCCAACTGACATTCCTGACCGGCCCTGACATCAGTTTGCCTAATCAAAAGCTAAAAGAAGTTAAAAGGGGAAGAAAAAGTACATTATGCTCACATGACCTTGATATACGGCAGGGTTCATTTTCCTTTTTCTTTTAGCTCTTAGTTAGGCAAACTGATGTCAGGGCATGTCACGAATGTCAGTGGGTAGGATTGTGTGTAAACAGCACATCAGGGGGGTCTTTTATTTGGTTATAACAACAAAAAACTCATCCAAGTTTTTACTGTCACGTGACACACGTCTAATTAGACAGTAGGATTGATTCCTGATTCCCAGTGTCAGGTTTGAGCTGACGGTTAATATTAATTTCAATATCGGTCGATCAAATGTATATGGGTGCGTTCATACTGAATATTAAACTTCAGTTTTTCAGTTCCTAAAAAATAACTACAAATTTAATGTAAGTAATTGAACGTTATGTTTTAGTTAATTTTTACTAAACATAATATTTTATCTTTGTGATTTTTAATAAATTTTCTTAAAAAAATTCACTAATGAGGAGATCCCGAAATTTCTTCAAATGAACGCAAACTAGAATCTCTAGAACCCGTATCAGGGGTCAGTTACAATTTATATATATATATATATATATATATATATATATATATATATATATATATATATATATATATATGTATGTATATGTATATATGTGTACATATGTGTGTCACACCGATACCTCAAAAAATAATGGCCCGACTTTGATCAAATTTGGTGAGTACCTTCCTTTTGCAAGTGGGTTGAATAAGTTCGGTATCCAGGAAAAACTGTCAAGGTTTTCCCGGAAAATTTTGTGTTTTCTTTCGGCAAAAACATATATCTCCAAAAATAACAAAGTAAGGGCGACCAAATTTGGTACACATGTTTGCATTATAAATAGTGAGCTACGTACTAAAATTTAGGTGTGTAAGTTAAAAGACAAAAAAATTAAAGGCGTTTAAAAAACAAAAAAATAGGGTTTTCCTCAAAACGTCAAAGTCGCGATTTGAAACGTCAAAATTTGCAATATTTAGGCAAAGAACCTGAATGAAATACGTATTATGTAAAGAAAATGCCGTCAGAAGAGTGTTCTGAAAACCCTTAAGTTTCAGTTTCAACCGTCATTGCTCTTCATTTTACTAAAATGTTTTCAGAAAATGCATTTCAAATAGACCTTTTCTCTGCTGCTTTGCGGGTAGGTTTAGTTATGATGATGCTTTGACTGTAGGTTTAGTTAAGTTTATGGTTTAACGGTCTATAATGTTTAGTTAATTTTCGTAAAAAACATTCGTTATTGAGGAGACCGCGACTTTTGGATTTTAAAAAGATTTCTTCAAATAAGCGCAAACTAGCTCCCCTTGAATCCATATCCGGGTTTACTTTCAGTTTTTATCTGTTTACATATGTAAAGGGTGATACATTTCTACGGTAAAACTTAATATAATTGTGATTATACAGGATACGAGAAAAAATTTTATACGTTAATTATAGGGGTCTTAAGACTGCATCTTATAAAAATATTTTGACAATCACAGAATGGTCCATAAGTCGTTGGTGTTTTTTTTTCGACCACCCTTACATTGTTGCATTTGTGCATATTAATCGAAATATGATGCATCTGTGTAAGAAAAAAAAAATAGACGCAGCAAGTCTGTTTTGGTAGGGAATTTTGAATAAACTCTTCAAATTTCAATAACTCAATTTTCTATTATCCTAAGGTTCGTTGGTTAGGAAACCAGTTTTCTCGGAAACATTATAAGTTTATTTTCGGAAAGTTTTTGTACAATTCCAGTTATTTTGATTATATATAGCACATTGTTTTTGCTATAATTGGTTATACCGGTAACCAAATTGATGCCTGCTTTTATTAAAGACGTATTTGCTATTAAAAACATTTTTATGAAACTTCACTTCCATAACGCACTTGCTGCGTCAAGACTTTTATGTTTAATACGGCAGCATATTTATAGCATTTCAATAATAAATTAACCTTATAGTGTTGTTTGTATTTACTCTTTGTTATCGTTGTTTTGTTAATATCATTACATTTCTTTAAATGGAAAACTTTTAGAAACAGACCTATGAATATTCTAAATAAATGTTTATTATCTGCTATCCCTTACGCAAGAGGAAATTTTGTGTATTCTATTTCCTACGGTTGTTCAAGAAATCTCATATTTATCAATTGTAGCTACAGATTGTTTAGAAGCTGTTCATGCATCAACTTACTTATCTAATGTCACTTTTTATCTACTGACCTTTGAGAATAACTTTTTTCAAATATTGAAAGTTACCTCAGTCACCAAGATATCTTGGCAGAGTTAAAATCTGAGTAAACTAAAAATAATAGCGCTTACTTCTTCAAGTGTTTAGAGCATGGTGTGTCGTGTTTGGATAGATTTCAAGTGAAGGTAGGCTGCTTATTTTTTTAAAAACCTATGATATAAAATATTTTCAATTTTTCATTTTTTTTCACTGACTTTAATATGTTATTTCTATTAATTCTCACTTACTTACTAAAAGTAAATAACATATAAATAAATTAATTTAGCAATTTTTTTTGGAGTATGTCTACTATATCGTAAATTTACTAGAAATCATCAACTTCTTAACATTATTACCAAAGTCGCTTCTTAAGCGACTTCATGCTGTTCCAGCATTTAATATCAAACATTTAGGTAAGTACCATAGTAAGAGTGGGAACTGTGATTAGCACTGATTCCTTTGGAATAATAAAATTTCCCGCAACAAACTTATGATTCTGACTACCGTTAGTAAAATTGGCCACATTTAGAATTACTTAGCTCCAATACTATGTTTAGGACAAATCTTGCCAATTTGGCAATTGGGAATTAATTAGCTGTAATAATATATTATAGCACAAACCTTTTTTTTTTGTTCCCTCAGGGCTCGTCCGCGGCCTTGCCGCCCCGATAGCACCGCAAAGCACAAACCTTACCAGTTTGGCAATTGGAAATTAATTATCTCTAATACTATGTTTAACACAGACCTTATTGGCTAATCATAAAACGAACTGCACCTAAAACTATTCTCAAGACATGATATATAGATTAGGAAAATCAGAGGACAGATTTATAAGAAGGCATAGCACATAGCGGTGGACAAAGGTGGGTTGGGTTATTGTAACTCGATTACGGGGCCTCAATCTGCTTACTCCCCAAATTTTGCCGGAGATCGTCTGTGAGGTCTCAGTGTGTCCAACCCTAGGCAGATCTCTGTGATGCCTAGGGTTGAATACACTGAGACCTCACAGACGATCTCCGGCGAGATTTAGGGAATAGGCAGATTGAGGCCCCGTATTCGAGCTATAACAACCTAACCCACTTTTGTCCACCACTCTAAGGAGTAGGCAGATTGAGGCCTTAGAATGTCCTTACATATTTCCTTTACCTCTTGAAAATGGCTCCAAAACAGGAGCCAAAACATCGAGTTTTTATAAATTCTGGACGCGGTTCAACCCGAGAACCAAGTATGTCTCATATATATATATATATATATATATATATATATATATATATATATATATATATATATATATATATATATATATATCTATATATATCTATATATATATATATATATATATATATATATATATATATATATATATATATATATATATATATATAAACTTTTTTACTGACCTTGTAGTTGGGCTCTAGGGGCCCTAATTCGCGCTCATTTGAAAGAAATTTTCAAAATTCTTACCACTGAATCCTCTCCATTATTGAATTTTCGTAATGAAAATTCACTAGAATGTTATAAAATAGAGACTGTGTACAACCAACTAACAATTTTGTAAATTGTCAGCCCTGGCCCATTTCTTCCCTAATATAGGGACAGTCTCTATTTATAACGTTTTGTGTTAATTGGAGCTGTCGTGACAACATACTACCTGGTTCCGCACCGAGATGGCGACCCTGTCGTACATCTCACAATAAGTGAAGATTGGCACCTGTGATGTGCACTGATAAGTATACTTGGAGAACCCAAATCACCACAACACATTTTAAAAGACCTGACGATCGTTTCCTAACAAAGTTAGCGTCTTAGAGGATGAAAAATTTTAACTACGTTAAAAAATAACATCACCTTATATACCGCATCTTAGGTAAAGAGACCGAACTGAGATGGGAAACTAGTCGCAGGCAAATTCTGCAGTGTATTATATTTTTTTCGCCGGACGAGGTCTTTGAACTGTCCCTACTAACTTATCTAAAAGGGGTCCATCTCTAATAGTTTTGAGAAAGTTCAACGACAGCTAAATTAACATAGTTTCCTTTGGCGGAAATATCTGTATCCTTATGTTATCTCTAGGACGTGTTGAAACGTGGAAATTTATTTTACAAAGCAATCGATCAGGCGACTCTTAATCGGCGGTGATGAAACGTTCATACATTTTTTTGTTGTAAACGTAATTTTTCATACTCTAATGACGCTAACTTTGTTAGTGAAACGATCGTCAGGTCTTTTAAAATGTATTGTGGTGATTTGGGTTCTCCAAGTGTACTCAGCTCACAATGTTATAGCCTATAATATAAACTATCATTAATATATTTTTCAACAAAACCCACTTTCCACGGGTTATTCGCAGCGAGTATCTATTTGTCGGTAGTCGTTGTTTTATCTTATCCTATCTGTCTTTTTCGTTACAGCAGAGCTGGGCTTGGACTAAATTTGGTGGTGATTTAATTCAAAGAAGCCAGATTGTACGAAAAGCTGATTACTCTTCCTTATTTGTAGAATGCGTTTTAAATAAGTAAACTTCTTTTTTTTTAATTCCTTCGTAGTAAAAATACGAATTATTGCATCCCTAGGAATTGTGCAATTGTTATCTATGAATTGCGGAATACACAAATAATTTTAATATTTTCTGCGTCAGACACGTGTTCATATTTTATAGACATGTAAATAAAGGTTTCCATATCTTAAATAGAAATATGGAGACTCTTATTATTACTTTTATTTTTATAAATGACGTGAAGGGCAATCCTTAAGATTGCTAAATAACGTTCACCTCTTTTATTTTACTATGCTAAATCTGAAAATAACAACAATGACAAATTAAATGAGTAAAGATTGGAACCTGTGATGAGCACTGATAAGTACAGTTTGGAGAACCCAATTTATCACAATACAGTTTTTAGTTTATTCATCCCTCTGATGACGGTAACTTTGTTTGCGAAACGATCGTGAGGTCTAAACACTGTATTGTAACGTATGGGGTTCTCCAAATTTCACTTAGCGACAGCTTTTTTCATTTCTGAACGTCACACCGTCTGGGATTACCATAATTAAACGTTGAATGTAGCGGCTTCTCCTCCAGACACCAAAATTTACTTCAGATTTCTCTTACTCCCGACGCGTTTCGACACTCCAAGAGGTCATATTCAGGGGATAAAAAACAATTCTTAAAAAATTGAACTCGAAACTATACATGAAGGTTTTAACAGGTCACAACTTCATCCATTGTGCCAGGGGGCCATGCAACACTACATCTGCATAATACCAGAAAATTGTCTTTTTGTTCTTGAAGACAATTTTCTGGCATTATGCAGATGTAGTGTTGCATGGCCCCTGGCACAATGGATGAAGTTGTGACCTGTTAAAACCTTCATGTATAGTTTCGAGTTCAATTTTTTGAGAATTGGTCAAATTTATCCCCTGAAGATGATCTCTTGGAGTGTCGAAACGCGTCGGGAGTAAGAGAAATCTGAAGTAACTTTTGGTGTCTGGAGGAGAAGCCGCTACATTCAACGTTTAATTACAGATTATTTCGCTTTATTCGCAAAATGTGTTTTTACAAAAAAGGTAGCAAGTACCCGACATACGTTGCAATGCCACTGAAAGAGAGTAGCGTTCGTGATTGAAATTTGTTTATTGAAGTGCTTTTGGATACACAGATGTTGTTTTCACATCTGTTGCGTACAGGAATAAATATGAAGCATGTATTTTCCATATTCAGTGCACACACTTGTAAAGATTGCCCCTGTGCTTTATTGATGATCATTGCAAATCTGAGTCGCACTGGAAACTGAAAACGTTTGAATTCGAATGGCATATCTATCGGAATCCTTGGGGTGTGTGGCAACAATACTTATTCTTCTTCTCCTTTGAATTTACTATTCAAGCAATCAAACGGTTTGGAATCTTGCTTGCCGTTGCTCCTGTTTCTAAAGTTTGGGATGAGAGTTTTTTTTCATTTCGACAACACACCACGAGGGCTCACAACCTAAATACTATCGTACCGTGGGTCGACAAGGAGGAAAGAGGCAACTTGTTAATTCTGGACTTGAAGGTTTGGAGGTTCGGAGGAGAAGGAAAAACATGTGCCGGCAAGGAACTCCAAGACTTGGAAGTCCTCGGGACAAAAGAGCGGGCATAACAAGATGTTCTATGTCTGGTGACCTGGAGAGTAAAAGGATGCATTTGCTCTGTTTCCCTGATAGATCTGTTGGGGGCAGCAGGTGGAGGAATTACGGAAGAAATCTCCTCTGAGCAGTGCCCGTGCAGATATCTATAATAGAGAGAGACATAGAGAGAGAGAGAGAGAGAGAGAGAGAGAGAGGTCACCAACGGCACGTCGGTGGGTAAGGGATGGTAGCCTTTGGGTGAGGGTAAGGTCACCGATGAGACCTAGAGCTGTCTTCTGAATGGATTCCAGGATAGCTAGTGTAAAAATGGCAGCAGCACCCCAGATGTGGGAGCAGTATTCGAGGTTTAGCCTTATTTGTGAAGTATGTAAGGTATAGAGATTAGCTGGTCAAAAGTATTTGCGAGCCCGGAAGATGAAACCTTATTACTTAGCAGCCGCTTCTGCAATTGATGTGACATGTTGGTGCTAATTGAGATTTAGATCCACAGAAATGCCAACAAGTGAAAAGGACTCATTACTTTGAATAACTTGGTTGTTCATTGTGATGGATCTAGCGCTGGTGTAGCTCTTATGAGATGGAAAGCAAGACTGAGATTTGGTGCAGTTGGATTGTACAAGATTCATACTTCCCCAGTCTAATATTTTTTAGAGATCCACAGAGACAAAACCCTCCATGAGTCTGCGATCCTCATCTAATTGGGCTAAAAAGACAGGCTTAGCATATTGTATATTTGAGCGGAGGGTGCTGTCATCCGCCTAACTGTGAACTGGGTTGGATGTGCTAGAGAGGAGGTCATTGATGTGGAGAAGAAACAAAGTAGGGGCTAAAGTTGAACCTCAAGGGACTCCTGCATTAATTGGATACAGTTTAGAGGAATTGCCATCCACGACAATAGAAATGCTATGGTTGGAGTGGAAATTTGCTGTCCAGGTGCTGAGTTTTCGTGGTAGGCCATAGGCCGAAAGTTTATTAAGCAGCTTTGCGTGCCAGAACTGCTCGAATGCTTTGGATATGTCTAGAGTGACAATCTGGGATTCACCGTGTAGTTCCATAGACTGTTTCAAGAATGGATAGCAAAGGAAAAGAGGTCGGCAGTTGATCTGCGCTGACGGAATCCATACTGCCTGTCGTGGAGTTTTCCAGTTACTAGGGAATATACCTCTATTGTAAGATGTCTGAAACTGACGAGCCAGGACAGGAGCAAGTTCTGGTGCCCATTTTTGAGAACAATGGCTGGGATCTCGTCAAGACCAGAGGCTTCCCTGGTATTAAGAGAAGAGAGCATCTTTCGTACCTTTTTAGTTTTGAAAATAATATCCGTCATTTTATGCGCGACATTGGGGACTGTTGGTGGTTGAACATTTGGAGATGGGTTGAGAGTACGATTGCCGGCGAACAACGAGGCAAAAAGTTCAGCCTTGCCCAGGGTGGTAGAAACAATTTCCTCCCCTGAAACAAGAGGTGAGAACGTGCCTGAGATGTTGATCGTTGGCCTTTTGGGTGCCATCATTGATTTGATAGTGAAACTAATGTCGACCGCCAATGAGAATTTCAGTTCAGGTCAGTTCAGTAAGCTAGCTTCGGAATTTAATTCCATTAGCCACAGAAATTTAGAATTTCGATATCTGTAATAATCAATTTTGCAATATCACAAATCGCAAATATTTTATCTGGTTTTGAAACCTGTTAGTAGGATTGACTGTTAGTATTGTGCAATTACCTGATATATAAAAAAATTCGATTATCTGTAAATATTGGCTTTTCGCAATATTCGCCTTTGATTACTTATTTATCAAGCACAGCACATTTTCTTCCTCTTATTTATTTAACGTCCGCCCATTTCCGCTACAGAAGGAATCTGGTATTATATATATATATATATATATATATATATATATATATATATATATATATATATATTGTGTGTGTGTGTGTCCTGATTATACTTCAAAAAAATTGATGTGTTAGTTGCACTTGAAAAAATGGTGGGGATAGTTCGTATAAAATGTTTCATTTTAAGGTCGTAATACTGAGATAAGAGTGTTAAAGTTGTTAGGCTTGAAGGGATTTTCCTTAAATATCTTTAAAACGTCTAAAGATAATATTTTCAAAATTTGTACACGAGTAAATCTTAACAGCATTTAAAGAAAAAAGTTCCGGACGCAGCAATTGCGTTATGGTGGTAAATTTTCATTAAATTCTTCAAATTTAAATAACTAAATCTTCTATAAACTTAGAAAGTTGAATTTCAGTATGTAGTAAGGCAACGCAACATATCCACCAAATTTGATTAAAATACCTTTGTAATTTTCGGAGAAAAACATTTTTTTCGAAAGAAAACTCAAATTTCTTCCGGAAAACCTTGTTCGATTTTCCTGGCTAACGAACTTATCCACGCCATTACTAAAAGGAAGGTACATGCCGAGTTTCATCCAAATAGGTGAATTATTTTTCAATTATCGGTTGGATAAATACATACATACATATATATATATATATATATATATATATATATATATATATATATATATATATATATATATATATATATATATATATATATACTACAAGGAGAAAGGTTAAGGGCAAGTCCGCAAGGAGACAATACACGTGTTTCAAGCTTATTAGCTATCATCAGTACGGTATAGCCAGCTGATGATGGGAACACTCTGGATGAAGAAGCAACAATACACGGAGTCAACCTTTCTCCTTGCATAGTATACAGAAATATATATATATATATATATATATATATATATATATATATATATATATATATATATATATTTATATATAGTGTGCCCAAACTGGATGGGAATGTATTGCTATCTCTGTTATTATTAGGGATAGCAATGTTTTGTAGAATTTTATGTTCGTTCCGAATATGACTTGTATTTTGCCCTGCCTCGTTTTCGAGTTATGGTGAAAAAACAAAACTTTGTCAATTTCTTTTTTCTTCAAAATCTAAGTAGGCGTTGATCTGACATGTCTAAGACTTGCACATTATCAGGACACTTTTTACAGTGTAATCTTTTTGTGCTATTCTCAACTTTGGATTGTCATTTGTTTTTGAGCTACAGGTATCAACGTCTGTTTTTATTATAGCAGCCATATTTGATTTTTTGCTCATCTGATAGCCAGTGAAAAGGGATTTTCAATGATGTACAACATGCTTCAAAAATCTTGTAATTGCACTGATAATTTTGAGAAAAACCGTTTTGAGGATAGTAGGTTATAAAATCCAATACCAGAAAACAAATAACAAAAAAAGTCTTCAAAAAGCAGTAGTCCATGAAGTCTAACAATAGACTTCTACTTTTAACATAATTTTCCGTAATGATTCACGATCAAAAAATAGGAACTTTGAGCACACCAATGAATCGGCCCATTATTACAAATGATATTTTACATTACAACATTATCGTAAAAAATTGTTATAATTTAATTAAATAGGTAAAACTAGTAAATAAGTAAATCTACTAACAGAACTCAATAAAAAGCAGATTAATTATTTATGAAGACGCCTTTGAAAATTGTTTGATTTTTAAACGTAAGGCAACTGAAAAACAACAGAAGTAAGGTTGCTATGAATATAACACTATCGCGACAATTAAGAATACTGTCATTCTTAATTATCTGAACAATTTGAGGTGTATTTAACACGTTGCTTAAAATTTTGTACTAAATAGTTTGTTTCCTGTTTACTTTAAATATTATTCAACAATATGTTCAGTAATGAAAAATATTTTGATATGTTGGAATGTTATTTTCGTTCTAACCGAAATACTGAGGCCGCTGCAAATTCATATCACACTTATGCTTTAAGCGTAACAATTTTAACACGCTGTATCTCAGTATTACGAACTTAAAATGAAAAATGTTATAAGAACTACCCCCACTATTTTTTCAAGGGCAACTCACACCCCAATTTTTGTGATGTTTAATAACCTATATATATATATATATATATATATATATATATATATATATATATATATATATATATTGCTATGATATCATAGTTTTTGAAAAATGTTCGTCGTTAATTCTTTCTCGGGATAGTAAACAAACAAATAATATAAAAAAGAATTTTGGTGGATGTAAGGGGAATTATACCTGGTTAAATAAATTTGTTGAGGTAGTCTGTTGCTAGACAACAAGTAACAATAATATAAATTTTAAATACACACAAATGGAATCATTTTGAAAATTATACAATAGGAATCCATAGATAAATTTGCGAGCCTTTAGATTTGGAAAAAATCAGTTTTATAAAAAAAAAGGTTCAATATAGTTTCCAATTGGCAATTCCCATATTTATCATACGAAATGAAAGCAAAATTGTAACGTTTTAACCAACTATGTATCTATAGCAATAAGACTTAGTAGTAGGAAAAAAGAAAACAAGTGAGGAGGATGACAAGTGGTCAGTAGGAAAAGGAAGTTAGAAGATTGTTTTGAAGAAAAATATCAGTCAAAAGAGGCATATATTATTATACATACATCACATCGTTAGAAAGCAGAAACACAGAATTTAGAGAGCGAGAAAAATTGGAGAACATCACCAAAAAAGACATAAGTGAGTCTTTTACTATCATCACAGACATAACATCAAGATCAACACAAGGTGTACAGGGAACTGGGAGACATTAACGAATCAGGCAAAGAGTTTGATTATAGATAGAAGTATTAAGGCCGAAGAATCAGATAAAAAAGGTGTTCGAAGTTATCAATATTGTCAAGGAAAAATTGTGGTGCGACATTCATAAGAATTTGTATTGTTTCTTCCAAATATTATAAGCAGTTAATGTGGTAATTATACATAAAACAAGAATACTACAGAAACAAAAACATTCCTTTTTTAATTAAAATAAATTCACAAGTACAATTTAGCTAGATAGATTAGTAGAATAGTGTATCGTTTTAGACAGCTTTGTTGTTTAAGTGTTCTCATTTTCATTTATTTTATTGTATTCATAATTCATTTAGCCTTAATTATACTCAGTATTTGAAAATTTTGGTTTCATTTCATTTGTCCAGTTCTTGATAAGTTGATCAATCCTTTTGTTTTGAGAAATAAATTATTTAATTTAAATTTTTGTCAACTTCATTGAGAAATTTTCATAGTGCCAGAACCCCCTCTGAGAAACAAAATACCTTAATAAATTATAAAACCACTATATGATATTTATACCGTAATAATATATATATATATATATATATATATATATATATATATATATATATATATATATATATATATATATATATATATGTAGCATTGTCTGCTTTATACCGGACAGCTTTAGGAATGAATTTCTCGAATCTGATGGCTATATTTGCGTATTTTCCCGAAGAGATGTTTCGGTTGAGAGATAGAAATCTTTAGAGACTATTTCTTATGATGTCCTGTGTCTTTAATTTTTTTGTCTTCCGTATAGACCATGCAGACATTCAACTTGCATAGACATAATGCTATATAACCTCAGAAGATGTCAATTTTACTATACAGTGTGGAACAGCCAAATGGAATAAATTCGATAACGGATAAATGAGGGCGTGTTGGGAAAAACGCTTGGACACGTCGATTTGTATTTTTAACTGCGCATCTTTTTCAAGAAAAAAAAATTATATAGGGTGCGTCATGTGACAGTGGCCAATACCAACTTTCTTATTTTAAATACAAGCCCCTGTATATTATTAATTTTTTGGATTCTTCAGAAAATTCTAGACATAATTCATGTACAATGTTCTATACCTATCTTCAACTGTTTCGGAAATATTAAGTATTTTCAGATTTATTACAAAAATTAACATTAAAAATAGAAAATTATTTTATTTCACAAATTCGCTACATTGCATTCAATACTTATTTCCCATTCAGCTCTTGATAATGAGAAAGTAAACAAAAACCATTCCTGCGTTTCTTTTTACTGATATGAAATGAAACAAAAACAAAAACAGTTTTCTTTCTGTTCGTATAAAACTCGTAGCCTTAGCAACTTGTTGTCTGCCTGCATGACAGTAGTGATTAGTGTCAGTGCTATTGTCGTTTGAATTTCGTTAGCTGTACGTAATAATATCAGAAAAATGGTTCATTTAACAGAAATGCACAAAATAACCATTCTACAAATGATAGGTTATGGAGATAACACACGGACACAGATGGAAGTGTCTCGCTTATTTCACGAAAAATTTCCAAATTTGCCGCCTGTATCCCAAGGAACAATTAGCAAAATAGAAAAGCAGTTTCGCGAGCTTGGTCATGTGAGACAGATAAAAAAAGTAGCTGCCAATGCAGTAAGTGATGATACGAAATTGGATATTACGCTTGAGTTTCAAGAAAACCCACATACTTCTGGTCGACAAGCAGCCCAACTATTCAACGTTAGCCACACAGCAATTTTTCGAACATTAAAGGAAAGTAAAATGCATCCCTATAAAATGATACCAACTCAGGAGCTCATGGAGGACGATTTCGATAGGAGAACGAATTTTTGTGAACAAATGATGGCAATGTTAGATAACAATGTGATCCAATTAGAAGATGTTTTGTTTTCTGATGAGAGCACATTTACACTTCACGGTCATGTTAATCGTCAAAATTGCCGCTATTGGTCTAATGAGAATCCTCATTGGATGAGAGAGGAACATACGCAATATCCTGAAAAAGTTAATGTTTGGGCAGGAATTGTTGGAAATCATATCGTAGGTCCCTTTTTCATTGATGGCAACTTGAATGGGGATAAATATTTAGAACTGCTCCAAAATAATGTCGTGCCTACTTTGACAAACTTATATCCAGATCCAGCAAACCCACAAGTTCCTGCCAATAAAATATGATTTCAGCAAGATGGAGCACCGCCCCATTACCAAATCAATGTCCGGCAGTACCTGAACCAAATTTTTCCAAATCGGTGGATAGGGAGGCGCGGATCGATAGAATGGCCAGCACGATCTCCTGATCTGTCGCTATTAGACTACTTTTTGTGGGGATATGTCAAAAGTATTGTATACAAAACTAAGCCCCTCAACTTAGATGACTTAAAAAGACGAATCACGCTTGCGATTAGATCAGTCACGCCTGAGATGTTGAGTAATGTTAGAAGACATTTCTATACCAGATTAGCATGTTGCCAAGATGTTCGTGGCGAGCATTTTGAACATTTACTACATTGACATTAATTTTTTTTTGTTTTTTTAAATTATTAAGAAATAATCAGTATTTCTTATTAGAATTTGTGAAATAAAATAATTTTCTATTTTTAATGTTAATTTTTGTAATAAATCTGAAAATACTTAATATTTCCGAAACAGTTGAAGATAGGTATAGGACATTGTACATGAATTATGTCTAGAATTTTCTGAAGAATCCAAAAAATTAATAATATACAGGGGCTTGTATTTAAAATAAGAAAGTTGGTATTGGCCACTGTCACATGACGCACCCTAAATAATTTTTTTTTCTTGAAAAAGATGCGCAGTTAAAAATACAAATCGACGTGTCCAAGCGTTTTTCCCAACACGTCCTCATTTATCCGTTATCGAATTTATTCCATTTGGCTGTTCCACACTGTATGTAGGTACTGAATAAACTGAATGACCCCAAGCTACTAAAGGGATTTTAACCCAGGTTTTAGAGGCATAGGTTATCACCACTTAGCCATTAACGCTGCTATATTGATGCTTTAAGATCATGAAAGGAAACTAATTATATACAATACGTATCTGGTCAAATGATGTACTTATATTTACATTTAGTTGTGCTCTGATGGTCAAGGTCAAACTATTCTGCATCCTCGTTGTAGAAACAAATTTCAACAACATGTTTGCGAAATTTAAATCCATACATAAAAAATAACAGTTCAATTTGGATATTTAAGGAACATCACGTGATCATTCTTAATATCAGTTTACGCACGACCTTTTTAGAAAACACTACGAAATGTCTTTATATAGGTCAAATAATAGGGTAATCAGCTTGAGAATGGTTTCTTGAAAAATAGATTTGCACAAATATTATGTCGCAAAAACAAAAAATAATAGTAATGCAAACGTTATCGTACTTTGAAATTTACAAATCAGATCATTAAATATTAATTTCGAGTCGTATGTTACAATTGTTTATCTATTTTTGGCAAATAAAAAGATACACGATACAGAAACGTGTAAAATTGTTAGCGTGTCACCACAGCATAATGCGTTATGCTGTGGTTATACCACGGCATATCTAAGCTGTGGTTATACCAAGATTGGTGTGTTGTATGTGCAGTGTTTCGTGCATTGGAGTCTCCTTTAAAAAATCGACGTTTAATTAAATAAAGTAGGCCTAATTTTGTTCATGGCGACTTTTTCATTTAGGTATGTTTTACTGACAATTATATTTTTAGTTGCGTCTGAAAGTCGTCATTGTTTGACACCATTGATTAGCTTAAGTTTTTCTCTCCCAACTAACAAAATTGCTTTTATAAAAGCTGTGAGAACCTTTACTAAGTTTTTTAATAAGTATTAAAGTTTTATAATTAGACTTCAAAAACGTGTTCCCAGTATTAATGCAACCCCTTTTATGGCCAAAATGGGCACAAATTTATACGTTCTTAATATAATTTAATTCTTTGGTATATCTAATCTAGAATTAAATTGTCTTCAGAACGTGGCTGAATATACCGGATACACTGCTTGCCTAGTGGAAAATTAATCAACAAACAGAAAACAAAGAAAATGTTGACGGAATCAACGACGTTTAGAAGCGAGAAATCCGAAAAAAACTTTGTTTGTTTACCATTTGAACCTCGAATCACAAGGGGTCTAGATAGCATTTAAAAAAGGCCAACTTGCAACTAACGTGTTCCCAGTATTAATACAACCCCTTTTATGGCCAAAATGGGCACAAATTTATACGTTCTTAATATAATTTAATTCTTTGGTATATCTAATCTAGAATTAAATTGTCTTCAGAACGTAGCCGAATATAACGGATACACTGCTTGCCTAGTGGAAAATTAATCAACAAACAGAAAACAAAGAAAATGTTGACGGAATCAACGACGTTTAGAAGCGAGAAATCCGAAAAAAACTTTGTTTGTTTACCATTTGAACCTCGAATCACAAGGGGTCTAGATAGCATTCAAAAAAGGCCAACTTGCAGCTAACGTGTTCCCAGTATTAATACAATCCCTTTATGGCCAAAATGGGCACAAATTTATACGTTCTTAATATAATTTAATTCTTTGGTATATCTAATCTAAAATTAAATTGTCTTCAGAACGTGGCCGAATATACCGGATATACTGCTTGCCTAGTGGAAAATTAATCAACAAACAGAAAACAAAGAAAATGTTGACGGAATCAACGACGTTTAGAAGCGAGAAATCCGAAAAAAACTTTGTTTGTTTACCATTTGAACCTCGAATCACAAGGGGTCTAGATAGCATTCAAAAAAGGCCAACTTGCAGCTAACGTGTTCCCAGTATTAATACAATCCCTTTATGGCCAAAATGGGCACAAATTTATACGTTCTTAATATAATTTAATTCTTTGGTATATCTAATCTAAAATTAAATTGTCTTCAGAACGTGGCCGAATATACCGGATACACTGCTTGCCTAGTGGAAAATTAATCAACAAACAGAAAACAAAGAAAATGTTGACGGAATCAACGACGTTTAGAAGCGAGAAATCCGAAAAAAACTTTGTTTGTTTACCATTTGAACCTCGAATCACAAGGGGTCTAGATAGCATTTAAAAAAGGCCAACTTGCAGCTAACGTGTTCCCAGTATTAATACAATCCCTTTATGGCCAAAATGGGCACAAATTTATACGTTCTTAATATAATTTAATTCTTTGGTATATCTAATCTAAAATTAAATTGTCTTCAGAACGTGGCCGAATATACCGGATACACTGCTTGCCTAGTGGAAAATTAATCAACAAACAGAAAACAAAGAAAATGTTGACGGAATCAACGACGTTTAGAAGCGAGAAATCCGAAAAAAACTTTGTTTGTTTACCATTTGAACCTCGAATCACAAGGGGTCTAGATAACATTTAAAAAAGGCCAACTTGCAGCTAACGTGTTCCCAGTATTAATACAATCCCTTTATGGCCAAAATGGGCACAAATTTATACGTTCTTAATATAATTTAATTCTTTGGTATATCTAATCTAAAATTAAATTGTCTTCAGAACGTGGCCGAATATACCGGATACACTGCTTGCCTAGTGGAAAATTAATCAACAAACAGAAAACAAAGAAAATGTTGACGGAATCAACGACGTTTAGAAGCGAGAAATCCGAAAAAAACTTTGTTTGTTTACCATTTGAACCTCGAATCACAAGGGGTCTAGATAGCATTCAAAAAAGGCCAACTTGCAGCTAACGTGTTCCCAGTATTAATACAATCCCTTTATGGCCAAAATGGGCACAAATTTATACGTTCTTAATATAATTTAATTCTTTGGTATATCTAATCTAAAATTAAATTGTCTTCAGAACGTGGCCGAATATACCGGATACACTGCTTGCCTAGTGGAAAATTAATCAACAAACAGAAAACAAAGAAAATGTTGACGGAATCAACGACGTTTAGAAGCGAGAAATCCGAAAAAAACTTTGTTTGTTTACCATTTGAACCTCGAGTCTCAAGGGGTCTAGATAGCATTTTTTAAAGGCCAACTTGCAGCTAACATTTTTGGCAAAAAATACCTTAAAAAACTTGCTAGGTAACCCAAAAGACAAGGCTAGCATGGCCAAAATGTCGGGAATTTATGAAATAAGTTGTAAAAATTGTAAGTACGTCGGACACACAAAAAGATCGATTGGAATTAGATTCAAATAACACTTAGCCCAATTACGATACGGTACTATAGATATATTTTCTGTCACCCTACATATTTGGGATAATAATCATCACGTTGATGAAGATAATCTGAAATTAATAAAGAATGGTAGACAACCAGGACAGCTGAACGCGTTCGAGAGTGTATATGTTGCTAAATATAGTTACAACAAAAAATATATGAACGTTTCTCTACCGCCGATTACAAGTCACCTGATCGATTGCTTTGTATAATAAATTTCCACGTTTAACACGTCCTAGAGATAACATAAAAATAAAGATATTTCCGCCAAACGAAACTATGTTAATTTAGTTGTCGTTGAACCTTCCCAAAATTATTAGAGATCGACACCTTTTAGGTAAGTTAATAAAGACAGTTCAAAGACCTCGTCCGGCAATAAAAATACATTACACTGCAAAATTTTCCTGCGACTAGTTCCCCTCTCAGTTCCGTTTCTTTACCTAAGATCCGATATGGTGATGTTAATTTTTACAGTAGTTAGAATTTTTCATTCTCTGATGACGCTAACTTGGTTCGTGAAACGATCGTCAGGCCTTTTAAAATGTGTTGTGGTGATTTGGGTTCTCCAAGTGTACTTATAAACCGGTTAAAGCCATTCTGTAGCTTAATATCTATGTTCTTGATTTAAGCATATAACTTTATCGTCAGTAGACGACAGAGTGGATGGCTGAACTAAGAACTGGCCAATAAAAGAAATAAAAGTCTGGACGCAGCAAGTGCGTTATAGTAGTGAATTTTCATAAAAAATTTCTTTACAGCAAATATGTATTTTTTTAATCAAGGAAGGCATCCAATTTGGTTACAGGTATAACCTATATAGTAAAAACAATGTACCATATTTCATCAAAATAACTTTATTGTTTGAAAAAGTACAAAAATTTTCCGAAATAACTTATTAAACATTTATTACCAAAATGTCACAAAAAACTTACGAACAATGATTTCTACGGACACAAAAAATTTTCTGCAAAAATTGATTATTTTAAAATTTTTAAAATTTGCCTAAACAATATATAAAAATCAAATTACATACCTAATCTGTTACTAAGTTTAAGAAATAGGAAAATTCAAAAAAATATTTCCAAAACTAGAGTCTGTTAGACTAGACTAGAGTTACGACAGTTCGAATGTTTCCAAATTCAGTCAGTATTTGAGAGCGCTCTGTAGACGGCATCTCGCTTTTGTCGACAAACAATATTAAACGAAAACCTCTCTGAATGCGTCACTTTCATGAGACTCTCCTATCTATTGGTAAATATAATTGGAAATTGCGTTATTTTCATGGGACTCCGATTTCCATTGGTTAAAACGCCGTATCACAATTTTTGATATGTTCCAAAATGTAAAAAGTTGAAAAACAAGTGAAATAACTTGAAAACGATGTGCGATATAAATGTTTTCTCCTTACAAGCATGCGTTAAAATGGGATGAAAAATACGATAATGTCACAATTAATGGACTGTTCCACTAAAAAAAAAGAAAACTTGTATCACCAGCGACTTATGAGCCACCCTATGACTGTCAACGTAATTTTATAAGATGTAGCTCAAAACACTCTAACTTTTATAATATTTTCCTGTATCTTGTATAATAACCGATATATTGAGCTTTACAGTAAAAATGCACCACCATGTATATATCGAAACATGTAAAAACTGAAATTGACCCCGGAGGCGCCTAGTTCGCACTTCTTTGAAGAAATACTTTAAAAATTTGAAAGTCGCGGTCTTCTCAATAACGATTTTTTTCTACGAAAATTCGCGAAAAAGTATAGGCCGTTAACCATAAACTATATAACTGAAACTACTGTCAAAGCATCAGAGATAGGATCTATTTGAAATGAATTTTCTGGAAATATTTTAGTAAAATGAAGGACAATGGTGGTTAAAGCTGTAACTTAAGGCTTTGTAAAATACATTTATTAAGACATCTGCTTTACTTAGCTCGCATTTCTTTTAGGTTCTCCATCTAAAAATTGCAAATTTTGACGTTTCAAATCCGGACTTTGACATTTTAAGAACAAAAACTAGAAAATTTTCGAAGTAATTAGTCTCTTATTTCTTGACATTTTCCGTCAAGAAAACCTAATCTTTGTGTGTAATATACAATAGATCTTGTTTTCCACATAAAATATTTTGGTTTTGTGCATGTCTCTGGTCATCAGTGTCACCCAAATTTTTTTTAATGTCTATAATTTTTTCCTTTCAACTTAGGGTTCTGAATTTTGGCATGTGGAGCCAATTTAATAGTGCAAAAATAAGTACCTGCCAAATTTGGTTGCCATAGCTTTATCATTTTCGGAGATACAAGAATCTTCCAAAAGAAAACCCAACATTTTCGGGGAAAAACTAGTCCGATTTTCCTGGAAAACGAACTTGTCTAATCCACTTGCAAAAGGAAGACATCTACCAAAGTTTATGAAAATGGGTCCATTATTTTTTGAGTTATCGGTCTGATATATATATATATATATATATATATATATATATATATATATATATATATATATATATATATATATATATATATATATATATAAACACAGATTTCCTTATTACTGATTTTTTAAAGAAAATTCACAAAATGGGGACCTCGTTTAGAACCTTATGGCACCCTCGATGTAAAAAAACATGTTCTATATCTATACTCGCTACATTCCTCAAATTGAACCCATTTATCAAAGAGTTATCCATACATAGAGAAGGTGTGAAAGCGACAAAATGTCAAAATTATTATGCTAAAGTTTTTTCAGAGAAAAATCTGGATTTAAATTCATTGATTGTTGTTGCCCTTACTTGGTGAAACTTGTCCAGACTGCATACAGACTTGGAGAATACTTCTCTAGCTTCACTGTTGGTTTTTAGTGGTGAAGGACGTAGCCAGCGCGTGAGCTAACTGGAGCAAGTGGTCCTTCGAATTCTGGAAGTTCTAGGAAGTTCTTCAATGCTTCTGTGACTATAGTTTCGCTGCTTGAAAATGCTGTCAAGCAGCGAAACTATAGTCACAGAAGCATTGAAGAACATCCTAGAACTTCCAGAATTCGAAGGGCCACTTGCTCCAGTTAGCTCACGCGCTGGCTACGTCCTTCACCACTAAAAACCAACAGTGAAGCTAGAGAAGTATTCTCCAAGTCTGTATGCAGTCTGGATTTAAAAGCAATTATTTTTATACCAAAGGAAAAACGAATGCCCAAAGCTCTTGCAGAATTGTTGATGGCAAATAGAGTTACAATAAGAGATCCATAATTTGGATGAACTTTTGTAAGTGGCAGAATCTAGTCTGGCAGTTAGACATTATCGGAAAGAAAGCTGATCAAAATCGTTTATAACTTCTGTGTATGCACGTTGTGAAATTTTAACGACAAAAGATAAATAAAGCACCTACCCCAATCAACTTTCTTCCGAATATTGAACTTTTTTGTGAATTACAACTTTGTGAATTTTGCATTCTGACTGCAAGCTATATCTTTAAAAAAAATCTAACTCAAATATCTAGCTGACACTATAAAATTATTAACAAGCAGTCAAAATCTTGTTGTTCGCGAAATTTAATCTACTTTTTGGCAGATTTGTTTCACAATAATATAAACTTAAAGGCTGTGCGCCATCAAAGTCAGAGCGGGCGATTACAGAAAGCATTTTTTAATGTAACTGAGCATTTTTTTTATAACAACTTAGACTAATCTATTGAATAATATATTTCAGCAAAATTCAAAAGTCGAACAGCATTATTGAACAACTCTTAAAATCACTATCCGCTAGGTCGTAGTGCCCTCTCTGTGTTCACCGCTCTTACAAACCAGCAACTAGCACAGTAGCTTGATTCTAAAGTATTCATAAGCACCTAGAAAATCCAGACTATATCATTCCAATGACATGATTTAGCATGATTTAGCAAAGGTCGAACAATATTGAACAACTTTTATAATCTTTACGTTTGACCGTAGTGCCCTCTCTGTGTTCATCGCGCTTACGTTACGCGTTTTATGGTAAAATATTCATACTCACCTAAACCTACTTACCCACATACACAGACCATCACGCACACAATTATCAAGTCCGTTGAAAAATTCCATATTATTGAATATACCTTTGGAGCCTTTCAACTTTTGAAACATTTTCTTTAATTTAAGTCAAAGTTTTTTTGGTATATTTAAATTAATGTTGTTTGTTGATATTACAGGAGACGTTGAAACGGTACATGGAGTCAATATCCAGCTTTATTTCCACAAACTGTCACAGAATTCCCCGTAGAAGATCCCTGCTCAGCAAAACTCCCCTGGACTCCAATATATTCGTCGACGTCTATCACATCGAAAGTCCGGGAGATGGCTCTTGACTTCTTTGCGGGGTGTATTGGTGGTATGTGTCTAAACGCATTAAACGACTAGGTTTAGTTTAGTACAATAATAAAAATAAAATAGTAGAGAAAGCTATTGTTACATTATATCTAAATTACTTAGGCCACGGTTCCGTTAGCTCAAGAGGATAACTTTATTGCTTATATTTTATTATATTCTGTCTTTGATGCAGATATATTCCGAAACTTGTCAGGTAAAGTGATAAAGAAAGTTCAAAAACCTCTTCCGGCAACTGAAATACAATAAACAGAAAATATGCGATTTACTCTCCCTCTCGGTGTCGTTCTTTAGCTAAGACTCAGTATAAAAGGTGATGTTAGTAGTAAATAGTTAGAATTTTTCACGCTAACTTTGTTAGTGAAACGATCGTCAGGTCCTTAAAAAGATGTGTTGTGGTGATTTGGCTTTTGCAAGTGTACTTATCAGTACTCATCACAGGTTAGTTATATTGTTTTGCTATGGTAGAAAATTGTTGCTTTATCAGTGAATTTTCTTTTTGAAAAATCACTAATAAGGAGATCCCGAGTTTTGAATTTTGAAAAAATGTCTTTAAATGAGCGCGAACTAGCACCCCTAAAACCTATATTCAGTTTCAATTTATATATATATATGTAGTAGTAGTAGCAGTGGTGGGGAGGCCAACGCGAAGCAAGTAGACTCCTTCCGAGTAGCCAGACAGCTTTATCTCTGTCGGGCCTCTCCACGAAGTCCCTCGCCTGCCTGTAGCCACCAACCGACCCCCAGTGCCTCTCCATTGCTTCCTCGGTCCACCTGTCTAAGGCAACATACACTGTCTTCCTATTTATGCCTATCGCAGGCTCCGGGCCACAGAACGGCCGCCGGGAACCGAGTCTTGCGAGATTATTCGCCACTGCATTCCCCGCTACGCCACAGTGCCCGGGAACCCACACAAGTTGCACCTCCTTCGTTCTGGCTAGTCCTCTGAGGGCGTCAGCGCACTCCTGAACCAGGGGTGACCTGATTCTGGCCGCACAGACTGCCCGGAGGATCGCCTGGCTATCCGAGCAGATGTACACACATTTCTCGGGACTCCTCTTCACATCCTGTCTATTGGCCACAGACAGGATAGCATACACCTCTGTTTCGAATGCCGTCGTATATGCGCCAAGAGCATAGCTCTCGCGCACCCCCAGGCCCTCGATGTATATTCCTGCCCCGGAGCATTGCTGGTCATCCAGCCACGATCCGTCGGTAAAACAGACCAGACTTGCGGGCTGCAATGCAACCTCATTTTCCCTCCACTGATCCCTACTGGGGATCCTGAGGGTGTATGGCCTAGTCAACCTAATATCGTCGTCGGCATCCCGCACCTTTATGGCGGAAATCGGAATTTCCTTTGCCACCTCCTTGGCGACTCTTGCATGCCCTATTACTGCTCCCTCTCCGCACCAGTTTCCTGAGTCTCGCATTCTAAGATGCGACGCCATAGCCTCCCTTCTGATACGGATGGGAAGCGGTGGCAGCATCAACAGGCCTTCTAGCGCGGCTGAGGGTGTCGTCCTCATAGCGCCTGTGATACCCAGGATTGCCAGCCTTTAGAGTTTGGTCAGCTTCCTGCTGGTAGTTTGGTTCACACCACACCACCAGACCAACGCCCCATAGAGGATTCTCGGCCTGACGATCGCAGTGTAGATCCAATGAAGGATTCGAGGATTAAGTCCCCAGGTCCTCCCTATCACACGACGCAGCTGCCAAAGGGTCGCTACTCTCTTCCTCACTACCCGTTCTATTTGCGACCCCCATGTTAGTTTGGGGGTCTAGGATCACCCCCAGATATTTGACCTCCCGCACTAAAGCTAAAGGTTTTCCAAACATCACGGGCGCCCTGAACCCTTCTACCTTCATCTTCTTGGTAAATAGGATCATCTCCATCTTCGACGGGTTTACAGAAAGTCCCTGCTCACCACACCACCTTTCGATTATCCTACATACGTCACAGATGAGGAATTTGCCGGTGACTAAGACTACCCATCACCAGCGTACGCCTGGGCGTAGAAGCCATTCTCAGAGAGTCGCTCCAAGAGGCCGTCCATAACCAGACACCATAGACGGGGCGAGAGGCAGCTGCCCTGAGGACAGACACTGACTTTGGTGACGCGGCCTCGTAGGCTGCCATTATTCTTCCTTCTACGGCCTCCTTCTATATATATATATATATATATATATATATATATATATATATATATATATATATATATATATATATATATAATAACATAGATGTAGTCAAATAAATAGACAGTTATAATGACTTTACAAAAATTCCAACAAAGGGAGAATAAATCCAAACTAGCCCACAAAAGTCAAAGACTCGTGCGTGGGCCTGGAATATAAATGTTGTACTTAACAATCTTCAATCGAGCGCAACATCGCAATCTTAAAAAGGCAGACAGCGCATGACTGCAAGACAGATTGCAAGACATTTAATTTACACCATACAAACATTACTTACAAAACTAATTAATCCTAACTATTGTAACAAATAAGCCAATTAAAATGGTCATAATTTAAAATCCAAGACAAAAACAAACAAAAACAGTACAAAATTAGAAACAATCACATTCACACATACTTGCTCACTCACTCACTCACTCGCTTACTCACTCGCTTACTCACTCGCTTACTCACTCACTGACTCATTCGTTCATTCCTCACTCACTTTCTTACATAACACATGTTCATATGACCCAGCTTCAACAAAACAGGCATTCAACACACGGCGACAGAATCAGAAAAATGACCACAGCACAACAATAACTCAATAGTTACCCATGAATTATCCTACGGGGATTCAGTCTAGGCCAGGCGACTATCCAAGCCTTCAACAGCATCTTAAACAATCCCATGTCACATACAAACTGTACTTTCTGTGGCAAGAAGTTGTGTAGTCTTGGTCCCATTTGAACATGACATCGTCGTGTCTGAGACTTACTAAACCTCGGGATCATGCTGGCACCCCGAATCGATCGAGTCTGATAGCCATGGGATGCTTCAGTGAGTCTTCCTCTATTCTTTTGTTGCCAGATACCTACAGACCCAGGGTATCTCTGAGATATATATATATATATATATATATATATATATATATATATATATATATATATATATATATATATATATATATATATATATATATATATATATATATATATATATATATATATATAGGGTGGCGTATTGAAAACGAAACAGACCGGTTTGCGTCCAGAGAATTTTTTTAAGAACCGCTGAAACACGTCAATTTTAATATTGAGGGGGACATGTTTTGACATAAATCTCAACTTTGTCACATCAACCGCTTAAGGGTGGTGATAACAACCCTTATCTTTTAAATAGGGAACATGGGTCGAGTGTTACATCATTTGAAAGCTCTTTCTTTTCTGAATTTAGAAAACTAATTTTTTGGCAGTTTTATCAACTCGTTTAAAAAAATTTCACACTTGAAAATGCAAAAACGCATTTCACTCATTCCGATAAGAAATGTGCTGATAGTCAATGTGTTGTTGGTTTGTAAACAAAAAATTGACTATCAGAACATTTCTTATCGGAATGAGAGAAATGCGGTTTATTACTTCAGTTTATCGGTCGGTTTAATACTTGATAGTACTATCGAAAATTAATTTCACAATGGTGTATTCTGTAGAAGAAAGATCTGAAATAATTACTCTTTTCCTTTTAAATGATGACTGTGCCAACCGTACCGCAAATTTGTTTAATGAACAACATCCGAACAGACATGTTGACAGAAAATACATTTTGGAGTTAGTTGAAAAGTTTCGACAAAGTGGTTCAGTACAACAAAAAACAGGATCCTGAACGTGAATTTCCGGTTAGAAATGAGATTACTGAGATTGAAGTTTTAGGACAAATTGCTGCAGACCCAACTTTAAGCACGAGAAAATTGGCCACTGTTTGAAACATCAAAAGAAGAACTATTCAGCAAATATTGAAGCATCATAAATTTCACCCCTATAAAATTAATCTTGTACAATGAAGATGATTTTGATCGGCGGCTGGAGTTTTGTGAAGTTATGACTGCACGTATAGCTGATAAGGGGAACTTTCTGTTCAATATCTGTTTTTCAGACGGGTGTGCGTTTTTATTAAACTCTACAGTCAATCGTCATAATTGTCGTTATTAGCAGATAATAACGCAAGAAATTTTCACGAAGTCCACACTCAAACTCCACAGAAATTGAATGTCTGGACTGGCATTTTTGGAGACCGTTTAATAGGACCAATTTTTCTTGATAGCAATTTGAGTGGCGAAACGTATTTGGAGTTACTAGAAGATATCGTTTACCCTCTATTAATTGACATTGTTGAAAATGATGATCGCTATCAAGAAAATCAATTAGTGTTTCAACAAGATGGAGCTCCTCCGCATTTTTCACAACGTGTTAGGGAATTGTTTCACAGAGAGTTTCCAGAGCAATGGATTGGGCGTATCACCGGATTAACTCCTTTAGACTTGTTCCTATGGGGCCATTTAAAGAGTAGAATTTTCGCAACAGAACCGGAGCGTCTGGAAGATACGACGACGAATTGTTGAAGAATGCCGGTACTCCACAAATGCTCCAGAATGTC
Organism: Tillus elongatus; assembly: GCA_964006375.1. NCBI lineage: Eukaryota > Metazoa > Arthropoda > Insecta > Coleoptera > Cleridae > Tillus > Tillus elongatus. The sequence continues at coordinate 4,899,444 of OZ023266.1, read as the reverse complement.
AGAGCTCGTTTTGAACAAAATTTGTACTTTTGTATGGAAGCTGGTGGTCAACAATTTGAACACTTACTTAACTGAATAAACATTTTTGAACGTTTGGTTTTGATTTTTATTTTTTTTAACGAAAAATTGACTAATTACTGCATTTCTTATCACAATGAATGAAATACGTTCATGCAACTCCAACTGTGAATAATTTTTAAACGAGTTGATAAAACTTCCAAAAAAAATTTTGTGCTGAATTCAGAAAAGAAAGAGTTTTCAAATGATATAACACTCGACCCATGTTCCCTATTTAAAATATAAGGGTTGTTATCACCACTCTTAAGGGGTTGATGTGACAAAGTGGAGTTTTATGTCAAAACATGTCCCCCTCAATATTAAAATTGACGTATTTCAGCGTTTCTTAAAAAAATTCTCTGGACGCAAATCGGTCTGTTTCGTTTTCAATGTGCCACCCTGTATGTATATATATATATATATATATATATATATATATATATATATATATATATATATATATATATATATATATATTCGGAAAGATTTCCGCGGTCTTTAATGTGAGATATACTTGGTTCTCGGGTTGAACCGCGTCCAGAATTTATTAAAACTCGACGTTTCGGTTCCTGTCTCCAAGTGTAGTTATCAGTGGTCATAACAGGTTCGAATCTTCACTTAGTACTTTGATAACCTTTTATATGCTGCTGATGTGAAATCGTTGTACTAAATTTAATAATTTTTTAGGTTAAAACTAATATGGCTTAGATTTAACTAAATGTATAAAATTACATAATTTTTATTTTTAGGTTGTGCTGGAGTGGTAGTGGGCCACCCACTTGATACCGTCAAGATCCACCTACAAACACAAGATGGTAATAATCCCAAATACAGGGGAACCTTCCACTGTATGCAATCCCTCCTCACAAAAGAGGGCGTTCGAGGACTTTACAGAGGCATGTCTAGTCCCTTGGCAGGTGTCGCCGCTATCAACGCGGTAGTATTCGGCGTTTACGGCAACACTCAGAGAAATTTGAGTGAACCAGATTCTCTTACGTCGCATTTCATGGCTGGAGGTGCAGCAGGTTTCCTCCAAAGTTTCCTTTGCAGCCCTATGGAGCTGGCAAAATCAAGATCCCAAGTAGCTAAAATTACCCCAATGGAGTGCCTCAGGAGGGTATACCGAACCGAAGGAACTAGAGCAGTTTTTAGAGGTTTAGGGTCTACAGTTGCGAGGGAAGTACCTTCTTTTGCTATCTATTTCTGCACATTTGAATATATGACAAGAAATGACGATTATCAGCCAGTCAGTACAGGACAGATGTTGATGGCTGGAGGTGTTGCAGGGATCGCGTCGTGGGTTTTTGTATACCCTGTAGATGTGATTAAGTCTAGACTGCAAATAGATGGTGTAGACTCAAAAGCAAAATATAAGAACTCATTTGATTGCTTGGCAAAAAGTGTTAAAGCCGAGGGCAGTAAGATTTTATTTCGTGGGCTAACGCCAACAGTTTTGAGGGCGTTCCCAGTGAACGCTGCTACATTTACTGTCGTGACGTGGACAATACGTCTCTGTTCTAATGAAGAAAATGTAATTGAGAGGAGAATGAAAGAAACGGAGTCGTTATGGGAGAGATGTTTAGTATCTAAACTCAGGGAAACGGTTCCTTCTTGTTTTATGGACTATTATGTATGTTAATAGAGTTAGCTCGGTCGGGGCAAAGTTTGATAAATGCTGTATTTATGAATAGAAAGTATGTAATTTGTCTCCATGGCATCTAGAAACAGTAAGTGTTATAATTCCGCAAAACTAATTGCTGTAAAAATGAGGATCTTTTGTCCTCTAGTCATTTAAATTGAGATGTTTTTATAGCTGCGATGTTTTCGTGATGTCTAAATAATCATTAATGTTTTTGGTATCATGTTTTACAAGAATTAATATTATACGTTTTCTGTAGTCTAATTTTTTTACAATGTACAATTAATGGTTAAAAAACAGTGACTTTCTTGTATGTATATGAATATAGTATAATTTTATTAATGGTAAACAATGTTTTATTCTATTCATTCAATTTTGATTATCGACTTTCACGCTGATAAAAATATAAAAATATAAGACTATTTATATCAAAAACATTAATTGCTACTACTATATAACATTTTAAAATGCATAAATAATAGCTAATTATTATTTTGTATATTTATCATTAGTTTGGGTTAAGAACCTAAAGAAAAAATAAAAAGTTGACAAGAAGAAATATGTATTTTTAATCACATACTAAATAGATAAATAATGTAGCATTTAATTTAAACTTTAAAAAAATTCGGGACGCAGCAAACGCGTTATCGTAGCGAATTTTCATAAGAATTGTACACTATTATTATACGGTATATTAGTAAACTTAATACTTTAAACATACACAGACCTTAAAGATTTTAGAGGTCCTAGTACGCGCACATTTGAAGAATTCTTTCGAAAGTGTTACCATTGATATCTCTCTATTATCAAAAAAAAATGTGTTCTAACTTCGTTTGAGAAAAATGCCCAAAACTCAATTTTCTATAAACTTAAATAGTTAAATTTTGATATATCTGTAGATAGTGAAAGTCTCTTTAAAAGAACCTGATATTTCCGGAAGGAAACTTAATCGTGTTTAGAAAAGTAAAGTGTCTGCCAAATTGTAAACGTAGCAGTTATTTTTCCTTTTTATTTTTTATTTCAACAACACACCACGAGGGCTCACAGCCTAAATACTATCGCACGGTGGGTGTCGACAAGGAGGAAAGAGGCAACATGTTAATTCTGGACTTGAAGGTTTGGAGGTCCGGAGGAGAAGGAAAAACATGTGCAGGCAAAGACTTCCACAACTTGGAAGTCCTCGGGACAAAAGAGCGGGCATAACAAGATGTTCTATGTCTGGTGACCTGGACAGTAAAAGGGTGCATTCGCTCTGTTCCCCTGCTAGATCTGTTGGGGGCAGCAGGTGGAGGAACTATGGAAGAAAGCTGCTCTGAGCAGTGCCCGTGCAGGTATCTATAAAAGAAAGAGAGAGAGAGGTCACCAACGACACGTCGGTGGGCAAGAGATGGCAGCTTTTGGGTGAGGGTAGGGTCATTGATGAGACACATAGCTTGAATGGAGTTCAGGATAATGAGTGTAGAAGCGGCAGCATCACCCGAGATGTGGGAGCAGTATTCGAGGTTTGGCCTTATTTGTGAAGTATATAAACAAATTAAACAAAAATGATGATGGCTCCTCCTTGTACAAAATATTCCGGAGGCAAAATACCCCTCCATTCGGATCTCCGGTAGAGGGGTGTACAGGGGGCGCCAACATCGAAATTTAACATATCCTTTTCGAATATATGTGGCCTAAATTCTAACCTGAACTCCGTCCACCATTTCCTCCAGGCTAACAGGCCTCAACTCCTCTTCCTCACCGAAACCCAAATCAGTGCCAAAACAGCCAGTAATCACCTTAATTTCCCGGGGTATGAGCTCCTTACTTCCTTTAGATTGCATGGAGGCGTGTGCGCATACGTCCGTAGCAATCTACCCTGCACCAGACTCCCCAATTTAGAAGCTGGAAGAAAAGACATACTATGGATAAAACTCTCTCTCAGGGCTGCAACTAAATTCATCTGTTGCATTTACCGGTCACCTTCTGACAACAACTTTGTCCAGCTCTTTGACTACCTTTCTGAAAAAACCGACTATCTGATTTCTGAATATCCTTCCTCCGAGGTCACTATTCTTGGTGACTTCAATGTCCATAATAAGGAATGGCTAGGATCTTCAAAAACCGATCCACAAGGGAGAGCAGCGGAGGCCTTTGCAATCAGCAATTCTTTAGCCAATATGGTTCAGCAACCTACTTACTTTCCTCGTATCCCAACACACAGCTCAAATCCCTTGGATCTCCTTCTTACTACAAAACCTGAGTGCTATAACATATCAGTTACCGCCCCCCTTGGTCGCTCAGACCACGGAATGGTCACTGCTTCCTGCGCAATGCAACCCGAGGTCACACAGTCATCACACCCACGTATCGTTTGGCACTACAACTCCGCAAACTGGGACGAAATGCGGGATTACTTTTCCTCATTTCCATGGGCGTCTGTCTGCTTCTCTCATCCTGACCCCTCTGATATTTCACAAAACGTCACCGAAATTATCCAAGCTGGCATGGAATTATTTATTCCACGTACACAGAAAACCTCTTCAGCCACTCAAAAGCCATGGTTCTCTAAATCCTGTGACAAGGCCAGACTTGAAAAGATCAAAGCTCACAAAACGCTTCTACACAATCCCAGTCAAGAAAATCGTCAAGCATTTAACGACGCAAGAGACCGCTATGTCCGCATTCTTTCTGAGCCAAAAAACTCGTTTAATAACCACATCAAAAACAAAGTCCTCTCAAGCTCCAACGGCAGCAAACCCTTCTGGACTCTTGCTAAATCTATTGGGAATAATTTCTGCAAAAGCACGTTCCCACCTCTTGTCTCAGGGGATGAAATTGTTTCTACCGCCCTGGGCAAGGCTGAACTTTTTGCTTCGTTGTTCGCCAGCAATTCTACTCTCAACCCACCTCCAAATGTTCAACCACCAACAGTCCCCAATGTCGCACATAAAATGACGGATACCATTTTCAAAACTAAAAAGGTACGAAAGATGCTCTCTTCACTTAATACCAGGAAAGCCTCTGGCCTTGACGAGATCCCAGCAATTGTTCTCAAAAATTGCGCACCAGAACTTGTTCCTGTTCTGACACGTCTGTTTCAGATATCTTACAATAAAGGCATATTCCCTAGTAACTGGAAAACTGCTCGAGTACAACCCATCCCCAAGAAAGGATCCAAAGCGCTTCCAGGCAACTACAGGCCTATTTCTCTCCTTTCAGTCGTCTCTAAGGTGATGGAAAAGTATATAAACACCGAATTACTGAAATTTCTTGAAAAACACAGTCTAATCCACGACAGGCAGTATGGATTCCGTCAGCGCAGATCGAATGCCGACCTCCTTTCCTTTGTCACCCATTCTTGGAACAAGTCTATGGAACTACACGGTGAATCTCAGATTGTTGCTCTAGACATATCCAAAACATTCGACCAGGTCTGGCACGCAGCGCTGCTTAATAAACTTCCGGCCTATGGCCTACCACCAAAACTTTGTACCTGGACAGCAAATTTCCTCTCCAACAGGAACATTTCTGTTGTTGTGGATGGCCATTCCTCTAAACTGTATCCAATTAATGCAGGAGTTCCTCAAGGTTCAGCTTTAGCCCCTACTTTGTTTCTTCTCCACATCAATGACCTCCTCTCTAGCACATCCAACCCAGTTCACAGTTACGCGGACGACAGCACCCTCCACTCAAATATACAATATTCTAAGCCTGTCTCTTTAGCCCAATTAGATGAGGATCGCAGACTCATGGAGCGTTCTGTCTTCGTGGATCTCCAAAAAATATTAGACTGGGGAAGTAGAAATCTTGTACAATTCAACCCCACCAAATCTTAGTCTTGCTTTCTTTCTCATAAGAGATACACCAGCCCTAGACCCATCACAATGAACAACCAAGTTATTCAAAGTAATGAGTCCAAGTGCGTTATGGTAGTGAATTTTTATTAAATGCTTCAAACTTGGGTAACTCAATTTTCTATAAACTTGGACAGTTGAATTTTGGGATGTAGTAAGGCATTTCTCAAGGCAACATATCCACCAAATTTTATTAAAATATCTTTGTAATTTTTGGAGAAAAAATGTTTTCAAAAGAAACTTAGAAATTTGAAAAACTCAATTTTCTATAAACTTAAAAAGTTTAAATTTGCTATGTAGTAAAACCTTTTCCAAGGTAACATATTCACCAAATTTCATTAAAATAGCTTTGTAATTTTAAAAGAAAACTCAAAATTTTCCCGGAAAAACTTGTCCCATTTTCCTGGCTAACGAACTCATCCAAGCCACTAATAAAAGAAAGGTACTTGCCGAATTTCATCCCAATCGGTTAATCAATTTTTATATGTTTATATATATATATATATATATATATATATATATATATATATATATATATATATATATATATATATATATATATACATATAAAAATTGAAACCGACCCCGAATATGGGTTCTAGGGGTCCTAGTTCGCGCTCATTTGAAATTTTTTTGCAAAGTCTCACCATCGATACCTCTCTGTTAGTGAATTTTTTTAATAAAAATTCACTAATACACTTTTTAGAGCAAAGTTACAGGTTTTGAATAAGAAAATCAGATAATTATTATAACTTCACTTTCCAAATAAACCTTTATAGGTCTCTCTCTCTTAAAATCCATATAAAAACCTTAAATAAAGCAACAAATCTTACATTGCGTTTGCTTTCCCCTTTGAAGAATCAAATCTACAAATAATTTGAAACAACTCGCACAATCAGTTTTAAGAATAAAGTATGAAATATTTTCACAAATTTCATTGCTTTGTAAAAATAGCAACTTCTTTGTAAGGAGAATAATTACAAACAGCCTACAAATACTTTTGAAGTTATTAATAAAAGTATTTAATGGTTGCTTACAATTTTCTACCTTATATCTTAAAAGTTCTTAAATGATTAACATTTTTTCATTGTCGTTTTATTATAATTAAGGTATTTAATTAATTCAGAAGTTGCCCAAGATTTATTATTATCAGAGCCTGCTGACGATGTTCACACAGTTCATATTTCATATTTAAAAAATTCAACAAACTTTACTTCCAGTTAAGTGCATGGCTAAACCTAAACCACTCTGGAGTTGTACTGAGAGCCTACTGACAATATACACAGTTTCTATTTAACCCTTTATTTCCTAGTGGTTTTATAGTGAAACCACAAATTTAAGATTTTTTAGCTACATTCCCAGTGGGGTATGCTTGAAACCACCTATTGTACCTGTTCTCCATATGCGCTCTCCATTTATCATATTTCAGTTTATTTGATCTGGACTTATACGTAGCTTAGTGGTTCATGTATTGTTGTTCTGTGTACATGTGCTTTGAGTTTATTGGTAAAATATAACAACTTTAGTGTCGTTTGTAATGGCAGGTGAGTTTTTTATAAATATAATATTAAAAATATAATATAGTATGACTCTAAGATGTCTTCCACATACGTATTTTATTTCACATTGTTTATATTTACAAAAAAATAATGATGGTTACAGGCTGAAACCACTAAAAAACTAGATATACATTTTTTTGTCAGAGAAAAACATGTACACATTGAAAGAGCTGCAGGAAATGGCTCCCCAAGATTTATTTACACTCTTAGATGAAATTCCCACTGATTGTAAACTGACGTGGGGAGTGACAAAGGCGATATTAGTGAGGACAATTTATTTGACCTTAATAACTTGCCTATAATTTTCGAAGAAGAACAGCTAATTGAAGAAAACAATATAACAAATATTTATAAAGCAAATGTCATTATTGATGATAACTTCTGGGAGGAAGAAGACAACATTCCCTTGTCTGTGCTAAGTGCCAGAGAATTAGCCAAAAGAACCGTTTGGACCCAGTCAACAGATTATTGTAATGCCAATTACAAGGAGTTTGGAGAGGAAGTGGGTCCCCGATACCCAGATGATTTGGAAACGCCAGTAGATGTATTTTTGCACCTCTTTTCCAGAGCATTGATTGATAAAATCGTATTCCAGACCAACTTATATGCCCTTCACAAACGTGGAGGTGACTCTTCATATACACTAACGCCAAGGAAATTAAAACGTTCATTGGTATAAACATCTTGATGGGGATAAAACAATTAAAGAGTTATTGTGACTCTGGTTTGGAGGAGAAGGAAAAACATGTGCCGGCAAGGAATTCCATAACTTGGAAGTCCTCGGGACAAAAGAGCGGGCATAACAAGATGTTCTATGTCTGGTGACCTGGACAGTAAAAGGGTGCATTCGCTCTGTTCCCCTGGTAGATCTGTTGGGGGTAGCAGGTGGAGGAACTATGGAAGAAAGCTCCTCCGAGCAGTGGCCGTGCAGATATCTGTAAAAGAGAGAGAGGCAGTCCAGATGTGGGAACATGATTCGAGGTTTGGCCTTATTTGTGAAGTATATAAGGTATCGGGGTTAGCTGGTGAACAGTATTTGAGAGCCCGGAAGAGGAAACCTAATTTCTTAGCAGTCGCTTCTGCAATTGATGTGACATTTTGGTGGCAATTGAGATTTCGATCCACAGAAATGCCAACAAGTGAAAAGGACTCATTACTTTCAATAACTTGGTTGTTCATTTTGATTGGCCTGATAGAAGGCAAGACAGATTTGATAGAGTTGAATTGTACAAGATTTCTACTTCCCCAGTCCAATATTTTTTGGAGATCCACATAGACAGAACCCTCCATGAGTCTGCGATCCTAATCTAATTGGGCTAATGAGGCTTAGAATATTGTATATTTGAGTGGAGGGTGCTGTCGTCCGCGTAACTGTGAATTAGGTTGGATGTGCTTGAGAGGAGGTCATTGATGTGGAGAAGAAACAAAGGGGTTAAAGCTGAACCTTGAGGGACTTCTGCATTAACTGGATACAGTTTACAGCAATGGCCATCCACAACAGAAATGCTCATTGGTCCTGTCACAGTTGCAGTATTGCTTTCAGATGTATTATCCGTGTCTTTATGCCGAGTATATATGTAAAATACAAAAGTTACAAAACTCGTGCTTGAGGTTCATTTATGGGGTGCGTAAGTATGATCATATATCGCATAAGCTTAGGGACAGTTCTGGCTGAAGATGAATAACATAATGAAATTGCATAGAGCCTGTTTTTACCATTCGATAATTCAGCCTAGGTTGCCTCGGTACCTGCGCAAGAAGATAGCATACCGCACGGATGTGCATAATGTAAACATTTGGATGAAGGATTTGTTTTCTGTGCCTAAGCATAAACTGAATATTTACTGGCGATCTTTTTCGTATGATGTTTCCAGTGTGTGCAATAGTATACCGGAGGATATGAAAAAGTTGTCCGCGCGATCATTCAGGTGGACCATGTTCGGCTATTTGCATTGTAGACAGTGATGTATGTGCGAGTATGTGTGCATGTGTGTTTGTGTAAGCAGGTACCCTGCTTTTTTCCTTTGTTTTTGATTTTGCTTACATTCTCATCTTCTCCTTCCTCTAGGTCGTTACTGTTTGCTTATTGGGTGAGCTGCCGATGTGTGACCATTGTTTGAAGCTCTTGACTGATGCCTTGCGCTACGGTGTGCAGTCTGAAGATTTTAGGTCATGGCATCCTCCTACACTGTCAGGTCGAAGCCACCCTCAATGGGACCTCTATAACTTCTACACTCCATAAAAAACATTATCAGTTAATTTAAAACCTTAGACCCATAGAACCCACCTCGCATTCATACTACCATTCACTCCACTCTCGCTTTTCCAGAAATCTCATCCATTTCTCTACCCGGCGCCCTCTTTTTCTACGCGGTTTGGCTCAATCGCACTTCACGTTTCCTCTTCCAGCTTTATTTCTGCGCCCCATTTATTGAAATTCCTTAGTGGACCTAGTTACCTTGAACGGGTAGGAACCCTCAACCCTGTTCTGGTTTCTCGCAAAGTGTTCTTTTGCCGCCGTACGATTTTCCATCTGGCAGTCTTCCAGCACATGTCTTGCTGCTCCCTCTCTCTGTTTCCGCACGAACATTATCCCGTTTAAGGCCTTAGGTTAAACCTAGTAAAGTAGCCCTTGAAGGGCCCGTGGCCTGTCCGCAAGCTCACCGCCCTGTGACTCCAGCAATTGAGGCCCACATCCACTCTCTTTATGTATCGATAAGTGGTCCTACCTTTTGTCTCATCGTCCCAGTGCTTCTGCCACTCCACTTCAGTGTTCTCCTTGGCACTTCGTTCAAGCATTCTACTCGTCACCGAATCCTCTACCCTCTCGTGACATAGGGGGTCACTTCTGGCGGTTTTTGCTCTCGCATCGGCCTTTGCGATGCCTTCTAACTGGTCGCTACCCCACCAAAGATTTATTGTTGTTCCTGCGCGCTCCACCTCTTGCATCTTCCTGTTCATTCTGTCCCCCCTTCCTCCTGGTGAGCATGTCTAGAGCAACTCTGCTATCGGAAACGATGTTGACGGTTCCACTCCGTAGAGTGGCAACCTTTTCCACTGTCCTACCCACCGCGAACAATTCCGCCATGTGCACCGGGTACCGGTCCTGGAGCTTTAGCCCTTTGCTTTCGATCACTGAGTTGTTTTCGTAAGGCACCAGGCCTATTCCAACCGCGACTCCGGCTCTGGACGCGTCTGTGTATATCCACCGCTCTGTTGTCTTTTCCGCTCCTATTATCGCCCAGGTTTTTCTTTGCTCCGCCAGGTACGATCCTTCTCCGTACGTCGGTTTTCCCTCAAAATTTGCCGCTTTCGAGTGTTCCTATCTTATATGCCGCTCCTCTGCTTTCAGTCACAAATGTGGACACCCCGCCAGAACTGCCGGTGCTGCGTTGGAAGTCGTTCTGTAGGCCTTTGTTATGCCCAACAGAAATGCTCTTTGGGCCGACTGAAGTTTTCTAGTTACTCTAAAATCCCTTAGCTCGTTCACCCCAGATTTCGGCGCCGTACATGAGAGCTGGTTTCATTGCTCCCTCATATATGACCCTAAGGGTCTTTGGATCCGTCCCCCACGTCTTTCTTGCTACCGCTCGTACCCTAGGCGCTACGGTGTGCCAGTATACATAGTATGTAGTGGAGAATGTGTATGCTGGGGTTAGGTGGAAGAGCAGAGCACACATTTATGCGTTGCACTGAACTTCGCCCCGGTACTACATTAAAGGTTGTAATTTTTTGTGAATTTTGTATTATTTTCTTTTGGTTGTAGTACAAATAAAGACATTATTATTAATATTATATTGAATTAATATGTTGAAAATGGCCATGGTGTACATACATTAAGCACTCAGCATGTTTGCCTGACTTACCTGTCTTTTGTTTGTTTAAATAAGATGTCAATTCCATTATGTTTGCTAAAATTTTAATTAAATGTAGAATATAATATATCTGTATAAGAATATATTAACTCTTACCATTAGATATATGTAATTTTTTAGTGTATAGCTGTGAGACCTGAAAACTATGGCTAACTAATTACCTATGTGCGACACAAAAACAGTTCTGGGAGATGGAATGTCTTTTATGGTTATGTTAACTAAATTACTATATGTATATAATTTACATATCACAGCACATTAAATATTACATAATTAAGTTAGTCTATTACTCGTCCAAAATCACTTGTCAATTTATCGTCAACTCCTAGTAAGTAAATACGCGAAGTATACAGCTCTAGATACTTAAGCTATATTATCGTCCGCCTCTTCGACGTCCATAGGTGCAGCCACGTTAGCGTTATCCTGCAAAACCACCGGATTTACGTTGGCGTTAAGCTGTTGAAGTATATTAAGCTGCTGCATATTAGCGTTAACAGCAACAGCAATATTTTCCTGTTGGTTAGCGGTGTTAGCATTGTTAGCACCTCCAGCCATTTGTCTTTGATTCTCCAAAGCCAACATCTTCTGCCTTTTCTCCTCCATCAGTCTGTCCCGATGCTTGTGGATGTAATCGTTGACGTTGGGTAGTCCATCGATGACGCAAGCGGACAGGGCCGATCTGTAGATGTTCATATCTGTCGCTTCATACCATTCATTAGTTTTCTCATCGTAGCACTCTACGTGGTAGATAGTTGTCACTCCGTTGAATCCCCCGATGGCGAAGATCATGTCGTCTATCACTTCTATGGCGAAGTTGCTTCTTGGGTTGTACATGTCAGGGATAGGCGCCCAAGTATTGGCCTGGGGGCTGTAACGCTCTCCACTGCACATCCTGGAGATGCCGTTAAAGCCTCCTATCACGTAGACTTGCCCGTGGTAGGCGATGCAAGAGACACCAGATCGTCTGGAACGCATCGGGTTAATCAGGGTCCATTGGTTGGTGTCGGGGTCGTAAACTTCAGCCGAATGCATGCATTCTTGACCGTTGAAACCACCTGTTATATAGATTTTGTCTGTAACAAAGAGGTTAGCGTTAAAAACGTACGTAAAGATAACATATGTTTATAAAGTATTAGAACCTAAATGTTGTGTCATAAGATGTATGCTATTTTTGAATAGCTGGAGGTTATATGTATCCGAAATTATATGGTTCCGGATGGCGTTCCAAATTTTAGGTGTTCTGGGTAATGCATTGGTAGCGAACTGTAGATGAGTGGGTAATTTGTTTGTAAATGCGTGCTGAAACAAGTTTTCCGGCTAAAGGTCGCAAGTGGGGAAACCAACGAAGTAATTCCCGAAGAGCAATATCGATAATGTATCAAAGAAACAGGTAAATGTATTTCCAAACGTTTTTCTATGATCAAGAAATGGAGAGTTATAAATATATAACTTCTAAGACGGACTACCCACTTCTAAATAGAGTCTAAGGGGGATAAAGTGGTGTGTCGAGCAGCATTCCAGATATGGCAACAGTAATTATACTATGGCCGTGTCTGAGCTTTATACAGCGTAAAACCTAACCTTTTACTCGAAACAGTGTTTGTTCACTGTTACCTTTCCAATATTGGAAATATGTGAATGCCAGCTAAGTTCACTCGGGAGTATTATATATATATATATATATATATATATATATATATATATATATATATATATATATATATATATATATATAACGTAGACGTGTAGATTTTTAGACAGTATTTTGTTAGTCATCTAAAGATCGCTTTTCCTAGGTAGTAGTAGTAGTAGCAGTGGTGGGGAGGCCAACGCCAAGCAAGTAGGCCACAATGGGCCCTTTTTGCCAACCCCAGCAACCATGCTCTACTCTTCCTCGGTTCCGTCACCTAACCGCCTCGACCTCGAGCTGAAGGCCGTGACGGTCTTCAATTGGACGGTACTTATCTGATTCCTCTGCAGAGTCCTCAATCCAAACAATTCTGCTCGAAGACTCCCAAAAGCCTTTCATTCACACAGGTAGTGGTAGGACGTTTCTTCATCCTCGCCGCATTCCTGGGAAGTGGGATCCTTCTCTACGCCTATCAATGTGAGGTGTCTTCTTAGGGCGCAGTGACCTGTCAGCACCCCAAGGATGCGGGGAAGCGTAGGTCGACTCCTTCCGAGTAGACATACAGCTTTATCTCTGTCCGGCCCCTCCACGAAGTCCCTCACCTGCCTGCAGCCACCAACCGACCTCCAATGCCTCTCCATTGCTTCCTCGGTCCACCTGTCTAAGGCGACAGAAACTGTCTTCCTACTTATGCCTATCGCAGGTTCCGGGCCACAGAACGGCCGCCGGGAACCGAGTCTTGCGAGATTATTCGCCACCTCATTCCCCGCTACGCCACAGTGTCCCGGAACCTACACCAATTGCACCTCCTTCGTCCTGGCTAGTCCTCTGAATCAGTGTTGACCTTATTCATGCCGCGCGGACTGCGCGGAGGACCGCCTGGCTATCCGGGCAGATGTACACACATTTCTCGAGACTCCTATTCACATCCTGTCTATTGACCACAGACAGGATAGCATACACCTCTATTTCGAATGCCGTGGTATATGCGCCAAGAGCATAGCTCTCGCGCACATCCAGGCCCTCGATGTATATTCCTGCCCCAGAGGATTGTTGGTCCTCCAGCCGCGATCTGTCGGTGAAACAGACTAGGCTTGCGGGCTGGAATGCAACCACATTTTCCCTCCACTGATCCCTACTGGGGATCTTGAGGGTGTATGGCCTAGTCAACCTAATCCTCGGCATCCCGCACCTTTATGGCGGAAATCGGAAATTCTTATTCCACCTCCTTGGCGACTCTTGCATGCCCTATTACTGCTCCCTCTCCGCACCAGTTTCCTGAGTCTCGTATTCTAAGATGCGACGCCATAGCCTCCCTTCTGATACAGATGGGAAGCGGTGGCAGCATCAACAGGACCTCTAGCGCGGCTGAGGGTGTCGTCCTCCTTTTCCTAGGTAAGATGCCATTCTGCGTTTTTGAGGCTCTACGTGAGGCTATATTTGTAGAGCTGTCGTTAAGAATCTTAGGCATGTCATCATTTATGGAGTTGGTTATTCCAATTCTCTTTGATAATAAGCTGGAAGCAGATATTGGACGAGTCGATGAAAGGGTTCTGTAAGGCGTGCTATCCTATCATCGACGAAACTGCGGATTTTTGAAAAATTCAAATTCTTAATTAAAAAATAAATGAGTCAACTATAAGTACACTTGGAGAATCCAAATCATATAAATATTTACAACTATTCATCTTCTGATGACATTAACTTGGTTAATGAAACGATTGTCAGGTTTTGTATGTGGTGTGGTGATTTGGGTTCTCCAAGTGTACTTATAACTGAGTGATTTTTTTTTGGGTTCCCAAGTGTACCTATCAGTGCTCGTCACAGGTTCCAATCTTCACTCAGTTAGTTATTCAATTACAAATATACAAATATATCATTAACTTGTAAAATTTTTTGTTTAAGTTGTGAATTAAAACGCACCGTTATTAATACTTCTACAAGGACACCTGCGACTCACGTCGCCTCACAGTTAAACGGAATGCCCGCTTCAGGAAGTTTTTATAACAGAATTTCTGGAAAGTGAATGCTAGCGCAAGTAATTTTAGGGGATGACTTGTAGGACTATACCGATATACTCCTTCGAAGATAATCTGTATGACAGGCCTGACTCGTTTTATCCATTTCAGATACTTCTACAATTAATAAAAGATGATAACTTCAATATTCGGGGAGATAGGTGATTCCTGCGGGGACCCATCACATAATCACCACAATGTTTGAAGCCCCCTAAATCGCTTACATCCCCCAAAAATGGTTTGGAAAAGGCGGCTTTGTGAACTGCCCAGCATGTTCGCCCGATATGACACTACTCGATTTATTTTTGTAGGGTCATATCAAAGAGAAAAAAAAGTGTATGAAAAGCCACCCACATCTAAAGAAGACATAAAAGTTTCACCATAAATACCTCTTTATTAGTGAATTTTCTTAATGAAAAGTCATTAAAAGGACGCATTCGACATGAAGATTTTTTAATTCGTTCAAATACTTTGGAATTTGTGATTTTTTCAATAATAAAAAAATATTACGAAATGTCTTTTAGGAACTGAATGCGGCCACGAATATGTTTTAGTGAATTTTCTTAAAAAAAATTCACTAATGAGGAGATCTCGACTTTTGAATTTTGAAAAAATTTCTTCAAATGAGCGCTAATTAGGCCCCCCAGAAAACATATCCGGGGTCAGTTTCAATTTTTATATGTTTATATATATATATATATATATATATATATATATATATATATATATATATATATATATATATATATATATATTTATATATATATATATTTATATATATATGTATCACACCGATAACTCAAAAAATAATGGGCCGATTTTGATTAAATTTGGTGAAAAAATTCCTTTTGCAAATGGCTTGGATAAGTTCGTTAGCCAGGAAAATCTGCCTAGGTTTTCCCGGAAAATTTTGTATTTTCTTTCGAAAAAAATTTATATCTCCGGAATTAACAAAGTAAGGACAACCAAATTTGGTACACAGGTTTATATCCTTATAGGTAAGTCACCTACCAAAATCTAGCTATTTAGCTCAAAAGACAAAAAAGTTATAAGCATTTAAAGAAAAATAAATTGGGGTTTTCCTCAAAACGTCAAAGTGGCGATTTAAAATGTCAAAATTGGCAACATTTAGGCAAGTAACTTGAATCTAATACGGGCTATAGAAATAAAATGTCTCAAGAAGGATGTTTTACAAACGCTGAAGCCTTAGTTTCAACCGTCATTGTCCTTCATTTTACTAAAATATTTGCAGAAAATTCATTTCAAATAGACCCTTTCTCTGAGGCTTGACAGTAGCCTTAGCTATAGACTTTACCGTTTAATGGTATATAATTTTTGTCGAATTTTCGTAGAAAATCAATAAAGCTCAATATATCCGTTATTATATAAGATATGAAAAAAAAATGTATATATTAATTATAGGGTGTCTTGAGCTACATCTTAAAATAATATTTGTACAATCACAGGGTGGCCCATAAGTCGTTGGTGATACAAATTTCCTTTTTTTTTAATCAAACATGCCTTATGTTATTGCATTTTTGCATTTTCCATCGAAATATAATGCATGTTTGTAAGAAAAGAAATTCTGTACGCAGCAAGTGCGTTATGGTAGCGAATTTTTATCAAATGTTTCATATTTGAACAGCTCAATTTGCTATTAACCTATAAGGTTGACCAAGAAACGTGTTTTTTTAGGAACACTTTTAGTTTACTTTTGGAAATGTTTGTACATTTTCACACAATAAAGTTATTTTGATGAAACATGCCACATTGTTTTTACTATATAGGTTATACTGGTAACCAAATTTGATGCCTGCTTTCTTAAAAAAACACACATATTTGTTATTAAAAACATTTTAATGAAATTTTTTTTAATCAAACACGCCTTATGTTATTGCATTTTTGTATTTTCCATCGAAATATAATGCATGTTTTGCCAATTTTGATCAAATGCTTAATATTTGAATTGCTCAATTTGCTATTAACCTATAAGGTTGACCAAAAAACGAGTTTATTCGGGAACACTTTAAGTTTACTTTCGGAATTTTTTTTACATTTTCAAACAATAAAGTTATTTTGATGAAACATGGCACATTGTTTTTACTATATAGATTATACTGGTAACCAAATTTGATGCCTGCTTTCTTAAAAAAACACACATTATTGCTATTAAAAAATAGTTTTATGAAAATTCACTACCATAACGCACTTGCTGCGTCCCGAGATTTTATTAAATAGTTTCGCTATTTATTACGACAAGACCATAAAAATACACTGCAAGTGTAAAATAAGGACTATCAGTAAAGCTCCTGAAAAACTGAGCCAAACTTGTAAAGTACCGAAGCAGAGCCATGAAAGCAATGGACAGGCGATATCCTCTTAGACTAATGATTATGATGGTCCGGAATTGTGGTACCATAACATTAAAAAAATCACATAACTGCACAAATATCTAATTAGAGAACTCTTTATAAATTGAAAGCTAGAAGACAACAAATTTCTCAAACAACTCCATTTGTCTATAAAAACAGAAGCACGAGTAGATAATAGTGAAAAGTCTTTTTCACATCTCCTCACCAAAAACTGAGTTTAACTTTATGATAAGCATTTCCTTGTAGACGATGTTCCATGTATTTTATATTCTAAATAAACAGTAATGTTTCTACTTCATTCCTAAAATCATTTCAGCCAGCTGTCGACAGTGTATGAAATTTATTTCGGGAAAACAGAATATTTACATATCGGGACTATGCAGACGAATATGAGACCTTTTGTTTTCCAAGATACATATTGCTTTTAGCAATACAAACCAAATATTGGTGGGAGGAAGATGTGATATTTAATAATTCACCCACAAATAAATTTCTCTGTGTCGCATTTAGAATAAAATTCAAATAAAGTGTAACTATAAAATAACAGCTCATATTTCTTTTATTTCCACTTTAAGCGAAGTTTCGTAGAAAAAATTTGCTAATGGTGAATTTGCCACTTACGAATTTATGAATTTATATATATATATATATATATATATATATATATATATATATATATATATATATATATATATATATATATATATATATATATATATATATATATATATATATATATATTCAGAACTCCATTACTTCCCTTAGGTGTTAGGGTATACTTCCTTAGCATTTTCGGTGCATAAATTGTGCCCATTCCTCTAATTTTTGCTTTTCTCATTGCTGATCCCCAGTCCAACCCTCTTTTCTCTACAATCTTTGCTACCGAGTCATTCCACGTCTTCCTTGGTTTGCCTTTTACCCTCTTCTGTAGTGATGCTTGCCAAACCTTTTTCACTTGTCTTTCCTCTTTCATTCTCACAAGGTGCTCCATCCACTTTAGTTGTTGCATTTCTATATTTGATATCACCAGGTCTATTTCCAATTATTCTCTGACATTATCATTTCTTATATCTTCTTGTAATGTCTTTTACTGCTCTTAGACACATCATATCCACTGCTTGTAGTCTGCTGTTCGCTTGTTTGCAAAGCACCCAACTTTCACATTCGTAAGTCAGAATTGACTTGAACACTATTTTGGATAGTGTCATTTTCGTTTTTGTTGATATTTATTTTCTTCTTATAAATGTGTTACTCACTGGATGGTAAATCTTCATTGTGTTTTCTATTCTTTCATTTAATTCTGCATACTCCTAAATATTTGAACACTTCTGTTTGTTCAACACTTTTCCCATCCGGCTTTATTGTTATCTTCTTCTTATTATCTTTCCCAATGTCGTCACTTTTGTTTTGTCTCTATTTATTTTAAAACATTTTTCTTTTAGCGCCCTATTCCACTTTTCCAAGTTGTGTTGGAGATCTCGTTCGCTTTCCCCGAAAATTGGTAAGTCATCAGCCAACGCTCAAACCGAGATTGTTAGGTTATATATTAGTTTAGAGGGCGATGTAAAGTTTGGCAACCTCACCTTGAAAATAGACGTGACAAGAGTGTTGTGACTGAAAATAGGGAACAGGTTTTATATGTTGGTAGCAATGCAGAATGAGAAATTAGGTTTGCATATTCGTTGTTAGTAAAAGTTGGGTATAAGTATGCCATTGTCACAAAATCAATAACCATTAGTTATTTTGAGGGTAGTTGTTGGTCACTTTGGCTAAAAAAATATATTTGTAGTAGAAAAATGCCAGGGAACCTTTTTTATGTATTCAAATGGAAAACTCTGAATAAAAGTTTGTAAGTAGTGTTTCTCCAAGTATGAAGTGTTGACGTAATTATTACCTCCTTTTCCACGAGAGCCTCCTTTAACACGGGTAGTGTTTCTTCGGGCTCTACAGAGATCATGATCAAGTTCATATATCTGTGTCCCACTTTCAATTTCTTTCATTCGCTCTCTGTCTTCTTTATTATATCTTCCATAACAACGTTAAACAGCGTGAGACTTAACAGACCACCATGTCTTAGACCGTCTATTGTCGTGAATTCGTTCGACTGCCTGTTTTTTGTTCTGATTATGTTTCTTGTGTTGTTGTACAAACTGGCTATGTTCCTACGTAGTTTTGTATTTATGTTTCTTTTTTCTAGGCTTCTCCAAATCGTCTGTCTGGAAACAGTATAAAGCTTTCTCCAAATCTATGAAACTTAGAGTGGTGGTTTCCTTCCTGTAGACATCGAATTCAAGAGAGTCATTATTTTTAATAACTAGTACATATAGAAAAGGAAGTTAATTGTTAACTTCTAATTTGTGGGCGAATTTTATTGAATCAAACTGACAGTTTAGTCTTTTAATAAAATAGTTTACCTTGCATATATTGTGTTAAACACTGCCAAAATATCGTCCACATAACGAAAGCATCCTCTAGGAAAATACTCACCTTCATTTTCTAAAATGTCTCAAATGTAATCATGAAAAGGTCGGCACTGAATGGAGAGAGTGCCTTCAGTTTGATCGAAAAACCCATTGTTAAATTTAAAAATATTTTGTTTTATACAAAGGCTTGTTAAAGTTAAATATTTATTGCAAACCTCTTCACTTATGTTGTTCAATTTTAATAACTGTTCTAGATACGTTGGGGTTTGTTTTGTGGACACGTTAGGAAATAAAGACGTTATACGAAATGATGTTAAAACCTCGCCTTCAACCAATTCAACATCTTTAAGTTCATTAATGAATTCAAGTAAATTTGACACTGAATAACTTTTTTGTTTAACATGCAAGCTTTTAAACTCATTTGACAGCCACTTTGCAAAATTATATGTTGGAGAATCTATAGCCGAAATAACAGGTCTCATTGATTTTCCCGGTTTATGAATTATTGGGAGACAATATTTTTTGGGGACTTTGGGATTTGCAACCTGTAATCGTCTTCCTAAGTCCTTTGTTTTAAGGCTTTGACAACTCTTTAAACTATTTTTTACCTCGTTAATCATTTCTGGTAGCGGGTTTTTATTTAGTTTTCTATACGATCCTGTCTCTATTGCATTACTCACTCTCTTTATAATCCTTTTTGTCCAAGATCACAACCTTATTGCCCTTATCTGCGTTAAAATAAAAACAATCCTTGCATCGTTTTAACTATTTTCTTATGATTAGAGTTTTTGTTTTTAGTGTTTATTTTCTTTAAAAAATTTTTCAAGTTTTTTTGCTTTTTTTATGTTATTAATATTTATTTACCATGTGATAGGGCATTGGCTCGTTTGGTACTGTATAAAATTATTATTATTATTATTATTATTATTATTATTATTATTATTATTATTATTATTATTATTATTATTATTATTATTATTATTATTATTATTATTATTATTATTATTATTATTATTATTATTATTATTATTATTATTATTATTATTATTATTATTATTATTACTACTATTATAATTTTTCCCTAAACTAATTATTTTATCATTTTTCATTGCTTAAAATATTTTTATGAGAATTTGTCTTTATGACGGCCACACCCAGTTTTTTTTTGGATTTGTAGGTAATAGTAGCAAAGTTAGGGTAGTTACCCCATTACAAATACAATAAAATCCTTTACGACTTCAGGTTGTGGGATTTGTCTACTGTGTTGTTATTTATTTATTTAATTTTCGGCTTTCAGCTGAAAAATATTTTTATATATTTGTCATCCAACAAACGCGTGCAAAAAAAGTAGCGACTGTGGGTTAAAAAAGCTAAAAACATGGGAAAAACAATCCTGCATAATTTTATCCTTGAGCATACGTCAGTATTTAGGAAGCTAAACTTGAAAGACCGTGCTTGTATCCGAAAAAACATTGGGTTGTGAAAAGAATGCGGCTCCTTCGTCACGCAGAATCGATGGATTCTGATAAACAGAACTGTTTTTGCTTAGTTACAGATTAAAATCGCTTTTCTGAACAGCCTTAAACAAAATATTTTCCAGATCCATTCGGAAACAATAACAGCTGATTTTTAATCAATCACTGAAGTATACTTTTTAGTGCTTTTGTGGGAACCTTTTGTGAAATATAAAGATGAATTTACTCTGATGAAAATAATAAATCATATATTTATTGAGCTGAGTAGCTTTCATTTGCAGCTTTTAAACTTAATTAACCTTTTTAGTTTGGAGTTGTTTTTGTCTGATACTAGAGAATTGGCAATAGTTAAATGTAGCAATCGGCGAATAATTAATAATTCGGTCATTGTTACACTAACACTTTTTCCAGGTTGTTCTGGAACTGCAGCAAAAAAATATCTTTTTGAGGCCAGTTTACTTTATCATACCGAATATGTTCATTGAAAATAACAAATCCTAGTTGTATAAGTACTTTTTATACACAAAATGCAGCATAAACGCCAGCCCAATTCTATGCATTAAAAATGTCTGGACGCAGCAAGTATTTAATGGTAGTAAATTTTCATAGAAATGATCTGTCACCAAACGTTTTTCTTTTTAAATTAAATGCTCATAACTTAGAGATCTAAATTTTTGTGTAGAGACTACTTTTTATAACCATAACCTACGTATCAATTTCGATTACCATAGCTTCGTTATTTTCGGAGATTTTTTTTCCGAAAGCAAACCCAAAATTTCCCCCAAAAACCTGGTACAATTTGCCTGGCTAACGAACTTATCCAAGCCACTTTACTAAAAGCAATAAATTGGGCGCTCAACAATTCAGTTACGGCATAATTACGCAGACTCATGGAGGGTTCTGTCTCTGTGGATCTCCAAAAAATATTAAACTGGGGAAGTAGAAATCTTGTACAATTTAACTTTACCAAATCTCAGTCTTGCTTTGTATATCATAAGAGATACACCAGCCCTAGACCCATCACTATGAACAACCAAGTTATTCAAAGTAATGAGTCCTTTTCACTTGTTGGCGTTTCTGTGCATTGAAATCTCAATTGGCACCAACATGTCACATCAATTGCAGAAGGGGCTGCTTAGAAATTAGGTTTCCTTTTCCGGGCTCGCAAATACTTTTCACCAGCTAATCTCTATACCTTATATACTTCACAAATAAGGCCAAATCTCGAATACTGCTCCCACATCTGGGGTGCCGCTGCCGCTTCTACACTCGCTATCCTGGACTCCATTCAGAAGAGAGCTATACGTTTCATTGGTAGCCCTATTCTCACCCAAAGGCTGCCATCCCTTGCCCACCGACGTGCCGTTGGTGACCTTTCTCTTTGTTATAAATATCTGCCCGGGCACTGCTCAGACGAGCTTTCTTCCATAGTTGCTCCACCTGCTGCCCCCAACAGGTTTACCAGGGGAACAGAGCGAATGCACCCTTTTACTGTCCAGGTCACTAGACATAGAACATTTTGTTATGCCCGCTCTTTTGTCCCGAGGACTTCCAAGTTGTGGAATTCCTTGTCGGCACATGTTTTTTCTTCTCCTCCGAACCTCCAAACCTTCAAGTTCAGAATTAACAAGTTGCCTCCTTGTCGACACCCACGGTACGATAATATTTAGGCTATGAGCCCTCGTGGTGTGTTGTTGCAATAAAAAAAATATAATACTGAGCGATTCCCCGTCAGCATTGGTCAATAAACATAAAACAAGTTAGCGGATTCTACGACTTAAAAAAAACAGACAAAACCGTTGTCTGCTTGCCATTTAAACCGCGAATCACCAGATGTTTTAATAGCATATTTAAGAATGCCATTTTACAGCTAACATTTTCTACCAAAAATACATTCAAAAATTTGCTAGGTAACCCGAAGGATAAAGATACAACCAGAGAAATGTCAGGAATCTATGAAATAGGATTGTGAACTTAAATATGTTGGCCAAACTAAAAGAACTATTGAAACTAGATCTCATCTGTCTAATGCAAAAGTTTGTGGCTAAAGGATCTGGCTTCAGAGGCCATATAGTAATTATCTCACAAACACACAAACACGCACGCACGCACCCACGCACCCACGCACGCACGCACGCACGCACGCACGCACGCACGCACGCAGGTAACTTTACCGAAATGGCGGTAACAGCATTTAAAATTGGCATATTAGAACCCTACTTTAGCCATTTACGATTATTAAATGTAACGAGTGTAGTCAGCGTTGCTCGAGTGTAATCGAATAGACAATGAAATAACACAAGCAAATTTTATTAATAGTTCAAGAAACAAATCAAATACCCCTAAACAAAAACAACCGATGACATTTTTAGATAAAGTTGCCGTACCACAAAAACCTTTTCCCCAACAACATAACAAATTTTTAAACAAATTTCAACCACCACCTGTTTTACAACAAAGACCAAACTTTCCTACTAGACACATGTCTAATATAAGACCCTTACCGCAAAATAAATATTTCTCGTCAGATAGTTAAGTTTTCGGTCGTCAACCACCTCAAAATTATCCCATGTCTAGCAGGACGAAAAATGCATTTTCGGGGCCTCCACAAAGACAAAATATACCATTCACTCAACCTATTCCAATGGAAATAGGCGATTTAGAATATCCAAATAGCGAATTCCCAGATTTCGTACCTGACGAATTACAACCCGAACATTTTTATCAAAATATCGAAACCGAAAATTGTCACGATAATCTGAAAATGACCCGGAAAATCAGGATTTTGAAGAAGAAGCCTCGGAAAATATCTCGTCACACTAGATATCAATAACATTATGACTTCCCAAACTACTTCTTTGTCTTACCTTGTTTGAATCTAAAAATTCTAATAGACACGGGAGCTTCAGACAGCATATTAAGTCCAGGCCCGGCATATGAATTTTTCTCGAAATACCTTTTCAACAAACCCTTCTTATATTTTTTTTTACTTTTAGAGGATTTTTCGTATTTGAAAGATTTCGATGAAAATTCGATACTATAACTCGCTTCCTGCGTCCAGACCTTTCTTTAATTTTGAAAGCTCTAACACAGGTTCTTTGAGAGTTTACTGTGAACTTTAGACACTTCATTATGGCTGTAAAAATTTATAATAATTAGGATTATTCACCTGGTATGACAGTCACCAAAATGAGTAACACATTTTGTGCTTCAGCTCTAAAGTAATTTTAAATGTAAAAGTATCTTCGTGTATTCCCACATACTCCCAACTGTATTTATCCTAGACCAGATGATATGTTCATATGAGTGGGCAACAGTCTCTTTCAATGAGACCATTCAATTATGCTCTTTTTAGTGTAACAAGGCGACATAATTCACTGAATGTCAAATTTGTGACAAGGTAATTTGTTACGGCAAGTTAAATGGACGTGTATGGGCCGGCGACTGCCACAGTGACACGACGTTCTTATGTTTTCGTGACACACTACAGCTACTGCTTTATGTAGCACTTTTTCCATGTAGTTTGTATTGTAAAAACTTATACCTTCATAAATTGTACGAGGAAAATTATGTGTTTCTCGTGTTATATCCGACAGAGCAGCAAATAATAGAGCCATTTATGAAAGATGACAAACAAAACTTTAATTATTTTTCGCAAAGATGTTTGTAATTCATCATCTCAGTCCAATGGCAATGTTGCCTGGTCATTGCAACCATGACTGTGTCTCCCTTTTTACTTCGTTGTGTAAACTGGCACACGCCCCACCAGCCGCCATTGGGTGTTGCTGGATCTGCCCCCCCCACACACACTCAGTTATCATGGGAGAGGCCAGGCTAGGACTATACAGACTAGCCTGCAATGATAGACTGAAGATCAACCCAGGCTGCACGGGCCACTGCAAAATCAAGAGATCGTGAAGGAATGAATGCTTGAAATGAGGTCAGACTTCGCGAGCCCGCGAATCTGCAAAGAGAACAAGTTTACAGTGATAATCATCGGCCGTGAGGCATGGCGGGGGAGACAGCGGGACGCGCTCGTCTGGTTCTGGGACGGATCCGGCGGGGAGCGTGGGACGGGGGCAGGCGTTTATTCGGAAGGACCGAGGGTAAGTCATAGTATTTCCCTCGGAGCTCATGAAACGGTCTTTCAGGCCGAAATGTACGTCATCTTGCACTGCGTGCGAGAGAACAAAAGGAGGGGCTACACCAACAAGCGGATCCTCATAGCCACAGACAGCCATTAAGGTACTAAGTAACACACGCGTAAATTCGAGGCTGGTAAGTGAATGCCGAGACGAGACGAGAGACCTGGCTGGACAGAATGAGGTCACCCTCATCTGGGTGCCGGGTCACTCGGGCGTCAAAGGCAATGAAGAAATTGAAAGTCTCGCGAAGAGATGATCAGTAGAACCATTTGTGGGACCAAAACTGGTCTTGGGCGCGACGAAGAGCACTGCCAGGGGGTCCATTAATTCCTGGATGAGAAACAAACGTAAGGTGTACTGGACAGACTGTCCAGGGCTCAGACATGGGAAGTCAGTAATTGGGGAACCCAGTTCAAAGAGAGCTGTGGAGCTGCTAAATCTTAGCAGAGGACAGCTCAGGAACATAACGGGCTCTTGACGGGACACATGTCTATCAACAAACCTGCATAAAATGGGGCGGTTCGACGGGTACCTGGCATTCAGACTCTGCGGCGAGGGGGAGGAATCAGACCAGCACGTCTTGTGCGAGTGTAAAGCTCTGACTGATCTACGGTCAGTCTAGACCGGAGACAAAGCAATATAAAACTTCACCCTACCAATTGCTATGCAGACTAGTTCAAGGCACAGTGATTTTGTAATGGGTGGAGTAGAAAAGAAAAGGGCATGCACAATAAGCCAAATGCTGCGGTGCTATCGGGGCGGCAAAGACGCGGACGAGCTCTAAGGGAGAAAAATAGCTGGCATCACTGCGTCCTCGTAAACATGTGGTCTGTGGTATTCGTTATTGTTGTTTCTCCCGATGAAAAGAGTGGCAAGGGCAGCCAGCAGTTCTAGATGGACTAGGGAGGAAACACATTCCAAAAGGCACCAGTCTGCGTCCCATTTACAATTATATACCCACCTAAGAATTAATATTTCATTACGATGTCCAGTTTACTTCAATAAGCCTTTCATTTAGACCTTTTTCCATGTTCTTACAATTGTAGCTTCCTTGCTTCAGCAATTCTATTGCGTCATGTTTTCCAAAATTTTTCCTCTTTGCTCACCTCTTCCAATTTCCTCTAAATAATGTTGTCAAAAAGTTATGTGTAATGTATCAAAATATGTCCAACAAATTTTGCCTTTCTCTTTTCAATTTCTTTTAGCCAGCAGCTGTTTTTTCAACTCTTTTAATACACTTTCATTCATCTTTCTATCGGTACATTGCCTTTTGCAAAGGTGCATATATAAGGAAAACTTGGTTTTCGGGCTGAACTGCCTCCAGAATTTGTTGAAACTTGATATTTGCGCTCCTGTTTGGGAGCCATTTTCAGGAGGTAAAAGAAATATGAAACGAAAGGAACTCTGACCTTTCAGCCTCTCTACACTTTAGAGCGGTGTATAAGGGTACGTCGATTCTGGGGTCTTGATCTGCCTACTCCCCATGTCTAAGTGGAAATAGTCTCTAACGTCCAGTGTGTTCAACAGTATGTAATCTAGCAACATCACCTCTTCCTAAACATGCAGCTGATGGCGTTCTCTGTTGTTGTTGGTCCTGATGGTAGATCCCAAGCAGCATCAGTTCACGACACATGTACAATTATATACTTAAGAATTAACATTTCATTGCCATGTCCAGTTTACTTCTATAAACTTTTTATTCAAACTTTTTCCTATTTTCTTACATCAGAAGCGGGATATACACCTGCGCGCTTTCCAAAAAAGTTGATTATTTAACTGTTTGAGATTTTTGGCGCGGTTGTTTTTAACAGTTCCCGGCTATTTCAAGTGACAATGAAAGTGAGTACAATGGGCCCATCCATGTTTTCCAAAGGCATGTTCGTCCTAACGATCGTCTGGTCATGTTATTGGAAAACGACACGAACATCAATTAACACCTGTAATGGTTTTTTTTGGACCGGGGACATAGACGTCGCCAGATAGGCAGAAGTGGTAGTTACACCAGGAGTAGTGTCATTGTCATAGTGCCAGGGTTTGTAAAAAAATTAACAGTTATTTAATTGATGTCCGGTTTCTGTGTTTTTCCTATTTTCTTAATATATTTAACTCGAGTGCAGGTTACATATTATTTTGTTTTCAGTCCAGTGTTTTTGTATTGCTGTAATTCCTTTATCTTAGACTGCCTGAATTTTACAGTTACGTCGGTGGACCTCCTAAAGTCAGGTCAGGTCAGGTCGAATATAAGCTGGCAACACCGCCTCTTCCTAAACACGCCGCCGGTGGTGTTCCCTGTTGTTGTTGGTCTTGATGGGAGAATGGACAAGGGCACCTTGGCAGTGCAAGATGGGCTGGAAAGGGAGCACATCTCAAGCAGCACTAGTCCGCGACGCATGTACAATTATATACCTAAGAGTTAGTATTCCATTACGATGTCCACTTTAATTCGATAAACTTTTTATGCAGATCTAAGTGAGTGGTGAGCGTCTCGCCACCTAGTTGCGGAACCAAGTAGTATGTTGTCACGCCAGCTCTAAATAACACAATGCATCTAGCCTTACATACTTTGTCATCACTTACATTCCGACAGCCCCCCTAAACGTGACATACGCACTGTACGCAGACGACACTACCATCCTCAGCAGCTTCACTCAGCCGAGGATAATAACCGAACGACTTCAGACCGCCGTAGTCGAGCTGCAAGCATGGTATAGGAAATCCCTTCTAGCCATAAACCTCGATAAATGTTCAGCAGTCCTATTTTCCAAGAGGAGACACACACCTCACGAACACGTATCATTAGACAACCGCCTAATTCCCTGGCAAGATTCCGCCAAATATCTCGGGGTTTTGCTCGACAAACACTTAACATGGCGCCCCCATGTCGAACACGCCCGACGAAAAGCCTCGATGTTCATATCGAGGCTGTTCCCACTTCTAAATAGAAATTCCAAATTGTCCATGAATAATCAATTGCTCATGTACAAAGTCGTCATCCGGCCAGCCTTGACCTATGCATGCCTTAAAGACCTTTCAAATAATCCAGAATAAAATCCTGAGAATGGTAACCGGAGAGCCATGGTTTGTCAGAAACAGTCAGGTTCATTCTGATCTGGAAATGCCTTCGATATTTGAGTTTATAACTCAACTATACACAACTCAGTTCGCAAAAGCCGCTTCTTACCCAAATGCTCTTCTGCGTAGTGCCACCGACTACGATGAGCAACTTTCATATAAGCATAAGCGTCCAAAGCTTATACTTACCCGCTAACGCCCCCGCGGCAAAATCAGAATGGAAACATTCAAACCCGAAAGTCATTGTGTGTATTCTTTCCGACGGAGGTATGGACTAAGGTCCGGTACTCCTAGGGAGGGAGTTTTAGTGAGTAGGTGTACTAAGAGTACAAGTCTCACAGTACTTTGATATCACACGGCACTACGGTGTCGTGAATGAGGTCTGCATGAGGCATATCTCCCTCCTGGATCCAAAAAAGTGTATTTTCGCAGCAATTAGTATGCCGTGCTGACGAGCTCTAATTAAAGCGAAACCGGTGTACGGTTCTAATTGTTGTGAGAATGCATCTAGCCTTACACACTTTGTCCCTATATTAGGCTATAAATGGGCCAGGGCTGACAATTTATTAAGTTGTTAGTTGGTTGTATACAGTCTCTATTTTTTAACACTTTGTGTTATTTGTAGCTGGTGTGACAACATACTACTTGGTTCCGCAACTAGGTGGCAACACGCTCACCACTCAGTGTTGAAAGGCTGGCTACTATAGCCGTATTACTTTATAGGTGTATTTTCGCAGCAATTAGTATGCCGTACTGACGAGTTCTAATTAGAGCGAAACCGGTCTACGGTTCTAATTGTTGTGAGGATGCATCTAGCCTTACATACTTTTTATGCAGACATTTTCGAATTTTCTTTCTCAAGTGACGGGTCAGATTTTCTAACTGCAAGGGTATATTCATATATTATATTGTGGATACGTCCACTCGTTTGTACTATAGAAGCTCCTAAACCGTTCGAACAAGGAGTATCGTAAACTCCATGGGATTCGTTTGGAATCGTATTCTTGTGAGTTTTGATTAAACTTAACAGTTTTTGCTCTGTTGGGAATATGGTTTTGATATTATGGGGTCTCGAAAGTAGGCTGCTCTGTCGGTTGCGACAGTAAGATCGCGTTTAGACTGTAATGATGATATAAATAATTTATAAAAGTAGCACATATTTTAAAATAACCCGACTATGAAAATCAGTTTTTATATTTATTTACCTAAGTAAATTCAGATTTTGGGGACTATTTATCAAACTGACATACGGCATGGTAATTTTCGTTATCATTACTATGTAAAAATTCATGATCAATATGAAACTGTAATCAATCACCGCAAAGTTTAGACATTTTAAGCAAATCTTCATAAAATGTGTTATCTCACCAACAAGCAATTTCATTTCAATTTTGTAATTTTTACACTTTTATTTTAGAACATTAGAAGTCGGCAAATATATTAAATAGTAATAGACAAAAGTGTGATATTACTATTTGGAAGCAAAGGCTTCTTTCACCTAGCCTTTATAAATCACAAAATTCGTTAAACCGGCTTAAAGCGTACATATTTATGGTAAATATGTAGACTGTTATTAAGTAGATTGATTAAAGGATGTGATACAATTGGCAATAAAAGAATTTAGCTCAGTCGGTGGATATAGTGTCGCCTGGAAAAAAAAACAGACCAACGAGAAATGAAGATTATTACAATGTAATATCAAATTATGCACATAGTGAGATGTAAGACAGGAGTCACCATCTCGTTGCAGAATTAAGTAGTATGTTGTCACGACAGCTCCAAATAACACAAAATGTTATAAAATAGAGAATATGTACAACCAACTAACAATTTTGTATATTGTCAGCCCTGGCTCATTTCTTCCCTAATATAGGGGCAATGTATGTAAGGCTAGATATATTCTCACCAAAATTAGAACCGCAGACCGGTTTCGCTGTAATTAGAGCTTGTCAGTACGGTATACTAATTGCAGCGATAAAACACCTATAAAGTAATACGGCTATGGTAGTCAGTCTTCCAGCACTAAGTGAGATGTTAGACAGTAGTTGCCTTCTCGTTGCGAAACCAAGTAGTATGTTGTCACAACAGCTCCAAATAACACAAAATGTTATAAAACAAAGACTGTGTACAACCAACTAAAAGTTTTGTAAATTGTCAGTCTTGGCCCATTTCTTCCCTAATATAGGGACAATGTATGTAAGGCTAGATGTATTCTCACCAGAATTATAACCGTAGACCGGTTTCGCTCTAATTTGAGCTCGTCAGTATGGTTTTCTTATTTATTTTCTTCTCTATTTTATAACATTTTGTGTTATTTGCAGCTGTCGTGACAACATATTACTTGGTTCCGCAAAGAGATGGCGACTCCTAGCTTACATCTGACTATGTGCTTTGTGAACTATGTGAAAACTGGAACCTGTGATGAGCACTGATAAGTACACTTGGAGAACCCAAATCACCACAACATATATTTCAAATACCCTACGAACGTTTTACTGACCACGTCAGCGTCATAACAGGATGAAAATATTCTCAGAATTCTTGCGAAACGTTCGTAAGGTCTTTAAAATATGTGTTGTGGTGATTTGGGTTCTCCAAGTATACTTATCACTATGTGCTGTGAGGTTGGCTACCATAGCCGTATTACTTTATAGGTGTTTTCTCTTCTTAATTAGTATGCCATGCTGACGGGCCCTAATTATGGCGAAACCAGTCTACGGTTATAATTGTGGTGAGAATGCATCTAGCCTTACATTAAATTATGCACTAGATGATTTTCAAGTATTAAGTATTAATTTGGACTGCTGTAAAAACAACAAAATGTACCTGCATGATATCATTTAATAAAAGTGGCTCGGTTTTTCTCCTATTAAAAAAATGGTCAGCTTTTAGTGAATTTTCGTAGTATCACACATTTTCGGTGTATCACACCGATAACTCAAAAAATAATATGCCGATTTTAATAAAATTTGGCACGTACCTTCTTTTTGTAAATGGCTTGGATAAGTTCGTTAGTCAGGAAAATCTGACTAGTTTAAGGTTTTCATTTGAAAAAATATCTCAAGAAATAAAAAAATCTATGAATTTGGTAGGTAGGTTTACGATATAAAAAGTAAACAATACACCAAAATTCAGAATTATATCTTACAAGAAAAAAGGTTATAATAAAATATTATGTGTTAGATTATTTCTATGAAAATTCACTACCATAACGGACTTGTTATAGTATGAAGCCATATTGACTAATGATTGATACAAAAAGGTTTATATCCGTTTTTTTTTTAGTTTCTATTCCGACAAGTCTAGACTTTCCTATTGAATTGGAAAATTACTTTTAAGTGAATTTATATATATATATATATATATATATATATATATATATATATATATATATATATATATATATATATATATAAATGTATCACACCGATAACTCAAAAAATAATAGGCCGATTTTGATAAAATTTGCTAAATACCTTTCTTTTGCAAGTGGCTTGGATAAGTTAGTCAGCCAGGAAAATCGGCCAGGTTTTCTGGGAAATGTTTGTGTTTCCTTTCGAAAAAAATTTATATCTCCGGAAATAACAAAGTTAGGGCAACCATATTTGGTACGCGGGTTTACATCATTATAGGTAAAATACCCGCCAAAATTGTTGCTCTGTAGGTTAAAAAAGAAAATAGTTATAGGCAGTTAAAATAAAATAAATTGGGGTTTTCCTCAAAACGTCAAAGTCGCGATTTAAAACATCAAAATTGGCAACATTTAAGCAAAGAACCTGAAACTAATATGAGCTTTGGAGAGAAAATGTCTCAAGAAGGATGTTTTACTCTTATCTATAAAGTTTATTGTTTAATGGTATGTAATTTTTGTCGAATTTTCGTAAAAAATCAATAAAGCTCACTATATACGTTATTATACAAGATACGAAAAAAATTTGTATACATTAATTATAGGGTGTCTTGAGCTACATCTTAAAAAAATTCTACAAACACAGGTGGCTTATAAGTCATTGGTGATAGAAACTTTCTTTTTTTTTTAATCAAACACGCCTTATCTTATTGCATTTTTGCATTTTGCATCGAAATATAATGCATGTTTGTAAGAAAAAAAATTCGGGACGCAGCAAGTACGTTATGGTAGCGAATTTTCTTTTAATGCTTTAAATTTGAATAGGTTAATTTGCTATTAACCTATAAGGTTGACCAAGAAACCAGTTTTTTCGGGAACACGTTAAGTTCACTTTGGGAAATTTATGTACATTTTCAAACAACAAGGTTATTGTGATGAAACATGGCACATTGGTTTTACTATATAGGTTATACTGGTAACCAAATTTGATGCCTGCTTGCTTAAAAAACACACATATTTGCTATTAAAACATTTTAATGAAAATTCACTAACATAACGCAATTTCTGCTTCCAGACTTTTATTCAAATCTTGCTATTCAAACGAGAAAATCAATTTTAACCACTGTCGAAAAACTAACCTTGAAAAATAAAATTACAAAATTAAAAAAAAGCCATTTAAAAGGCCACTCAATATCAGGAAAATTTTACAAATTCTTATATGCTTTATGCTTAATGTGTAAAACTCTCTGCTCTGGTAACCTAAGTATAATGTCGGTTAAGCAGTAAGGAAACAATAAAAAAATCAGTATAAAGATACATCGGAGGTAATAGCCAGCAACTCTGCTCTAGTGACCCAAGTGGAAAGTCGGTAAGCAGTAAGAAAAGCACTAAAAAAATATAGGGATAGAGATACATCGGAGGTAATAGCCAGCAACTTGTGATAATGAAATTAAAGGGCTGAAACTGTATACACCAAACTTTGACCAATTTGCAAACCCTCTTCGGAATTAACTTCTTATATGACACTATTAAAATACGAGGTCCATTCTATTAAACAGGGGCGTGTAGACTTTACATTTTAGCGAATTTTCGCTAATGAGGGTATCGCGCCTTTTTAATTTTGAAAAAAGTTCTCGAATGGGGACGAACGAGTATCTCTAAAACACATAGCTGAAGTCGTTCTGAAACTTTATATAATTATAGATTTATATATTACATGAAATACTTTTTTTTAAATTTAACGTCGTCCTATTTCCGCGACTATGGCCGATCACCGACGCCAGGGAGCAGTTACACCTCACTATCCTGTAAATTTTGCCGAACCGCTGCCCTTATATAAGGAGGGGGAGGATCTTGCCAAACATCGCATGGACACGGGACCGACAGCTTTACGCCCCCACCGCAGACATTCAACTTGCTCAAATAAAATGCCCGAACCTCACTTGATGTTAATTTATTACAGTTTGTACCAAAAAAGTGAAAGGTAAACCGTGGGAATCGAACCCAGTACCCTCCGGTTCAGAGGCAGACGTTCTTACCCCTGGACCACCGAGGGTCCATATGAAATACATACTTATTAATTTTGTTTTACAAAGTAGACTAAACATGATCGTCAAAAATATTTACTTACCATCCAAAGTACAAGCACTGGCATCTGATCTCTGCATGTTCATGGGAGCTATCAATGTCCATTGATTATTTTGTGGGTTGTATTTTTCCGCCGTGTTCTGTCTGTGGTGACCATCGTACCCTCCCATGGCGTAGATGTAATTTCTTAATACTGATGTGCTCACATAACACCTACGGGCGTGCATTGGACCTATCTCCTTCCATGTCTTTTTCACAGCGTCGAAACAGCGACATGAGTTAAAATAGTCCATTCCTATCAAAAAGATCAATTACACTTTTACAAGAATTTTGCAAAGTATGAGCGACAACGGTCAACATAAATTTTATTGATCTTAAACTTTCTAGGCAGGCGTTAAATGGCTTCCGGGCTATTCTGCCGTGGTCGAACTCACATAGTGTGTTACTTAAATGTTGGTCAATCATAGGTGCTTCTTCTTCATTAGCTGGTGTGAAACTGAACATACATTTCTCTGGTAACTCCTCTTATACCAGCGAATGTAACTAAAATTGCTGCTTCTATCAATTTAAATTGTTCTTTTTTATTGGAGTCAGCAATTTCTCCGAACCCAACTTTATTTAAAAGTCGCAATTTTTGTGCGAGTGGTGGTATTTTGAAAAAAAAGGGAAATTTCGCGTCTTTTTGGCCGTTCGCATCTCAATTTTGTTGATATACTTCTGTCCACAGGTAATATCAGAAGAATCTGGGCGCGACAGATTGAAAAATGATATTGTTGGGTTACAGAATCGAAAAGCTAAAGTTAAACAAAAAACTGACCAATATTTGACGAATACTTTTTTACTACTCAAATACAACCCTCAGTTTACCAAGTCTATATGCTTAGGGATGTTGTTTGTAACTCCCCAAAAAAATCATGGCGCTATCTCTTACGGTTTCTGTGAAAAAGACATTATGTCCTAAAAATAGCAACTATTCAGTACAGCTGGTTTAAGGACCAGTTTGTATTTCGCTCAAGGTAACAATAGTCAAGTCATACGTCGTATATTACTAATGAAACAGGATCCCAATTCGACATTCAAGGTCGCTTATTGATTGGAAAACATAACAGAAGTAAGAATAGAGCAATAGAATAACCAGAGCATTCATAGATGGGTAAAGCAACCAAGACTCCGCAAGCGGCCACCTGCAAAGATCACCTTCAAAACAACTGACTCGTGTGGAAACTGCCTTGCAAATCGACGCTCCACCAGAGACTATATAAATGGAAGTATCCAAACCACAGACGAGCATTCCTACATTACCACTACTTAAGGCTTCATTTCTCATTTTCCTGAGCGTCTGTCTGCTTCTCTCATCCTGGCCCCTCTGATAGCTCACAAAACGTTACCGAAATTATCCAAGCTGGCATGGAATTATTTATTCCACGTACACAGAAAACCTCTTCAGCCACTCAAAAGCCATGGTTCTCTAAATCATGTGACAAGGACACACTTGAAAAGGTCAAAGCTCACAAAACGCTTCTACACAATCGCAGTCAAGAAAAACGTCAAGCATATAACGACGCAAGAAACCGCTATGTCCGCATTCTTTCGGAGGCAAAAAAACTCGTTTAATAACCACATCAAAAACAAAGTCCTCTTCATCTCTAACGGGAGCAAACCCTTCTGGACTCTTGCTAAATCGATTGGGAATAATTTCTGCAAGAGCACGTTCCCACCTCTTGTATCAGGGGATGAAATTGTTTCTACCGCCCTGGGCAAGGCTGAAGTTTTTGCCTCGTTGTTCGCCGGAAATTATACTCTCAACCCACCTCCAAATGTTCAACCACCAACAGTCCCCAATGTCGCGCATAAAATGACGGATATCATTTTCAAAACTAAAAAGGTACG
Source organism: Tillus elongatus (assembly GCA_964006375.1). Taxonomy (NCBI): domain Eukaryota; kingdom Metazoa; phylum Arthropoda; class Insecta; order Coleoptera; family Cleridae; genus Tillus; species Tillus elongatus. The sequence goes on along the minus strand of OZ023266.1, from coordinate 4,864,016 downwards.
AAAGATGCTCTATTCTCTTAATACCAGGAAAGCCTCTTGCCTTGACAAGATCCCAGCAATTGTTCTCAAAAAATACGCACCAGAACTTGCTCCTGTCCTGACTCGTCTGTTTCAGACATCTTACAATAGAGGCATATTCCCTAGTAACTGGAAAACTGATGGAGTACAACCCGTCCCCAATAAAGGATCCAAAGCACTTCCTAGCAACTATAGGCCTATTTATCTCCTTTCAGCCGTCCCTAAAGTGATGGAAAAGTATATAAACACCGAATTACTAAAATTTCTTGAAAAACACAGTCTAATCCCCGACAGGCAGTATGAATTCCGTCAGCGCAGATCAACGGCCGACCTCCTTTCCTTTGTCACCCATTCTTGGAACAAGTCTATGGAACTATACGGTGAATCCCAGATTGTCGCTGTAGACTTATCCAAAGCATTTGACCAGGTCTGGCACGCAGCGCTGCTTAATAAACTTCCGGCCTGTGGTCTACCACCAAAACTCTGTGCCTGGACAGCAAATTTCCTCCCCAACCGGAGCATTTCCGTTGTCGTGGATGGCCATTACTCTAAACTGTATCCAGTTAATGCAGGAGTTCCTCAAGGTTCAGCTTAAGCCCCTACTTTATTTCTTCTCCACATCAATGACCTCCTCTCTAGCACATCCAACACAGTTCACAGTTACGCGGACGACAGCACCCACCACTCAAATATACAATATTCTAAGCCTGTCTCTTTAGCCCAATTAGATGAGGATCGCAGTCTCATGGAGGGTTCTGTCTCCGTGGATCTCCAAAAAAATATTAGACTGGGGAAGTAGAAATCTTGTACAAGTCAACCCCACCACCTTGCTTTATATTTCATAAGAGATACACCAGCCCTAGATCCATCACAATGAACAACCAAGTTATTTAAATAATGAGTCCTTTTCACTTGTTGGCATTTCTGTAGATCGAAATCTCAATTGGCACCAACATGTCACATCAAATGCAGAAGCGGCTGCTAAGAAACTAGATTTCCTCTTGCGGGCTCGCAAATACTTTTCACCAGCTAATCTCTATACCTTATATACTTCACAGAAAAAGCCAAACCTCGAATACTTCTCCCACATCTGGGGTGCCGCTGCCGCTTCTACACTCTCTATCCTGGACTTCATTCAGAAGAGAGCTATATGTCTCATCGGAGACCCTACCCTCACCCAAAGGCTGCTATCCCTTGCCCATCGACGTGCTGTTGGTGGCCTCTCTCTCTTTTATAGATATCTGTACGAGCACTGCTCAGAGGAGCTTTCTTCCATAGTTCCTCCACCTGCTGTCCCCAACAGATCTACCAGGAGAACAGAGCGAATGCACCTTTTTACCGTCCAGGTCACGAGACACAGAACATATTTTTATGCCCGCTCTTTTGTCGCAAGGACTTCCAATTTGTGGGATTCCTTGCCGACGCATGTTTTTCCTTCTCCTCCGAACCTCCAAACCTTCATGTCCAGAATTAACAAATTGCCCCTTTCCTCCCTGTCGACATTAACGGTATGATAGTATTTAAGCTGTAAGCCCTCGTGGTGTCTTGCTGAAATATAAAACGCTTACAAAATTAGCATCATCGGAGGAGGATGAAAAATTATGTTTCAGCCTCTGATGGGTATTCTAGAATTTTGGATCGTCTGATGACGCTAACTTTGTTAGTAAAATGATCGTCAGGTCTTCATAAAATGTGATGTGGTGATTAGGGTCTCCAAGTGTACTTATCAGTGCTCATAACAGGTTCCGATCTTCACTTTGTTAACAGGAAAGTAAGCCCCCGTTTTCTTCGATTTATTTTTGTTCTATTATAGGTTGCAGCATTTTACGTGCTAGCTTGATTATAGCCTTATGGTTTTCGGAAAGACTATTCTTCCCCCTACGGTCCATCTGCGCACTAATTTTGCCACAGTAGAGTCTTCTGTTCAGGTTATTTGACTCTGTTTCTCATCTAGTACGATATACTGTATAGTGTATTGTACTCTGGTGGAGCTCTATGATGAGGAAAAGGCAATCCCTCGTACATTTCTGTCCAGTTCTAGTTTCTATTTCTTTTTCTAATTAATGTCCTTATATTGTGTCTTGCAATTTTTATTTACCACTAAGTTATAAATTCTGTTATAAAAAACATTACAAAACATTCAAAAAAATTTTTTAGTCCCATCTTTATAATATTGATACCAAACAATCCACAATTTCCCCAAGTTTGATAAAATAAAATAGCTCTTACCCAAAAACGGCTTGACACGATTTAAAGAGGCAGATAGCCCACAGACAAATAACCCCTATGAAGACGGAGGCCATCCCCTCAAATATAAGTCTGCTAGAGCACTTTCAGTCGAGTTCTGGTTAACGGAAAGTCTAGCTACCAGCCAAGTGAATTCAACCAAGAACAACTTGAAAGTCACTCAACAAAAAGTTAACTGCATAATTAATTCCAAAAATAACTTTTTAAGCAGGGATATAAATAGAAGAGCATACAAAGAGAGTAAAGCAAAACTATAGAAATCAATAAGAGGTCGTAAATATTTTGAAAAATGGAAGAAAATCAAAAACCAAAAAGACAGTGAAACTAAAAATAAATAATGATAATGAAAGACACTTGAGACAGCGAAAAATGAGGGAACTTATAGTGATAATAGAGGACCAAAGAAAGCAACAACAGGGTGTAGAACAAAAATGAGACTGAAGACTAAATAACAACTAGAAAAGGGACAATAAAAAACAATTATTATTCTATAATATAATACATAGAATAATTTATATTAAATGATATAAAAATGCTGTTACTCATATTGTCATACCATCGAATCCTCCGATGACGTAGATACAACATCCCACGACGGCAGTGCCATGGTATGCTCTAGGACCTGTAGGGTCCACTTGCTCCACTTTCACCCACCTGTCAGCTCGGGTGTCATAGGTCTCTATGTAGTTAGTGGGTGAGCCACCACTCCAGCCTCCAATGGCGAACAAAATCTCGTGGGGTACTCGGGGGCGGGCTATCTCAGGAGTTACCGCCTCACCGTCTCTAAAATCAAAATACAAGCAGATAATCATAAAAAGTAAATATTCAGAGCTGAAATGTTAAATGAAATATAAATTAATCCTTTTGAAAAGTTACTGCTAGACTCATAATACGCTGCAGCCGAATTACCCCAAAACGGGCATAGGGAAAATTTGTAAAAGTTGGCAAAGTTGTCGTTCAAAATAATCTACATTATTCCTTGAGGAGGGCAAAATTTTTCATACATAAGCGCTTAAAAGGCGGAGAAGGGATTTTCTTAATCAAACAAGACTGGATGCTGAAGGAATCCCAATTCAGGGCTGACCATGTACAGTGTGGAAAAAAGTATCGACTACCCCTTATAATTATGTTATTATTTTTTTGAAAAATGTTCAAACACGTCAATGTAGTTTTTAGTTAGCCTAGTTCTTCACCCAATTCTAAAATATACAATTTGTATTAGTAAAGCAGTAAAGCGAGACGTGCTGAGTATATTGTGTGGTGAAGCAGTACTGTATTTGCGCTAACTACTACCGGTAAATTTGTGGTATTTGCACCAACCAAATTATTACAACGATCGGACAAGTGTAAAAGAGGGCAGATTCGAAGAAATAGCATAGTATGCATTCTTTCTATTGTTGTTAATGTGTAATGTACTTTATCTTATATTGTAAACACGAGAAAAAAACAGGACAAATTTAAGGTGTTTGCTCCATAAAAATTGAACAGATATAATACAAGAAGATGAAAATAGACTCAGTGAACAAATTTACAAGGAATTAAATGAATTTAAGCAAGAAATAAAGGTTTATATTGATGGTTTGGAAGCAAAGTTATTGGAGCGATTTGATCAGGCATTGGCAGGAGTAAAGGCTTTAGAAGAGGAAAACACTAAATTTTAAAAAATTACAGCTATTTTTATTTGTTTCAACAACACACCACGAGGGCTTTCGTACCGTGGGTGTCAACAAGGGGGAAAGGGGCAACTTGTTAATTCTGGACTTGAAGGTTTGGATGTTTGGAGAAGAAAGAAAAACAAGGCAAGGAATTCCACATCTTGGAAGCCATCTGGACAAAAGAGCGGGCATAACAAGATGCTCTATGTATGGTGACCTGGACAGTAAAAGGGTGAATTCGCTCTGTTTCCCTGGTAGATATGTTTGGGGAAGCAGGTGGAGGAACTATGGAAGAAAGCTCATCTGAGCAGTGCCCGTGCAGATATCTATAAAAAAGAGAGCTGTCACGAACGGCACGTCGGTGGGCACGGGATGGCAGCCTTTGGGTAAAATTAGGGTCACCGATGAGACCTGTAGCTTTCTTCTGAATGGAGTGCAGGATAGTGGGTGTAGAATCGGCAGCGGCACCCCAGATGTGGGAGCAGTATTCGAGGTTTGGTCTTATTTGTGAAGTATATAGGGTATGGAGATTAGCTGGTTAAAAGTATTTGCGAGCCCGGAAGAGGAAACGTAATTTCAGCCGCTTCTGCAATCGATGTGACATGTTGGTGCCAATTGAGATTTCGATCCACAGAAATGCCAACAAGTAAAAAGGACTCGGTACTTTAAATAACTTGGTTATTCATTGTGATGGGACTAGGGCTGGTGTATCTCTAATGAGAAAGAAAGCAAGGCTGAGATTTGGTGAGGTTGAATTGTACAAGATTTCTACTTCCCCAGTCTAATATTTTTTGGAGATCCATGGAGACAGAACGCTCCATGAGTCTGCGATCCTCATCTAATTTCGCTAAAGAGACAGGCTTAGAATATTGTATATTTGAGTGGGGGGTGCTGTCGCCCGCGTAACTGGGCTCGATGTGCTAGACAGGAGGTCATTGAGGTGGAGAAGAAACAAAGTAGGGGCACAAGGTGAACCTTAAGGAACTCCTGCATTAATTGGATACAGTTTAGGGGAATGGCAATTCACAACAGAAATGCTCCGGTTGGAGAGGAAATTTGCTGTCCAGGAACAGAGTTTTGGTGGTAGGCCATAGGCCGGAAGTTTATTAAGCAGCGCTGCGTGCCAGACCTGGTCAAATGCTTTAGATATGTCTAGAGCGATAAACTGGGATTCACCGTGTAGTTCCATAGACTTGTTCCAAGAATTGGTGACAAAGGAAAGGAGGTCGGAAGTTGATCTGCGCTGACGGAATCCATACTGCCTGTCGTGGATTAGACTGTGTTTTTCAAGAAATTTTCGGTGTTTACATACTTTTCCATCACTTTAGAGACGATTGAAAGGAGAGAAATAGGCCTGTAGTTGCTAAGACGCGCCTAGGATCCTTTCTTGGGGACAGGTGGTACTCGAGCAGTTTTCCAGTTACTAGGGAATATGCCTCTATTGTAAGATGTCTGAAACAGACGAGACAGGACAGGAGCAAGTTTTGGTGCGCATTTTTTGAGAACAATTGCTGGGATATCGTCAAGGCCAGAGGCTTTCCTGGTATTAAGAGAAGAGAACATCTTTCGTACCTTTTTTAGTTTTGAAAATGATATCCGTCATTTTATGGGCGACATTGGGGATTGTTGTCGGTTGAACATTTGGAGCTGGGTTGAGAGTAGAATTACCGGCGAACAACGAAACAAAAAGTTCAGTCTTGCCCAGGGCGGTAGAAAAAATTTCATCCCCTGAAACAAGAGGTGGGAACGTGCTTTTGCAGAAATTCTTCCCAATAGATTTAGCAAGACTCCAGAAGGGTTTGCTGCCGTTAAAGCTTGAGAGGAATTTGTTGTTTTTATGAGGTTATTAAACGAGTTTTTTGCCTCAGAAAGAATGCGGACAAAGCGGTTTCTTGCGTCGTTAAATGCTTGAAGGTTTTCTTGACTGGGATTGTGTAGAAGCGTTTTGTGAGCTTTGACCTTTTCAAGCCTGGAAAGTCTATTGGAAAGTAAGTCTAGAAAAAATTATATATATATATATATATATATATATATATATATATATATATATATATATATATATATATATATATATATATATATATATATATATGGGCGCCACGTCGGAGATAAACAAGGAAGATATATTTATAAATGGGTTTTCAAGACGTTGTCAGAACGACTGGCTGTTGAGCTGACCCTTCTGGACATCAACAACATAATTTTTTTGGCAAACGTGGCAGCCAGAGTAGACCCATACTGCTGAACTTTGTATCGCTTAAGAATATAAGCAGGCTGAAAGACACTAACATTTATATTCAGGCTGACTTGTCACCGACAGATAAAAAAATTTCCTTCCACAATCAAGTTTTCTATATGTTTTGAAACTTTTTACGCTGGTATAGTAAAATAAATTCGAAATTGTTTTCAACAATATTACACTCCCATACATTCAACCCCTAATTTAATTTCTGCACAGAATACCAGATTTTTGATTAGATTTTGAACAAATTAAATTTTTTATTAGTGTTCTAATAAATAAACCCTAAAACGTTATATTACCCGAGTTTTAACGAAAAAATGTAAATGTTCACCATATCATCCCCCATTCATCCCCTACCTTCTGAAGAGATTTTACTCAAAAACAATCCGAATCGATCGTTTGTAGAGTGCTAAATGCACACCAAATTTGAAGATGATATCTCCATTTGTTCTAAAGTTATCGTGGCTACAAGCATACAGACATACAGACCGACAGACACAAAAAATTTTCGTACCCAAATCATGTTGTCTATATGTTTTGACACTTTTCACGACGTTTAAGCGAAAAATTTTTTTTGCAATATTTGTCGCCGATGCGGATATTTCCACACGTGACGATGTGGAAGTAAAATAGTCGCATATGACATCTCCGAATATCAGTTATACATGGAATGGTCAATGGAAAAATTCTCTGCACCAAAATAGAGTAAAAATAACGAATTATTATATAAATAAGAACGTAAATCGCATTACAGATATTTCTTGGTTTCTGGAATAACATAATAACCATCGCCTGTCATATGAGGACCCTTATCTTATACAATTAATTAATCTGTGAAGTTTAAACATCTGCACATACCTTTGTGGAGAAAATCATTTTGTATTTTCTGAAAAGGCAACGTGAGCTCTGACTCACACGAACATGTCAATTAAAGTTCAGATAATACAGGAATTACGAAACCTAAAACAACAACAGTATCTGTTGCTTGAGTTTCTTATAAGCTTTTCGACAGTTGAAAACAATAATTTGATGATTTAGCAGAAAGTTAGTATTCAAAATCAAAACCGCACAGATTAGCGAATATGCTTATTGGTGGGTACATTGTATCATCTCGATTGAGACCGCCAACAAATATCCCTTCGTAAATTTTAGCAACCGGTAGCATAAAAGATAAACTTAAAGACAATATACGCATATGTAATGAGAGATGTTAGAACATTTCTAACAGTATTTAGGAAACAAAATTTTCGGGACACAGCAAGTGCGTTATGGTAGAGAATTTTCATTAAATGCTTCAAATTTGTATAATTCAATTTTCTATAAACCTAGAAAGTTGAGTTTTGGTAGAGTAAGGGCAAAATATTAACAAAACTTCATCAAAATAACTTGGTTCTTTTTTTGATACAATTTGTTTTTCGGAAAAAATTTTTTTAGAAAAACTGATCCTATAGGGCTGGCTAACGAACTTGTCCAAGATATTAATGAAATAAACATTTTTGCCGAGTTTATATATATATATATATATATATATATATATATATATATATATATATATATATATATATATATATATATATATATATATATATATATATATATATATATATGTATACAGGGTGTTCTACAAGCTGTTCTACAAGCTCTATGACAAACGTTGCCAGATAAAAGCTCTCATAATTCTAAACCATTTTTCTTCATGAACATGGGTCCGATTCGCTTTTGTTACGAATTTACAAGCATTGAACCTTTATTAACAATTAACAATAAAAATTTAACTTAAATGAAAATCACAAAACTTAAGACTATAAAAATTATTCGAAATGTCCACCCTCGGCTTGAGTGCAAGCCTCACATCGACGAACTAAAGATTCGGTCACTCGAAGGATGAGATTTGGATCATTTCTTATTTGGTTAGCTGCATCTTGAATTCTTTCAAGTAACTACTAATGGGTAGTGATTTCAACATGGTAGACCAGCTGCTTCATGTGTTCCCATAAATAAAAATCCAGAGGATTGAGATCGGAGCTACGAGGTGGCCATGATATTGGACCTCCTTGACCTATCCATTTATTTGGGAAATATTCATTTAACCAAGCAGCAACTTGTCTTCCTCCATGTGGTGGTGCGCCGTCGTGTTGATATCACATATTCTGAATAATATTAAGTTGAAGGTCATCAATGAACTCTAAAAGATCATGTTCTAGGAAATGTCTATACAGATCTGCATTTAAACGATCATTTAGAACATGCACAGCTAATAGATTATTGTTGAAAATGCTACCCTAAACGTTGACACTGAATCGTTGCTGAAATCGTCTTGATCTAATTGCATGTGGATTTTGCAATGCCCATACATGTTTATTATGATTATTATTTATGCCGTCCCTAGTAAAGCACGCTTCATCAGACCACATGACGAGCGAAATGAATCTATCATTTTGTGCTTGTTGCTGAATTAACCAACGAAAAAATTCTAATCGCCGTGGGGCATCTCCAGCATGCAACGCCTGTACATTTTGGCGATGAAACGGATGTAACATTTCTCTGTTTAATACACGCCATGCAAAATGCGGTGATACATGAACGTTCCTAGATATACGCCGAACACTAATTAAAGGGTTATCAAGGGCAGCATCTATTACATTTTCTTCATCTTGTACATTTACTTCAGTAGGACGAATGGCCTTTTTTGGAGCGGGGTTACTTGTTTCTCGAAGTCTGCGAAATGAAGCACTAAACACCGTGTGGGCAGGTTGGTGTCTATTTGGATATCTGCGTCGATATTCTCGAGCTGCTGCTCTGGTGTTCCCATTGAAATACCCATATATAAATACAATATCTACATATTCCTCAGTTGTGAATAAATGCATTGTTTATTTAGAACTTTTACACGAAGTAACAAATATTTTACAATTAAAATGACACTAACAATATTTATTGTCATAACTGTCATTTTTATCTATCAGCTTACTTTTGATTGAAGCAGGTGTAACTATTTTTCATAGGTGTGCATTGTTTCACATTCAAATGATTTTGTGTCACTTCCTGGTCGATTGGAAAAATGAAGATGCTTTAAACGCTGGTAACTTTTAAACAAAAACGAATCGGACCCATATTCATTACCAAAAAATGTTTAGAATTTGGTATCTATGATCTGGCAAAGTCTGTCATAGAGCTTGTAGAACACCCTGTATATATATATATATATATATATATATATATATATATATATATATATATATATATATATATATAAACATATAAAAATTTAAACGGACCTTGGTTTCGGGTTATAATGGCCCAAATTCACGCTCATTTGAAAAAAAATTGCAGTCTCACCATCGAAACCATTAGCAAATTTTTTTAAATAAAAAAACGAATATTTTTTTGAAAATAAAAATTGCTAATAAGAACAAAACAAAAATGTCACCACCTAAAAAAAAGGCAACACCACACGGTGTTACCAGGCGGTCACCCATCCGCACGCTGACTATGCTCGAGGTTGCCTAACTTCGGTGATCGCACGACAATCGGTTTTTCAACGTGGTATAGCCGTTCGCTTAAAATGTTGATTTATTCAAGGTTTATATATTCATTATTAATTTTTAAGTTTCGATTTTATATAAAGAATTAAAGTATCTTGAAATTTTGCAGTATTTACACACTTCTTAACAGTCCTGATTGCATACGTACTGTTCCTGTGTGTGTGTGTGTGAAATAATTTAACATAACTTGTTTTAAAGGTTAGGGTCTTGGACGACTCACTTATCTCGCAATATGATCAAACAAATCAATGATTGAATTTACAAGCTTTTCATATAAACTAAAATTATTAATCGAAAAACAACATCTCTCATTAACCTAAAATAAAAATAAATTGATATGACATTGACGCTACATAAACAGCGCCCTTTTGATATAAGAATGCAAGTAACAGAACACAGAACACACCAATATAATTTCTGACCACGTGACGAAGAATCGTGACGTTGGTCATTTCAGAATGCCAAATCTATAGATAAATCTTCCTAGATTAAATTCACAAAAAATGTTATTTTTGTAAAAGTTTTATTCAACTTATAAGGTTTTTATTTATATTGTTTGTATCACACCTTAAAATCAGACTTAAACTCTTTAGCTGCCGATTTTACCATATAGCCTTTTGAATAACAAATCAATTCTATAAATAAATATTACCGTTAATTTTCCTAACGTGGGAAAGTTCCCAAGTTTGCGTAATAAAATTTTGAAACTGACACCACAGGCTGTTTCAATTTATTACGCAGATTTTGTAGCTTTCCAACATTCAAATAAAACACACTAAGACATCCGTTATGTCAACCTTTCTCACGCACATTACACAACGCTTTAATAAACTTTTAGGAGCGTGTAATAGCTTTTAAATTTTTTAAATCCAGGATAACTTATATGTTTGTTCAGAGAAACGCCTCAAACTGACTAACTGCCAACAAAACATTTTACCTGTTTAAGCGCTATTTTTCTAAAATTTTAGACAAAGTACACATAATTATCATCGGTCGAAAATCAGTCAAGCTGTCTGGAGTTTGAGTTTTGAAAGTGGTAAATATCCAATATGTTCCGCAAGATTGGCAAGACACCATTGAGACGACAAAGATCGAAGATATTATTTAAATGCGGCAAAATAAATGGACAGTAGCACATAAGCATCATTATATTAATGAAATATACCCCCACGGCTTTAGTTTTATACGTCAAAGAAATCGGACGATCTGCTAATAAGAAACAGATTAGAAGAAGATATTGAAGAGGAGGAGGGTTTGTCCCACCCGAAAATCCACAGTGCAGGCGCTCGATGAAGTACTTAGAATTAGGAACGAGACACAAGATATATGGTATGCTTTTATTACTCTGGATGTTAAGAATGCTTTTAGCACCGCTTCCTGAAGTGTTATACTTGATACTGGGGCCAATTTCATGGAACATTCTCTACGACGGAGTGCTGAGACTAGACTTGACGTAGGGAGCAAATCCATAGCTTACGCTGATGACTTTGCATTGATCGTAACTGCCGCATATGATGAGGAGCTTACGTTTAGAGTCAAAGAGTCGCTGAGACGTATTGAAAGATGGATGAGAGTACATGATTTGCCACCAGCTCCACAAAAATTGAGGCTGTGATTATCAAAGGGCCACGAAAAAGACAACAAATACGTTTTTTGTTTAGATAATGCCGTGGTTATGCCCTGTAAGATTGTACGCTATTTAAAGGTAGCGATAAATGACAGAGGCCCTTTGGTAATCATCTAAAAAGAGCAGTGATCAATGTAGAAGATAGAGCGGCGGCCTTGGCCTTGATAGTGCCCAACATCGGTGGACCCGGCATCGTTAAGAGGCAGATACTGTGTGAAGAATTCTACCCAAACCATGCTATATGGTGCTCCAATGTGGTATGTGGCATTTGAGAGGGTCACTTATAGGAATACCTTGGAAAGGGTACAGGGAAACGTTCTTCTTAGAGTGATTAGAAAGTGATTAAGATCATCAGGGGACTGATGATAGCTATTATGAGTGAGAAAGAGGAGGAGGGAAGAGCCGCTGTAAATTAGAACCCGCATTCCTAACCTTCGTACAGCGCATAGGACGGGAAGCGTAGGATCTACGACTCAGTAGTGAGGAGAAAAGATCGCCATTCATCTTGAAGATATATCGCAAGATGGTTCCAGGGTGATTTCGGTGTTTCAGAGGGCCCTCTAGTTCTGGTTAGCTTCGGCGCCGGCTACTCCCCCCCACTAAAAAACTCCTGCTACTACTACTACTAATTGGTAAGCTTTAAAAATATTTACCTACCTTTGAGTAATCATTTCCAGGTCATATAGGAACTTCAAGGTTTCTATAATCATAGGCCTACTATCCTCACAAACAACGACATAAGGATGATCCTTAACTCTTTCTAGAAAGAACTGAGTGTCAAGCAATCCTAGACGAATGCACTTCATCAAACTCACGACGTGTTTCTTCCTTTCTTCAGAATCGTGATTGATCCATCTCAGAATAGTATCCCAAACAGTTTCTTCACTTTTAACATTCAGATCATCCGAATTGACTATGGCCTGTATCTCTTGAAGAGACAGATTAAGAATCTCCTCGCTCTCCACTGATATCTGTGGAAAGTTTTTCATGATGTTTTTCCAGGTGTGGTCGACCAGTTCCTTGCAGAAGTGGTTCTTGGCGAACAGGAGGATCCCAATGCAATTCTTTGGTGTCAGGTTGGTCTTCAGGAAGTCGCAGCATAACTCTAACACGCCCAGAATGCACAGATAATCCGCTGCTTTCAGGATAAGGTAAACGTTTTTGTCGGTCAAATTAATTTTGCGAAGGTACATGTACTGTAGTAAGTCCTTCATTATGTCTGCACTAACGCCGGGCAGTTGTACGCGCGTTTTGCTTTTGTTATGCAGCGGCGTTGTAAACAAGGCTCTGAAATCATAAATTCAATAAATAGATAGATAAGCAAGTTCCGGGCGCAGCAAGTGCACTCTTGTAGTGAATTTTCATAAGAATTGTACACTGTTAGTAATTTATATTATTAAAACTAATTTTTAAATTTAAATGGCTCTTGGAGATTGGTTAGAGGTCCCAATGATTCCCAAGGGATTACTTGAAGAAATTTCTATTTTCTATGGAGCTAGAAAACTAAAGTTTGGTACATATATGTAAATACTACAAGTGGCTTAAAAAATGTGTTACAAATCTCATTAAGGTTACAAAAGTTGTCCAGAATAAAATTAATTATTTACAAACGGTATGTACCTGCCAAATTATCAGTATGGCAGGTATTTTTCCTTGTTAATTGCTTGGATGTTTTTTTTATTTTTTTATTTCAACACCACACCACGAGGGCTTACAGCCTAAATACTATCGTACCGTGGGTGTCGACAAGGAGGAAAGAGGCAACTTGTTAATTCTGGACTTGAAGGTTTGGAGGTTCGGAGCAGAAGTAAAAGCATGTGCCGGCAAGGAATTCCACAACTTAGAAGTCCTCGGGACAAAAGAGCGGGCATAACTAGATATTCTATGTCTGGTGACCTGGACAGTAAAATGGTGCATTCGCTCTGTTCCCCTGGTAGATCTGTTGGGGGCAGCAGGTGGAGGAACTATGGAAGAAAGCTCCTCTGAGCACTCCCCGTGCAGATATCTATAAAAAAGAGAGAGGTGGGCAAGGGATGACAGCCTTTGGGTGAGAGTAGGGTCACCAATAAGACGTATAGCTTTCTTCTGAATGAAATCCAGGATAGCGAGTGTAGAAGCGGCAGCAGCACCCCAGATGTGGGAGCAGTATTCGAGGTTTGGCCTAATTTGTGAAGTATATAAGGTATAGAGATTTGCTGGTGAAAAGTATTTGCGAACCCGGAAGAGGAAACCTAATTTCATAGCAGCCGCTTCTGCAATTGATGTGACATGTTGGTGCAAATTGAGATTTCGATCCACCCAATTTTAGTTAACCCAGTTAACCCAATAGTTTTTGCATAGAAAACAACCAAAAAGGTATTTTACATAGATTTTACTATGGCTCAAGATTGAAGATTATAGCTTAAAGTGAAATTGAGTTATCGGATTTGAAATATTTCCACGAAAATCCCCTACAACAACGTACATGCTGCACTCAGACCCTCTTCTTCGCTTATTTGCTATTGCTGTGTCTATACTTTTTTAAATGATAAAATATCGCAGTTCTCTATGTGAGAGTGACAAACAAGACAACCTCAAATGAATTTTTGGAAAAATAGTTTAAACAAAAAAATGAGGCATCAAGTTAAACGGAAATTAAAAATCTTGGTTATCGGTTTCGTCACGGGGGTTCCCCTCCCACTTCTACATGCCTACAACCACCCTCAATGCATAAACAAGAACAATATAAACAAAATAAATTTCTTCGGAACAACCCCCCAAGAAAGTTACGGGAACTGAGGTGAATAAGGGTTCTGGGCGAAGTAAACAGGATTTTAAGAAAGTATAGCTTCAAAACGGGATAAAGGTAGCTTATAGAAGTCCAACTAAGCTGGTTTTTCGCACTTCCCGCTTACATTTCTTTTTATCTTCTTCCCCGATCAGCACCCCTATTAACTCTTGTCCCGTAACTTTCTTGGGGGCTGTTTGCAAGAAATTTTCCTTTCCCTTAAAGGGAAATTTAGTTATCATTATCTAAAATATTTTTACAAACATTCGCTGCCATAACGCACTTGCTGCACCTAAACTCTTTTCAACGCTTATTTACTATTACTGTAACCGTACTTTTTGGAAATGAAATTAATATAAACAACACAAATTTTTAAATTTTAATAATTTACACTGTACATGTGATTAATATGTAAAATCAACTGCTTTATAATATTATGTAGTTTCCTTTATTTTAAATGTTCCATAAAGTGTAAAAGCTAAGAGTGAAGAAAACCATAAGTACCTAGATGGTATTATATTTATATTAGTTTGCGGTAAGTATATTTCTTCTTGAAATAATTGTCACTTTAGTAATACAATACCTACATGCATTGATTAAGAACCTGAATCTGATGTACATAACCACTTTCTTATTAGTTTCATTGGATGTTAGAATCATAATATACTACAGTCACAGTAGACGGCCAAAGGCATTTGTTAAAGTTATGTTAAAATTAAAAGTTGGGTTATTATTTACCTACTATTTGTATTAACCTTAGAATATAGGTAGTTGTTCTATATTCTGAGTTTCTAAGGTATTAGCGGAGTCTATTTCGAGGTTATGCGCAGAACGTACACGTTTCTTTCAGTTAACAAATGACAAATAGTGGTGTTGTCAGATTATACTAGAGAGGAGATTACTTTTAAATGCCGTGAAAATAGGCAGCTTAATATTTATACATAATTAAACGGAGTTATAGTTTTCTTTTAAACAAATTGAATCACTTTCATTTAAAAAAATTATTATCTACATTTTTCTGATATCCACAGATCCAGATTAAGGTTGTCGTAAATGGCAACCCCGCCGATTGTTTATTGTGACATATTTTCGTGGCCTGTCTGTTTAAAACTTAATTTGGAGATTTTGTTTGCAATGGCAGCGGAACTCTGCTGTCTGACCTTGTCTAACATTATAGGCATTAATTTAGAGGTAATTTCAGATTATATCGGAGATTATTTATTTTTTATTTAGTTATAACTCACGATCTACTAAACCAATTGAGTTCAAATTTCCTAGGTAGAACCACTTGTACAATGTCTACGTGCTCGGAAAGTTTTTGTTTAATATTTTTAATAATTAAAAATATATTGGGTTTTCAAGCAGCTTTTTGCACTTCTTTCTAAAAGTATTTGATGTTCAAAACTGTCTAACTAACTCACCCAAGCTATAATAAAATGAACGGAATTGCCAAACTTGGTTTCGATTGGTGAACATATATATATATATATATATATATATATATATATATATATATATATATATATATATATATGTATACACTTTTTAGCTGACCTTGAATTTTTGTTCTAGGGGCGCTAATTTGCGCTCATTTGAAGAAAATTTCCAAAAGTCTCATCATGGCTACCTCTCTATTAGTAAAGTTTCGTCATAAAAAAGCACTATAAAAGTAAGTAAATAGTTCAGACACAGCAAGTGTGTTACGTTAGCGAATTTTAATACATAGTAGCTATACTGTCATATCTGATAAATGAGTATTTTTAATCTGGTGTTTCTTCGTTAAAAGATTATAGAGGCTACAGGTGTAGCGACTTCTTTGACTTCACAAGTGTGAATCTGTAGCCTGGAACGATTACACTAAGTAAAGGCAACAACAATTAATGAATTCTTACCATGTTTTATGAAAATACAGGCTCGATGCAGATTGCTAATTAGAGGCTAATTTGTATATCTAATCATTTTACAAAAGTGTTTGAGGTGGCCTATTACAATCAATGTTTTTTTAGTATGATCATTTACCAACCCAGTGATTTGTGGAACTGGTTTTCAAATAACTAGCAGCTAAAACAATCTTATGATATATGTTCAATAATACAAAACTGATTAAATTTGAGCTACCTTGTAATTCATGGAAATGTAATATGCGCAGAGTAAAAACTAATATATCTACCTGAAATAGGAGCTACATGCGCTAAGAATAGCTCTATGTATAGGAATCTCTGTGCCATCTTCCAGGACAAGAGTACCGTCGCATAGCTGATTGCTTTCCTTCAATTCATACAAAGCCTGCATAGCCTGGACACTGATGCATCGGCCCATTTCAACGTCTTTAGGCTTGACATCGCATTCCATCTCTCCCATTTCATTATATAAAGCCAGGTTTATCGATACTGATCGTCAAAAGACTTAAACACTAATAATTTAGCTAGGAATGATGATGTGTTAAAGTGTGAAGATGAAAAAGTCAAACTGATAGATAAGAAAAATGTACTGGTTCATTTCGACAGTTACTTGGAGACTGACATTTTCTGACATTAAATGTCTCGCAACCAACATCAGACGTTTGACGATATTTTATGATGAAAACTACTGGTTTATACACTTTATGTTTATATATTTTAATTTGTTGTTACATATGTCAATTCTTCCAATAGGCAGGCACACGCATCGTGGCGTTTATATTGTACTCAAAATATAAAAGCAATTGATTGAGTTTTTCAAGTACTTTACTTCAAAAAAATATGTTTCTAATAATATATACAATAGTAGTCAGACCACCACCATAACTGCATTTGCATTCCTTCTTTGTAATTTACTTCATCAAGGTGTTTCGAAATATCCAAATGACCAAAAGTAGTTAGACCATTACTAAATTTGCTTTGGCATTTCTTCTTTGTTTCTGAAATTTTTGGTGAAATCTTCCATAGTGTTGGTCATTGGCATTTTTTAGGTTTTGATAATTTATTTGTGAGTCTAGAAAGCGTATTTTATGTGAGGTATTACATACTAGAGCTTTAGAAAAATTAAAAGTTAATTTTCGAAATACAATAAAGAGTATTTTACCTAAACGTCAAAATGTTTGGGGTTGACATCTTTGGGTGAGCTGAATAAAAAGGCTTTTTCTTTCCAAACAAATATTTTATTCCTGGTCCCGACGCGTTTCGACCCTTTTTAACTGGTCATCCTCAAGGGAATCTGTAAGTACATCATGCACTATCTTTAGCCGATCGCCTCTTTTCTTGAGTAAGCTGCTCTAATCTCCCTCTTCAGTATGGATCTATTAAATCTCTGGACGAGTGAAGTGAACGAGTGTGGGATTGACCTGCTGTACATGTTCTGATTGAACTTTGGAGACAGTTATTTTCTGACACAAGTTGTAAGGAACCAAATCCTGATAGACAACGAGACTGAAGCCCTTGACCACCTTCTGTAAGAATTCTTGACTCTATCCAGCCAGTTCTTTTCTCGTTGTATATCAGGATTTGGTTCCTTACAACTTGTGTCAGAAAATAACTGTCTCCAAAGTTCATTCAGAACATGTACAGCAGGTCAATCCCACACTCGTTCACTTCACTCGTCCAGAGATTTAGTAGATCCATACTGAAGAGGGAGATTAGAGCAGCTTACTAAAGAAAAGAGGCGATCGATTTGCGGCTGAAGATTGTACTTACAGATTGCCCTGAGGATGGCCAGTTAAAAAGAGTCGAAACTCGTCGGGACAAGGAATAAAATATTTGTTTGGAAAGAAAAAGCCTTTTTATTCATCACCCAAAGATACAATAAAGAGCTTTGGCGAGATGAGGACGTACCTACTTTATTGGCTAAATTAATCGTCAAGGCTATCAATCCTCAACTTAACACCGATATAGAGACTTCTTCTCTGACTTCACAAGTACTTGTCTTCTTTGCAATTGGTGTCGCTTTTTACGGCATCGTCAGACAAAAGAGACTTTGCAGTTGCACTTGTGAATCCACAAATATCTATATCTGCATTTAGTATGGAACGGTGTCACCTAGTAAGGGCAACATCAACTAATAATTCGAAGAGGTCAGATTAGATTCAATGTGAGTTATTCGAGTTCCTCCAACTGGTCTTAGTATAAAAAGACCCGTTTGGTTTATCATCTCGAATGTTTCAAAAGTATACGTAAAGGAGTCAAAAGAGAAACAGAGACAGCGCATAAAAACTATACTTCCGAAATACAAAGCCAACTCGTAGGGAGTCCATCTTCATTTTGGTCGTATATAAACAATAGGAAGAAATCTACAAGGATTCCCAGTCTTATGTACTTCAATGGGATACCACTGGATACACCACAGACAATAGTAGACGGTTTTGCCACACATTTTTACTCTGTTTATGTTCCACCCTCCGGTCGTGGGCCAATGACCGAATCCTACGCGTCTTCACATGTAAATTTCAAATCAGTACTGCAGACTCATGGAGGGTTCTGTCTCTGTGGATCTCCAAAAAATATTAGACTGGGGAAGTGAAACTCTTGTACAATTCAACTCCACCAAATCTCAGTCTTGTTTTCTATCTCATAAGAGATACACCAGCCCTAGACCCATTACAATGAACAACCGAGTTATTCAAAGTAATGAGTCCTTTTCACTTGTTTCCATTTCTGTGGATCGAAATCTCAATTGGAACCAACATGTCACATCAATTGCAGAAGCAGCTGCTAAGAAATTAGGTTTTATCTTCCGGGATCGCAAATACCTTCCACCAGTTAATCTCTGTACCTTATGTAGTTCACAAATAAAGCTGAACCTCGAATACTGCTTCCATATCTGGGGTGCCGCTGCCGCTTCTACACTCGCTATCCTGGACTCCATTCAGAAGAGAGCTATACGTCTCATCGGTGACCTTACTCTCGCCCAAAGGCTGCCATCCCTTGCCTACCGACGTGCTGTTGGTGACCTCTCTCTCTTTTATAGATATCTGCACGGGCACTGCTCAGAGTAGCTTTCTTCCATAGTTCCTCCACCTGCTGCCCCCAACAGATCCACCAGGGGAACAGTGCGAATGCACCCTTTTACTCTCCAGGTCACCAGACATAGAACATCTTGTTATGCCCGCTCTTTTGTCCCGAGGACTTACAAGTTGTGGAATTCGTGCCGGCACATGTTTTTCCTTCTCCTCCGAACCTCCAAACCTTCAAGTCCAAAATTAAGAAGTCTCCTCTTCCCTTCTTGTCGATACCCACGGTACGATAGTATTTAGGCTGTGAGCCCTCGTGGTGTGTTGTTGAAATAAATAAAAAATTATAAAAAGTATGCTGACGACTTAAAAATTTTTCATCAGATAAACTCACTGCGGGACTATCCTGTGTTACAGGACGATTTGGTTGCTCTTCAGAATTGGTGTCATGAAAATATGATAGAACTCAATATAAGTAAATGTACTGTAGTGACCTATTATAGGAGGGTTACCAATATCAATTTTAATTATATTTAAAGGAGAATGTTTAACATAGAAGTGTTAGCAGGAGAGATTTGGGTGTTGTTTTTGATCGAAAACTTTGCTTTGATCTTCATATTCAGGCATCAGTATTAGAAGCTATGAGGTCTCTAGGTTTTATGATCAGAGTCTGTAGGGGTTTCAGTGGAACCGAGTGCATAAAAATATTGTATAACACATTGGTAAGAACTAGGCTTGAATGAGCTAGTCAAGTTTGGTCCCCTTTATACCAATGCAATAAAGATGCCATAGGATGGGTTCAGAAAAGATACACCAAGCATATCTCTTACAGGTTGGATGGTGTCTATCAATCGCGGGGCACATCGTATCAGCAGTTTTTGGACAGATTTAACGTGACTTCTCTGGAAGCCCGAAGGGTTTGCTCTGTGGTTGGTTTTCTTCAGAAATTCTTATGGAATATGATTGATTGGCCTGAACTGCTATCACAGATCAATTTGAGGGTGCCGACTGTGTGGACGAGGAACAGTAACTGTTTTAGTTTGCCCACGACCAAAACATACATTATGATCATATCGCCGATGTATCAGATGTGTAAGTTTGCTAATCAAATTTGCATTATCAGTGGTGCTGACATTATATGTGATGGCGCATCTGAGGTGTCGGCACATATATATGCAATATCCATCTGCTTTCCTCCATGCAGTTTAGTGTACTGATTTTCTTTCTATTTTTTCTGTAACTATTAGTTAAGTACCCTATTGTATCGATTTTTTTCTGTTGGGTTGTAATTAAACTAAATAAATAAAAATAAATAATGGCTTAAATTTCACCCATAAAATCCAGCTCCCTGCGGAAATACATATTTTTTGAGGGGTAAAGTTGGTTTGACAGGCGTTGTGTCATCTGAGTGAAGTCGTGGCCCGTTTCTAAGCTCAAAGAGAGAGGTTATCTCTCAGAGTTTATCTGGGCCCGACATCCGCCAGTGTTTGACTCGAGGCGGATCATGAACTCCCACTCTCGAGCAACATACAAACGAGGTCGTTTGTCCGTTTAGGAGCTCGCATGGGAGACCTCAGTTCCAGGTTTAATCCGCCCTAGAGACATCAACTCCCTTCCGGGTTCGCTTAGACCCGATGCCCGCCAGTGTTGGCTTAAATTTCACCCAACAAATCGAGCTCCCCGCAAGGGACGATATTTTTGAGGAAAGTTGGCTTGACAGATGTACTGCCATCTTAGTGAAATGGCTTGCCCATTTCAAAGTTCACAGGGATATAACCTCTCTCCGAGTTTGTCCGGACCCGACTCGAGGGGATAACATATGGAGTCCCGCACCCGAACAGCATCAGCTTTAAATGCATTTTTCTGGGAAACCGTTACTCCTAGCGACTTTAATGACGTACATATTTTTTATGTAACAAAAAATTCGGGACGCAGCAAGTGAGTTATGGTAGTGAATTTTTATTAAATGCTTCAAACTTGGATAACTCAATTTTCTATAAACGTAGAAAGTTTAATTTTGGTATGTAGTGAAGTCTTTGCTAAGGCAAGATAGCCACCAAATTTCATTAAAATAACTTTAGAATATTAGGAGAAAAAAATTGTTTTCGAAGGAAAATTCAAAATTTAAATAACTCAATTTTCTATAAACTTAGAAAGTTTAATGTTGGTACATAGTAATGTTTCTCGCAAGGCAACATATTATATAGTAAATTTAATTAAAAGAGCTTTGTAATTTTCGGAGAAAAAATTTTTTTTTGAAAGAAAACTCAAAATTTTCCCGGAAAACCCTGTTAGATTTTCCTGACCAACGAACTCATCCAAGCCATTAATAAAAGAAAGTCACTTGCCGAGTTTCATCGAAATCGGTTAATTATTTTTTGAGTTATCATCATCATATATATATATATATATATATATATATATATATATATATATATATATATATATATATATATATATATATATATACATATATATATATATATATATATATATATATATATATATATATATATATATATATATATATATATATATATAAACATATAAAAATTGAAACTGGCCCCGGATATGGGTTCTAAGGGTCCTAGTTTGCGCTCATTTGAAAAAAAATTTGCAAAGTCACACCATCGATACCTCTCTAAAATAAAAATTCACTAAAAGATAGGGGCAACGATTTTTTGGCTCCACAATGACATACAGTGTGACCAAAAAGTTGGAACGAATCAGATGTACGCTGATAGCCGCCTGTACACAATACATCCAAATCATTGATGAATTTGAATTTCCCATCCCAAAAAAACCCCGAATAAAAAAATGTCGTGGATTTAACTCGAAGTGTTTCAGAGATATTAAAAAAGATGGGATTGCTCTGTGCACCATTACTTAAGACTCACCCTGTATATAATAGAGCATCTTACTAAGATTTAGCAGCCACATTTTCACTTTCATTATCATTCCTACTATTAATAATACTGGCACGGTAAAGACCACACTGCGCTGAACACATCAGTGCGATCCCTAAAGTTAAGCAACGTCGAGCACGGTCAGTATTTGAATGTGAAACAAGCTGGCAACAAGTTGGTAGAAAGGAAATGTCTAACCACCGTGTATATTTGCCAATCAAGTTTTCCTCGGGAAACAGCGACACTTGAGTGTAGTTGGTGTATTTAGTGTTATTATTATTATAAGGAAACTGAACACCATAAGATCAAATGAATTAGAAGCTAGGTGTGCTATTTTGTAAGTTGTAATGTGACAATACACTAACGCTGAAATGGCACGCATGCATTGTAACGTATTGTAATTATATCCCGTTACATCACAATCATGATTAAGCTGCTAAACCATGATACATTCAAGATCTGTTTGTATATGTGAGGATATACCGAAACTAAAAGAACCATCATCATCACAGTCTCATGGCGATGTAGGCTTGTCGCCGTACCATGACTCGTTTTTCAGCAGCCAAGCGAGACAGATATATTCCAGAAGTTTTATTCTTGGTCTACCCCTTCCTTTTTTAATGCTTTTTTATGAAAAGTTCACTAATAGCGAGATGGTAGGAGTTTTGGATACTTTCTTTGAATAAGCTCGAATTAGATCGCTTAGGATCTATATTTAAGGTCCCTTAAAAATTTTATATGTTTTTATATAGTGTGGCGCAGCGAAAACGAAACAAATGTTTCATGTTTCCTGTTATTTGAAATAAATTCGCTCACATACGTCAATTTTTATTTCAAGGGGGAAATGTTTCGCTGATATTTTCAATCCTGTGAGTTTATCCCTCTAGCGGGGGTTTCGCCCCTGAAATTTTAGATAAAAAGGGGTACTATCGTACCGTGGGTGTTGACAAGGAGGAAAGAGGCAACTTGTTAAGCCTGGACTTGAAGGTTTGGAGGTTCGGAGGAGAAGGAAAAACATGTGCCGGCAAGGAATTCCACAACTTGGAAGTCCTCGGGACAAAAGAGCGGGCATAACAAGATGTTCTATGTCTGGTGACCTGGACAGTAAAAGGGTGCATTCGCTCTGTTCCCTTGGTAGATCTGTTGGGGACAGCAGGTGGGGGAACTATGGAGGAAAGCTCATCTGAGCAGTGCCCGTGCAGATATCTATAAAAAAAGAGAGAGGTCACCAACGGCACGTCGGTGGGCAAGGGATGGCAGCCTTTGGGTGAGGGTAGGGTCACCGATGAGACGTATAGCTCTCTTTTGAATGGAGTCCAGGATAGCGAGTATAGAAGCGGCAGCTGCACCCCAGATGTGGGAGCAGTATTCGAGGTTTGGCCTTATTTGTGAAGTATATAAGGTATAGTTTTGAAAAGCATCAGCTTTTGAAAATTGGTGGAGTAGTTTTTGAGCAAACGCATTTCAAAATGTTGTCTGCCAAGCAAAACAAATAGTTTGTTACATTATTACTTCCACGTCGTCACAACGTGTGGAAGTATCGCATCGGCGATAAAAATTTCAATTTTTTTTTCGCTTAAGCGTCGTAAAAAGGGCCAAACCTTTTAGAAAATATCATTTGGGAACGAATTTCTTTTGTCGGCGGGTCTCTCGGTGTGTCGGTCTGTCGGTATGTCGGTCTGTCGGTCCGTCGGTCTGTCAGTCTGTCGGTGTGTCGGTCTGTCGGTCTCTCGGTCTGTCGGTCCGGCAGAACGGTTCGGAATGTCTACGTAAAATCGCTTTAGAGGGTAGGGGATGAATGGGGGGTGATTTAGTGAAAATTGACATTTCCTCGTTAAAACTCGTGTAAAATAATGTTTTAGGGTTTATTTTTTAGAAAACTTTTAATTTCATCAAACCTTTGCTTGGAATATTGTTGACAAACATTTGAAATTTTTTTGTTGCTAAAACAGCATGAAAAGTCTCAAAACATATAGCAAACTTGATTCTGGAACGAAAATTGCTTTGTATGTCGGTCTGTCGGCATGTAGGTCTCTGTGTTAATAGGCGCATAACTTTCGAACGACTCGAGATATCATCTTCAAATTTAGTATCCAGTTAGCTCCAGACAAAAGAACGCTTTGAAGTGTTTTTGGCTTAGATAGCTTCAGGGGGTAGGGGATAAATAAGGGGCGATTTAGTAAAAATTTACATTTTTTCTGTAAAACTCGAGTAAAATCACTCTATCCGGTAGGAGCATTCCAATGGCCAGGGAGCTAAAATATCTTGGGGTCGCATTGGACTCTAAGCTAACCTGGAATGGTCACATTAGAAAAATACTGCGTAAGGCAGTCATAACCTTAGCCGTCACTAGGCGGCTATATGGAAAAACGTGGGGACTAAGACCTAGTATAGCCCACTGGCTCTAACAAAGGTGGTCAGACCATCGTTAACATACGCGGCGCTGGTCTGGTGGCCTAAAGTGACACAATCCAGTGCCAAACAAAAACTAGGCAAAATCCAAAGGATGACTTGCCTAGACATCACAGGGGCCATATCTTCAACCCCAACAGCCGCCATGGAGGTGTTGCTGGATCTACCCCCCCTACACTTAGTTATTATGGGAGAGGCCAGGCTAGGACTATACAGACTAGCCTGCAATGGTAGACTGAAGATCAACCCAGGCTTCAGGGGCAACTGCAAAATTCAGGAGATCGTGAAGGAGCCCATGCTTGAAATGAGATCAGATTTCGCGAGCCCGCGAATCTGCAAGGAAAACAACTTTACAGTAGAAATCCCCGACCGCGAGGCAGGGCGGGAGGAGACGCCGGGCATACCACGGGACGCGCTCGTCTGGTTCACGGACGGATCCGGCGGGGAGCGTTGGACGGGGGCAGATGTTTACTCGGAAGGACCGAAGGTAAGTCATAGTATTTCCCTCGGAGCCCATGCAACAGTGTGTCGTGCATCGTCAATACGTGTGGAAGTATGGCATCGGCGACAAAACTTAAACGTCGTAAAAAGTGCCAAACATATATAAAATATGATTTGGGAACAAAGTTTTTTGTCTGTCGGACTATAGGTCTGTCGGTCTATCGATAAGTGGGTCTGTCGGTTGGTTTGTCTATTTGTAAGCTACTTTAGAACGAATTGAGATATCGTCTTCAAATTTGGTATCCAGTTAGCACCAGACCAACTAACGGTTCGGATTGTATGTCATAGTATTTCTCTTGGTGCCCAAGCAACGGTCTTTCAGGCCGAAATGTACGCCATCTTGCACTGTATGCGAGAGAACAAGAGGAGGGTCTACACCAACAAGCGGATCCTCATATCCACAGACCACCAGGCAGCTCTTAAGGCACTAAGTAGCCCACGGGTAAATTCCTGGCTGATGAGTGAGTGCCGAAACGAGACGAGCGACCTGGCTGGGCAGAATGAGGTAACCCTCATCTGGGTGCCGGGTCACTCGGGGGGTCAAAGGCAATGAATAAGCTGACAATCTCGCAAATAGAGGGTTAGCAGAACCATTTATGGGACCAGAACCGGCTCTGGGCGTGACAAAGAGCACTGCCAGGGGAGCCATTAAGTCCGGGGTAGAAACCAACACAAGGTGTACTGGGCAGACTGTCCAGCACATCTTGTGCGAGTGTAAAGCTCTGGACCACAAAAGACAACTGATCTACGGTCACACCATTTGAAGATTGTATAGTTTGAACTTTTTTTGCCGCTTCCAAAATATTTTCTGTTTCTAAGAATCATTTTTCTGTTTGTGTTTTTTTTTTTAAAAAGGCATGTTTATCAAGTGTATAAATCTCGATATTTTCTGATTTGCGCCATTCAGATAATAAATGTAGTGTTTTTATCAGTTTTTTTTTTTCATAAGTTGTAAGTATAAATATGGTTCTTTTGCACAAAAACAACAAAAAGAAAGATTTTGTTTACATTTCAAAGTTAGGGCCTACCAGACCACACCTGGGTGACGACGTAAAAAAATTTCACCTGGGTGATGCCGGGTTCAAATGTTTATTGCAGTTTGCCTATTGAATTGTTGCTTTGTAATCGTTACTTGATTATTTACTACTCTTACCGTCATGTTGAATGATATTCTCGAAATACGTTATAATTTCCACTTTTTAAAGTTGTAGGCTGTCGCAATTGTAACGGTTCAAAAAATAACTCGAAGCTAGAGAGAGAATATTGTTAGCAGTTAGCAGTTATTAGTACAGGCAATGAAGGAGCCCGTTACTCTTGTCCATAATGCACTAAACTACAGGAGTTATTTTTTTTGATAGATAGGTCAGAATTACGCACTGAATATAAAAACACAAAATCCTTACAAATTAGGAGGGTGGAAGTGCGCCATTTTGAGAAAAATCGTTTCGGCCTATATCTCCATAACCGTGCACTTTAGGCCAAAAATGGTAATAACCTTTATTGTAGATAATTGCATTTCTCATCTTTTTTGTTAAATTTTTTTTATATCACTCACAGTTTACAACTTATACGACTATTAGTATTCATTTATTGGCTTTTTACCTATATCTTTGTTAATAATTGTTTAAAAAATAAAATGCTTATAACTAAACTTTTCAATCAATAAATTTTCTATAATTTTTACAAAAAACTTTTTTTTCTAAAATCAATATTTTCAAAGTTATAACGCGTTAAATGTTGCACTTTTCAATCGACAATTTTTTCTGGAAATATTTTAGTAAAATGAAGGACAATGACGGTTGAAACTAAGACTTCAGGCTTTGTATAACATTCTTCTTGAGACATTTTCTTTCCATAGCTTATATTACTTTCAGGTTCTTTGCGTAAATGTTGCCAATTTTGACGTTTTAATTCGCGACTTTGACGTTTATTTTTCTTTAAATACCTATAACTTTTCTGTCTTTGAACCTAGAGACCTAACTTTTGGTAGGTAATTTACCTATAATGACATAAAATCGTGTACCAAATTTAGTTGCCCTTACTTTGTTATTTCCGGAGATATGATTTTTTTTTCGAAAGAAAACACAAAATTTTCCGGGAAAACCTGGGCCGATTTTCTTGGCTAACGAACTTATCCAAGACTTACAAGAGGAAGGTTATAAGCATTTTATTTTTTAAATAATTATTAACAAAGATATCGGTAAAAAAGTCAATAAATGAATGCTAATAGTCGTATAAGTTGTAAACGGTGAGTGATATAAAAAAATTATTTAACAAAAAAGATGAGAAATGAAATTATCTACAATAAAGGTCATTATCATTTTTGGTCTTAACTGCATGGTTACGGAGATATAGGCCGAAACGGTTTTTCTCAAAATGGCGGCACTTCCACCCTCCTAATTTGTAAGGATTTTGTGTTTTTACATTCGGTACGTCATTCTGAACCTATCTATCAACAAAAAATAACTCCTGTAGTTTAATTCAGAAAAAAATTCTCTATTGCCTGTACTATTATACTTATTCCACGTGAATACACTGGATTCGGTTCGTCCGTCCCTTCGTTACGTTTGTGGGTGAATGTTTAATTTCATGAGCGATAAGGAACCAAATAAAAATTAAATGAAAATATTTATCTCCTGGATTCATCCAGACTGAATCGGTTTTACAAAGTAAATAAGGATGCGCAATTAATAAAACCTATTTTAATTTTTCTTTGCTCCCTTTGTTTCCTATCATCTGGGTTGCCCTCGGCCCTTTTAATCAAATAGAACCAAATCAGATTAAGAGTAGTTACTCCGCGGTGGAAGTATCTCTTATTGTATTTTCGGAAGTTTCATTATCGTGTAATTATTTAGTCTGGTTGTGTAAAGAAAAATCAGAATTACTTCCACATCGTCACAACGACGCATTGGCGACAAAAATTTCAAAATGTTTTTTTTTCTTTTTAAACGTCGTAAAATGTGTCAAAACATGTAGAAAACATGATTTGGGAACGATTTTTTTGTGTCTGTAGATCTTGTTGTCTGTCTGTTTGTAGCCAAGATAACTTTGGAACACATTGAGATATCGTCTTCACATTTGAGGTATACTAATTGTATAATTATATATATATATATATATATATATATATATATATATATATATATATATATATATATATATATATATATATATATATATATATATATACAAGGTAAGGTGAAGTAAATGTAAGAATGGGGTAAATGTAACAGCTTTAGTTTAAAATAATACCGTATCCCATTCGATGGCGCTACCACCACCTACGAGACATATAACCCTACTTTGCTTATCTATGATACGAAAATTGCAGAGCTGTCATTCTGGTTATTGTCATTTTCATGTCAACTATCAAGCTAATGTATTTTGTATGTTTTTATCACGTGCTGCTTAAACCCTATAAGGATTTTTAAGTTAAGTTTTGTGTTATCTTATGTGTAAGAGGTTCATTTAAATGTATTGACAGCTTTTGTAATCTGTTTTTTAAATTCTAAAAAAAATGTATTTTGCATTTGCCCCTGATAAAAATGAATTTGGGGCAAAAGTAACGTTTTTTTAGAGGGGTACATGTAACACATATGTTACATTTACCCTTTGAAAAGTTTGAAAGTACTTACTTATTATATTGTCTGCCTTTCAGTGAATTTTCGTAGAAAAAATGCACTAATGGGGAGATCCCAACTTTTGAATTTTGAATAATTTTTGTATATGAACGCGAACTAGGACCCCTAGAACTCATATCCGGGGGTCAGTTTCAATATGTTTATATATATATATATATATATATATATATATATATATATATATATATATACGAGGGCGAGTCAATAAGTCTGTGACTTTTTGAATTTCCCGCTCTCACAGGAAGGGCAACATTGCTCCAAGCATCTGTCAGTTGACTCCTGTCAAATTGTGAACAAGCTGTGTCATTTAGTTTGTGTTAGATATAAAATGAAAAAAAGTCAATTTCGTGTGTTCATCAGACCTCATTTTTTTCGAAACAGAACCATCACTCAAACCAAGGATAAGCTTGATAAATACTATGGGAACTCTGCGTCATCAATTTCCATGGTGAAAAAGTGGTTTACTGAATTTCGTTGCGGCCGTACAAGCACAAATGGCGCCGAACGTTCTGGACGCCCAGTTGAAGTCGCTACACCCGAAACAATTGAGAAAATTCACGATATGGTGTTGGACAATCGGAGATTGAATGTGCGGGAGATTGTGGAAGCCATAGATTTTGTATGATCACTTGAGTATGAGAAAGCTATCCGCAAAATGGGTGCCGCGTTTGCTCACAATCGACCACAAACAGAATCGTGTGACAACTTCGAAGGAGTGTTTGCCGCAATAGGGACGAGTTTTTGCGCCGTTTCATACCCGTGGACGAAACATGGATTCACCACTACACACCAGAGACCAAGCAGCTGCCAAAACAGTGGATTTCTCCGTGCGAGTCGGCGCCGAAGAAGGCCAAGGTGGGTTTGTCAGCCAATAAAGTCACGACGACCGTTTTTTTGGGGTGCACTCGGTATAATCCACATTGATTACCTTCAAAAGGGAAGAACAATCAATGGAGAATATTATACCAACATATTGGAGCGACTGATTGACGATTTGAAGAAAAAACGACGGCATTTGGCCAAGAAAGTCTCACCGTCAATACCTCTCTATTAGTGAATTTTCTTAATGAAAATTCAGTAAAAACACATTTTTAGTATTAAACATATTTTTATGAAAATTCACTACCATAACGCGCTTGCTGCGTCCAGATTTTTTATGATTCGGAAAGTTGGCCTTTAAATAAACACAATATATAGCGAATGAAGGTGTTTCACATGCGGGCATGAAAAAAGTGACCAAGACAAAGTACCCCCATAGGAAGACGAATAAAAGCGTGCTAGAAGAGGTAAGAGACTAAACAAGGATTACTAACAGACATTGAAAGGCGGAAAGAACAAGTTGTTGAACACTTTCTGAGAAAGCGTTCTTGGGAAAAGGGGAGAAGCAGACCAAGACGAAAACTTCTGGAAAACATAGCGGAATTGTTAAAGGGCAGAAACTACGATGAAACTAAAAGAACAGCTGGGAGACAGATACTTATGATTGCGACAACATCAATAGACTGTGATGTGACACCAATATTATAAAATCACTACCGTAATACATTAACTGAGCTGGTACTTTTTGTTGAATAATATTTCCAAGTAAAAGCCGATAATTGCGGATGAATCAGCGAGTTAGAATAATTCCTCAGGATATCGCCCTACATAATATTATCCCGGTGTTCCTGCAAGTGGTTGGAAGAGCAGGATGGCGATTTAACACCTACCCAGCGCATGCGCATAATGTCACGCACGCCCTCCGGTGTAATGAAAATACCCTTAACAACTTTTAAACGGAAAGTTGGGAGAGAGTTCTCTCACTGCCACCTACAGAAGAACTCGTGAGTCTGCGACAAGATTCGTAACAACAGGTGAGTTAGTTGATGATATTCTAAACTCTACCGTTAAGCTCGCCGATTCCTGCAACTCTGTGCTTCCTAGATAAGAAAGTGTTAAGACAGTTTGTCTATGAAATAGTCTTGGGAAAATAAACAAAAATTTACTTTCGTTTTCTATCTGCTGTTTTTAATGAATTTTCTTTAAATAATTCACAGATCAGGAGACCGCGACTGTTGAACTTTGAAAAAATTTCTTTAATGATCGCGAACTATGCCCACTAAAACCCATATCCGGAGTTAGTTTGAGTTTTTATCTGTTCTCATATATACAGGGTGACGAATTTCTACGATAAAGGTCAATATATATGTTAATGTACCAGGTACAAGAAAAAATTGTATACGTTAACTTTAGGTCTATTGAGCTTATCTTATGAAATTATTTTGGCAATCACAGACTGGCCGATAGATCGTTGGTGATGAAAAAAAAAATTTTTAACACCTTATATTATTGCATTTTTGCATTTTCCATTGAATTATAATGCCCGTTTGTAGGGAAAGAATATTTGATAGCGCTCATCGCTTTCGATGTATCTAAATTGTTTTGAAACTTTTCACATGTTTGGCACATATCAAAAATTATGATATGTCGCTTTTACCAAAAGATATCAAAGTCCCATAAAAGCGTCGAATTGAAAGAGGTTTTTGTTTATATTATTTATCGAAAAAATCGATATGCTGTATACAAAGCGCTCTCAAATAAATAGTGACTGATTTGGAAAACATCAAGCTGCCGTAATTCAATTTTTACAAACGGAACAGCCTGTATTTTGTGTTTCAGAAACAAAGGGCATGTCATCCACTTCAAGTCTTGTTGTATAACACTCCCTACAACTACAGACACCAGTTTTAGAAATATTTACTTTTAGAATCGCATACCATGATTCGATCGGATTCTGTGATTATTTAGCAAATTTTCGAAGAAAAATATTTAAATATTTAAATTAACCTTGGGACAAAACGGTATGAAATAATTAGTTCGATAGGATTATCTACGTTTACATTTTCAGTGAATTTTCTTTAAAAAATTCACTAATTAGTAGGGCCCGACTTTTGAATTTTAAAAATATTTCTTCATATGCGCACTAATTAGGACCCCTAGAACACATATTCGGGTTCAGTTTCAATTTTTGTATGTTGATATATACATATATATATATATATATATATATATATATATATATATATATATATATATATATATATATATATATATATCTGTGTGTGTGTATGTATCGCACCGATAACTCAAAAAATAATGGGTCAATTTCGATCAAATTTGGTGAATACCTTTCTTTTGCAAGTGACTTGGATAAGTTCGTTAGCCAGAAAAATATGACCAGTTTAAATAGACTAAGAATGCTTTATTTTAATTAGTCACTCGAATTCCCCCGGTCCGTGGCAGTTCTGAGCTTACCTTTAATATATGAAATTTCGACAACCGCACAGGTCCATTATTTTATATCTAATAACCGATCAGATTACGTGACTAGGTATTTAGCGATTTTTAGTCTGTGAATTTTCTTTAAAAAAATAACTATTAAGGGGACCACGACTTTCTAATTTTGAAAACTAGGACCCCTAGAACACATATACGGGATCAGTTACAATTTCTATATGTTTATATATATATATATATATATATATATATATATATATATATATATATATATATATATATATATATATATATATATATATATATAACTAGAACAGGATTGATAACACGGCATTTATGTACTATACAAGGAGAAAGGTTTAAGGGCAAAGCCGCAAGGAGACAACCGCAAACACGTGATGGCTAATAACCCTGAAACATGTGTTTGCGGTTGTCTCCTTGCGGCTTTGCCCTGAAACCTTTTCTCCTTATATATATATATATATATATATATATATATATATATATATATATATATATATATATATATATATATATATATATATACAACGACTCATCTCAAAAATTAATGGGTCGATTTCAAATTTGGTGAGTACCTTCCTCTTACAAGTGTCTTGGATATGTTCGTTAGCGAAGAAAATCAACCCAGATTTTCTCAGAAAATTTTGCGTTTTCTGTGACCCACGTACCAAAATTAAGGTCTATTAGTTTAAACATAAAAAAGGCATTTAAAGAAAATAACAGGGATTTTGCTCAAAACGTCATAGTCGCGATTTTAAGCGTCAAAATTCGCAACATCTTAAGCAAATAATCTGAAACAAATACAGATTAAGTAAAGAAAATGTCGCAAACCATTAAGTTTCCGCTTTAACCGTCATTGTCCTTCCTTTTACTAAAATATTTACAGAAAATTAATTTCAAATAGACCCTTTCTCTGATGCTTTGGCTGTAGGTTTAGTTAAGTTTTTGGTTTAAGGCCTAGAATTTTTAGCTAATTTTCGTAGAAAAAATTCGCTATTGAGGAGACCGCGACTTTTGAATTTTAAAAAGATTTCTTTAGATGTGCGTAAACTAGGCACCCTAGAATTCATATCCGTGCTTAGTTTTAGTTTTTATCTGTTTACATATATACAGGGTGACGCATTTCTAGGTTAAAGCTAAATATAATTCTTATTATATAAGATACGAGAAAAAATTTTATACCTGAATTACACGGTGTCTTAAGCTGTATCTTATAAAAATATTTTGACTATCACCGGGTGGTCCATAAGTCGTTGGTGATCCCTACAGTTGTTTTTTTCGAGTACCCTTATGTTATTGAATTTTTGCATTTTTTATCGAAATATGATGCATGCTTGTAAGAAAAAAATCGAGACGCAGTAAGAGCGTTTTGGTAGCGAATTTTTATTAAATCCTTCAAATTTTAATAACTCAATTTGCTTTTAACTTAAGGTGTGTTGGCTAGGAGACCAGTTTTCTTGGAAACATTTTAGGTTCATTTTCGAAAAATCTTCGTACATTTTCAAACAATAAGTTATTTTGATAAAATATGGTATGTTGTTTTTATTATATAGGTTATACCGGTGACCAGATTGATGCCTACTTGTATTAGAGATACATATTTGCTATTAAAAACACTTTTATAAAAATTAACTTCCATAACGCACTTACTGCGTCCAAACTTTTATAATATATAAGTAGTTGATAAATTGTTTTCACAAATGTTAAATGAAAGACTTAAGTAATGTTCTCATTTCTGGCAGCTTGTGGCATGAAAGAATGAGAATTTTTCCACTAATATTTTGGTTTACTTCCACTGGTTCAAATTTATGCGAAAAGTTATAATTTTTTTTACATATTTTTCAATTTTAATTACACCTTAGGTATATACGTAATTTAAACTTTATGTATTCTCTTGTCATTTTTTTTTCTTTTTGTAAAATAGTGAGTTTTCGCAGAAATCTTTGTGCTTCCGTAAAAATATTTGTTTGTAAAGTTTTTTACGAAATTTTGGTAAATAATAATAAATATCTAATAAGTTGTTGTAAAAAAATATTTTCGGATTTTCGTAAAAAATTTAATGAAAACTCTTTTTTAAGTTTCGTCAAAAAGGTTTTTGTGAATAATTGCATCTTGGTAGGTGGGTTAATAGCTTGCAGAGGTTCGTTGGCCAGGAAAATCGCACCAGTTTTTTCGAGAACATTTTTAAGTTAATTCGCAAAAAAAATATATTTTTTTAGCGAATTTTCTTTAAAAAAATCACTAGTGAAGAGATCTCGACTTTTGAATTTTGAAGAAATTTCTTCAAATGAGCGCGAACTAGGCCCCTTAGAATCCAGGGTCGGTTTTTATTTGCTTATATATATATATATATATATATATATATATATATATATATATATATATATATATATATATATATATATATATATATATATATATATAGTATCACACCGATAACTCAAAAAATAATGGCCAACTTGGATCAAATTTGGTGGGTACCTTCTCTCTGCAAATAGCTTAGATAAGTACGTTGGCCAGGAAAATATGTCCAGTTTTTCACGAAAAATTTTGTGTTTTCTTTCGAAAATTTTTCATATTTCCAGAAATGCGAAGTTTGAATTTTTTTAATGAATATTCGCTACCATAACAGCTGCGCTAACATTCTAATTTTGTGTACGTCTAAAACGATGATGTAGATCTTATATCAAACATGTTGAATTATTTTCGTACAAAAGAGCAAATATTTGCGAGGTCGTTGAATGAAAACTGTTTTTGCATTTTCTTATGTCCTGCGGCCTCTAATTGAAGTTTGCGTTTACGTTAGTTCACTTGGCTTATTTGACGATGCGGGAAAATGATTTCCCAAATGACACTGCTTGTTCATCTGACCGCAGAGTAGAAAACTAATCCACGTGGATGAGAATTTCACAGGTCTACTCAAACTTACAGATAGCAGGCCTTGTTATTATTCAGCAGCTGGTTTGCAAATAGACAATTTGCATGGATCTCCCATTACATGAACTTAACACATAGCTAATACATAGAACATTATTACATGCATGAAAATATCCAAAAACATATATAGTCGATAGAAAAAGACTTTTAAAATCAAAAAATTTCCAATCATTATCATGTAACTGCCAACGTTCTGCTATTGGTCGTGATGTAGTTGGATAGTAAATAAATATCGTGTTTATATTTGCCTTATGGTATGATAAGTAATGTCACTTGTTTCCCAACATCTGTGCCAATTTAAGCCAAAAAACCCGAGTGTATTTATTTGATATCTGCCCGCGGTCGATATCTCGTCACAGAGTTCGATTGGATCTGAATCCGGTCGATAGTGAGGCCTCCCAAACCCTAACGTACTTGGACTTATCACTAAGATTTATTATTTTTCTAAGATAAAGAATACACTGTTTGGTTTGAAGATGAAAAGCTAATCAAATACGTAGTCAGTTTAGTCTTGTTCCGCCCAAAGTCCTAGATTTTTGAGATCTTTGAGTCAAAACACCGGCACCACGTTACTTACTTTGAAGAGATCTAGATAGTAGATATAAAAAATTTCCAGCTATAGCACCACCACAATTGAGAAAGTTTGAATGAGGAATTTATTATTCAATCAAAACAGATATTAAAAGACTGGACGCAGCAAGTGCGTTATGGTAGTGAATTTTCATAGAAATGATCTGGCACAAAATATTTTATTAGAACTTTTTTTTTGTAACATATCTAAATTTTGCTGTATAGTTTACTTTTTATATCGTAAACCTACCTACCAAATTTGGTTTTCATATATTTTTTTTATTTTTTAAGATCAAATTTTTTTTCAAATGAAAACTCAAAGTTTTTTCGGAAAACCTCGTCCGATTTTTCTGATTAACGAACTTATCAAAGCCATTTACAAAAGGAAGGTACATGCCAAATTTTATCAAAATCGGCCCATTATTTTTTGAGTTATCGGTGTGATACATACATACATATATATATATATATATATATATATATATATATATATATATATATATATATATATATATATATATATATATATATAAATTGAAACTGACCCCGGATATGGGTTCTAGGGGTCCTAGTTCGCGCTCATTTGCAAAAAATTTTTCAAAATTCAAAAGTCGGGATCTCCCGATTAGTGAATTTTTTCTACGAAAATTCACTAAAAACACAAATATTTAAATTTATTGACATAAATTAATCATTGGAGTTATTTAAATCAAGACTCCTGGTAAATTAAATATATGTTATACATTACAAAAAATCCAAAATAAATATCAAATGTGAAGTTAAAGGGTTTCCTATTAAATCTACCAATGCTCCCAATTTTAATTTGTTAGGTAAATTTTTAATTAAAATTAAGTAGTTGTTAACTATTGCTTAAGTGAAAGGTTACAAGCTACTTTTTTCTATTCTACAACATATTTGAAGGCTTCAAAGGTTCGCAAGCAAAATGTTAATTAATCAAATGTCATACTAATATTTCTAATTTACATATTTGACAACATACCAAAAGAAAATACATATATATATATATATATATATATATATATATATATATATATATATATATATAAATACATATATATATATATATATATATATATATATATATATATATATATATATATATATATATATATATATCGATCAATCTTACTGACTAAAATTTTAATTTTGACTGACTTATGGAGTTTATGTTGCAAATGAGAAATTTAAATGACGTGTGAAAGTGTATCTCTGTCTAAAATCTTAAAAATCACTCAATAAGTTGAAAAGGACTCACATGTAGTGCGCTCGCACTTCCAATGGTTCACCAGCTGATCTGGACCTTCACCTGAGGCCCCACAGTTGTTAATATTCCTGCTGACGGGTTGTAGAAACTGCACATCTACTTCTTTTTAAAGTACCGCCGTTAACATTTGATCAATTTTAAAGATAAAAATTTGTTTTATGTGTAGCGTAAAAAATGTCGAATCTCTATTGGTTTTTTCACTTAATTCAAGCATTTGAAAATGGTCATGTTTTTTTGACTTTAGCGTCGGTCTACTTCCACTACTATGGCCAATAACCGACCACATTTTCACCTCACTATCCTGGAAATTTTGCCGAAATCCTGCCTTTCTGTGAGGAGGGTAGCGATCTTCAACTTGCCCAACATCAAATGAACAAGGGACCGACGGCTTTACGCCCTCTCCGAACGGCGGAACGTGCAGACATTTAAGTTTCTCAAATACAATTCCAGAATCTCG
This sequence comes from Tillus elongatus, assembly GCA_964006375.1. Lineage (NCBI taxonomy): Eukaryota > Metazoa > Arthropoda > Insecta > Coleoptera > Cleridae > Tillus > Tillus elongatus. Next base: position 4,826,985 of record OZ023266.1, on the reverse strand, counting down.
GTTGATGTTAATTACAGGTTGTACTGAAAAAGTGAAAGGGAAATCCTGGGAATCAAACCCAGTACCGTTCGGTGCAGAGGCACACGTTCTTATTCCTGGACCACCAAAACTCCGTACGGATCTTTAACGTGCTCAACATCGCATGGACACGGTAATGGCGGCTTAACACCCGCTCCAAAGGGCAGAACGTGCAGACATTTAACTTGTTCAAATACAGTACCACAACCTCAGTTGATGTTAATTTTACAGTATGTACTGAAAAAGTAAAAGGGGGACCCTGGGAATCGAGCCCAGTACCCTTCGGTTCAAAGGCACCAGTTCCTACCGCTGGACCACCGAGGCTCTCACTTTAAGCTTATAATTATAGATATTTGCCTTCTGTAAAGCTATGGTCAGATGAAACTTAGCGAAGGTTATTTAGACAATCAGCAAATCTAAATAATTGTAATGCCATCGGCCCAGTGTCCATGCGATGTTGGGCAACGTTAAAAGATTTCTACTCTCCTTACAGAAAGGCAGGGGTTCGGCAAAATTTCCAGGATAGTAAGGTGAAACTGCTCCCTGGCGTCGGTGATTGGCCATAGTCGCGGAAACAGCCGACATTGCAGTAAAAAAAGGCTTAAAGTTTTAAAGTTAGATACTTTATTTGTATTAATTAGTTTTAATATTCTAAGTGCAACTTTTTTGTTGGTTATTCTACTGTTGAAGGTTTTGAATATTAATAATTGCTTTCACGCTTCTTTTTCATAATTTATCAACACTTCTTCAATGCATTATGAGACGTTGTTTTAGTCAGACCTTCCTTTATTCATGTTGGGTAATATAACATTTTCATGTAGGTATCTGTCGATATAATGTATTAAGACCTAATTCCGAATATAGACGTCTACTTTTTAATCATCCGGTTCGACATTTCTGAGACTCAAATAGATTCAATATTGATCTTAGTTGAAATCACAGATAATAAGAAATATGTACGTATGAAGGTACACCGTTAGTTGTAACAGTCGATTCATCTCAAAAAATAATATTTTTATAGAAGTGTCTCACCTAAAGTTAGGCAAAATTCCAACTTCAGAATTCACCCCCTTCTTCTAACGTGTGACGAAATCTAACTTTATATCGCTTTACCTTCTTTGCTTCATAGATGCACTAAAAATGTGATTTGCTAATAGGAGTCTCCTCCCTTTATTAGTGAAGAAATGGGCCAGTCCTGCCAATTTACAAAATTGTGAGTTGGTGGTACACAGTCTTTATTTTATAACATTTTGTGTTATTTGGAGCTGTCGTGACAACAAACTACCTGGTTCCGCACCGAGATGGCGACCCTATCGTACATCTCACGAAAGCCCTGGCCAGACTTGAAAAGGTCAAAGCTCACAAAAAGCTTCTACACAATCCCAGTCAAGAAAATCGTCAAGCATTTAACGACGCAAGAAACCGCTATGTCCGCATTCTTTCTGAGTCAAAAAGCTCGCTTAATAACCACATCAAAAACAAAGTCCTCTCAAGCTCCAACGGTAGCAAACCCTTCTGGACTCTTGCTAAATCTACTGGGAATAATTGCTGCAAGAGCACGTTCCCACCTCTTGTTTCAAGGGATGAAATTGTTTCTACCGTCCTGGGCAAGGCAGAACTTTTTGCCTCGTTGTTTTCCAGCAATTCTACTCTCAACCCACCTCCAAATGTTCAACCACCAACAGTCCCCAATGTCGCGCATAGAATGACGGATATCATTTTCAAAACTAAAAAGGTATGAAAGATGCTCTCTTCTCTTAATACCAGGAAAGCCTCTGGTCTTGACGAGATCCCAGCAATTGTTCTCAAAAAATGCGCCTCAGAACTTGCTCCTGGCCTGACTCGTCTGTTTCAGACATCTTACAATAGAGTCTAGTAACTTGAAACTGCTCGAGTACAACCCGTTCCCAAGAAAGGACCCACAGCGCTTCCTAGTGACTACAGGCCTATTTCTCTCCTTACCGTCGTCTTTAAAGGGATGGAAAAGTAAACACCGAATTACTAAAATTTCTTGAAAAACACACTCTAATCCACGACAGGCAGTATGGATTCCGTCAGCGCAAATCAACTGCCGACCTCTTTTCCTTTGTCACCCATTTTTTGAACAAGTCTATGGCACTGCACGGTGAATCCCAGATTGCCGCTCTAGACATATCCAAAGCATTTGACCAGGTCTGGCACGCAGCTCTGCTTAATAAACTTCCGACCTATTGCCTACCACCAAACCTCTGTACCTGAACAGCAAATTTCCTCTCCAACCGGAGCATTTATGTTGTCGTGGATGGTCATTCCTCTAAACTGTATCGAATTAATGCAGGAGTCCCTCAAGGTTCAGCTTTAGCCCCTACTTTGTTTATTCTCCACATCAATGACCGCCTCTCTAGCACATCAAACCCAGTTCACAGTTACGCGGACGACAGCACTCAAATAAACAATATTCTAAGCCTGTCTCTTTAGCCCAAATAGATGAGGATCGCAGACTCATGGAGGGTTCTGTCTCTGTGGATCTCCAAAAAATATTAGACTGGCGAAGTAGAAATCTTGTACAATTCAACTCCACCAGATCTCAGCCTTGCTTTCTATCTCATAAGAGATACACCAGCCCTAGACCCATCACAATGAACAACCAACTTATTCACAGTAATGAGTCCTTTTCACTTGTTGGCATTTCTGTGGATCGAAATCTCAATTGGCACCAACATGTCACATCAATTGCAGAAGCGGCTACTAAGAAATTAGGTTTCCTCTTCCGGGCTCGCAAATACTTTTCACCAGCTAATCTCTATACCTTATATACTTCACAAATAAGACCAAACCTCGAATACTGCTCCCACATCTGGGGTGCCGCTGCCTACACCTGCTACCCTGGACTCCATTCAAAAGAGAGCTATGCGTCTCATCGGTGACCCTACCCTCACCCAAAGGCTGACATCCTTTGCCCACCGACGTGTTGTTGATGGTCTCTCTCTCTCTTTCTCTCTCTCTCTCTTTCTTTTATAGATATGTGCACGGGCACTGCTTCCTTCCGTAGTTCCTCCACCTGCTGCCCCCAACAGAGCTACCAGGGTCGAATGCACCCATCTTGTTAGGCCCACCTTTTGTCCCGAGGAATTCCAAGTTGTGGAATTCCTTGCCGGCACATGTTTTTCCTTCTCCTCTGGACCTCCAAACCTTCAAGTCCAGAATTAACAAGTTGCCTCTTTCCTACTTGCCAACACCCACGGTACGATAGTATTTAGGCTATACGCCCTCGTGGTGTGTTGTTGAAATAAAAAAATGGTGAGAATACATATGGCCTTATATACATTGTCCCTTTATTAGGGAAGAAATGGGCCAGGGCGGACAATTTATAAAATTGTTAGTTGGTTGTACACAGACTCTATTTTATAACATTTTGTGTTATTTGGAGCTGTCGTGACAACATACTACCTGGTTCCGCACCGACATGGCGACGCTGTCCTACATCTCACAATGTTCTAGGAGACTGGCTACCATAGCCGTATTACTTTATAGGTGTGTTCTTGCTGTAATTAATATAGCGTACTAAAGAGCTCTAATTAGGGCGAAACTGTGGTTCTAATTAGCGTGAGAATATATCTAGCTTTATATGCATAATCAATTTACTAAAACAAGTTTAGATTTCTAAACAGATTTGTTGATAAGAGGTGTAACCACGTGCACAAATTCTGAAACTTGTTTAGAATTCATTGGTATTTCATTTAGAGCCACGTGTTAGAGAATCGATCGGAAGACCTAAGACTTGTTAATTTTATCAGTTGACACAGCGAGCAAAGTTTGGCGGCAATTTGGAATAACTGAAATATCTCCATGGCCTACTCCGTGCAGAGAGAAGTTTAAAACTCGTGTAGTGCACATAACTATAACATAGCCTACGTGAAGATAATTATATACACATAACTCACTGTGAAAACATCAATAATTATCATATCGGGTGTTTCAAAATGAATATCGGGATTTTAAGGCCTCATAGTATTTATTACATTCAACTTACAATTATAAATAATACATCAAATGAGAGAGCAAATCAAACAGTTTTCCCTACAAATGTTAACAATCGCATGGTGTCAGACCGGGTGAACCTAGAGACCATGCGAAACAAACTCTGTCATCCAGCCCCTTCCAGCCAATCCAACAGTCGGCTACAACGTCGTTAAACAATCGCATACTGAATTATGACAGTGAGGCGACACACCATCTTGCTGCCAAATGAAAGTTGTTGGTTCAGCTTCTTCCAGTTGAGGAAAGGTCCATGGTTGTAGCGTCTCAAGATAACAAGCAATGGTTACAGTTGCTCCAGCAAAAAATAAGGGCCTATAAACTTTCTGCACACCAAAACATTCAATTTAGGGGAGCCTCGTTGCAACAGTACCATCTCGTGGGGATTTCATGAGGGTCTGGGAATGGTCTCAGATCTGATGCCTACCAAGATCAGTAAAGATCTGTTTTTCAAGACCGTCCTTCCGAAAAGGGTGGATTGCGAACAAAACCAAACGACCCTATTAAGGGCAGATCTCATCTGGTAAACTGACGGCTCCAAAACCGATCGAGGGCAGGAGCTGGCGCATATGGGAGCAACACCGATGCAAGAATATCATTTAGCCTTGGAAATTAAGCAACCATACACCAGGCAGAAGTGCATCCAATCGAGATGTGTGCGATGGAAATTATACAAAACCATTTCACACACAAATCGATAGAAATGTATTCAGACAGTCAAGATGCAATAAAGGCACTTGGTTTCTACCGTTGCAATTCGAAAAAATGTTGAGTTTTCATTCGAAAAAAATTTTTTCTTCGAAAATTACAAAGCTATTTTAATAAAATTTGGTAGATATATTGCCTTGCAAAATACCTTACTAGATATCGAAATTAAACTTTCTAAGTTTATAAAAAAATTTAGTTTTTAAAAGTTTTAGTTTTCTTTCGAAAAAAATTTTTTTCTCCGAAAATTAAAAAGCTATCTTAATGACACTTGTTGAATATGTTTCCTGAGGAAAGACCTTAATACTTACCAAAATTTAACTTTCTAAGTATATTTAAAATTGAGTTATCCAAGTTTGAAGCATTTAATAAAAATTCACTAACATTACGCACTTGCTGCGTCCCGAATTTTTATATACGTATTTATATATGTTTATATATATATATATATATATATATATATATATATATATATATATATATATATGTAGCTCTCACACCGATAACTCAAAAAATAATAGGCTGATTTTGATCAAATTTGCAGAGTACCTTTCTTTTGTAAGTGGCTTGAATAAGTTCGTTAGTCTGGAAAATTAGCACAGGTTCTCCCGGAAAATTTTGTGTTTTCTTTCAGAAAAAAATTATTTCTCCGGAAATAACAAAATAAGGCAACCAGATTTTGTACGCGTGTTTATGTTATCAAGTATAAACGATTTACCAAAATTTAACTCAGTAGGTTTAAAGACAAAAAAGTTATAGGTATTTAAAGAAAAAAATTTGGGGTTTTCTCAAAACGTCAAAGTCGCCATTTGAAACGTCAAAATTTACAACATTTAGAACCTAAAAGAAGTACGGATTATGTAAAGACTGTTTTGCAAACCCTTAAGTTTCAGCTTCAACCATCATCGCCCTTCATTTTACTGAAATATTTCCAGAAAATTCATTTCAGATAGTCCCTTTCTCTGATGCTTTGGCTGTAGGTTTAGTTAAGTTTATGGTTAAACGGTCTATAATTTTTAGCTAATTTTTATAGAAAAAATTCGTTAATGAGGAGACCGCGACTTTTGAATTTCTAAAAGATTTCTTCAAATGAGCGCAAACTAGCCCCATAGAGTCCATATCCGGGTTTACTTTCAGTTTGTATCTTTTTAAATAAGTACGGGGTGGCACATTTCTACGGTAAAGCTCAATATGATTGTTATTATACAAGATACTAGAAAAAAATTGTATACGTTAATAATAGGGTATCTTAAGCTGCATCTTATAAAATTAATTTGACAATCACAGGCTGGTCCATAAGTCATTGGTGATACCTACAATTTTTTATTAACATTCCTTATTGCATTTTTTACCGAAATATGATGCATGTTTGTGAGAAAAAATCGAGACGCAGTAAGTGCGTTATGGTGGCGAATTTTCATTAAATCCTTCAAATTTCAATAACTCAATTTGTTATTAACCTAACGTTTGTTGGCTAGGAAACCAGTTTTCTCAGAAACATTTTGAAATTATTTTTGAAAGACTTTGTACATTTTCAAACAATAAGTTATTTTGATAAAATATGGTACATTGTTTCTCCTATATAGGCTATACCGGTAACCAGATTGATGCCTGCTTTCATTAGAGAGACCTATTTGCTATTAGAAACATTTTTATGAAGATGCACTTCCATAACTCACTTGCTGAGTCCAGACTCTTTTGATCTTGACAACATTCAGAACTTTACCATTATCTAGATATCTAAATTAGTAACTACCGTTAGCTTGCATTAAAAATTTTGCACTGAAAGTCTGCAGAATATGAGCTTTTAGTCAAGATTGTTTCCCACATGGGTTAAGTATCATTTTATTATCAACCATCTTAAGTTATTAATTACAACCTTATTGTCTTTGACCGCCTAATTTTATTTAAAATTACCATAAGAAACCACCTGCAAAAATCTTAGATTAAAACTCCACAGTTCTGGCAATAAATTCTACATTTTCAGTTTAATAATAATTATCTGTTTTTCTTTGCATCGATTAAAATTGGGAATTACTCTAAAGAGGGGTCTCAAATGCAACAGTCTATGTTGATTATCGATAATATATTTTGCAAATGTAGATTTGTCAGCGCGGTTAGTTCTAGGCTCAAAATATATACAAAACAAACGTATCAATGTGAGAGTTACAAACACCAATAATGTTGCAAAAGATCAGTTGAACGATTACAATTGTTTTCAAGCCTTACTAATTGAATATTTAAACCTGTGATGAGCGCTGATAAGTATTCTCAGAATTTTTATCGCTAACATCGTCAGATCTTTTAGCGAATTTTTTTTAAAAAAAATTCGCTTATGGGGAGATCTGTGTTTATATATATATATATATATATATATATATATATATATATATATATATATATATATATATATATATATATATCCGACCGATAACTCAAAAAATAATGGACCGATCTTGATAAAATTTGCAGAGTACCTTCCTTTTGCAAGTGGCTTGGATAAGTTCGTTAGCCAGGAAAATCGGACCAGGTTTTCCCGGGAAATTTTGTATTTTCTTTATAAAAAAATTCATATCTCCAGAAGTAACAAAGTAAGGGTAACCAAATTTGGAACACGTGTTTATATTATAAAGAGTGAACTCTGTCCCTAACTTTAAAGAAAAAGAAGTTATGGGCAGTTAAAGCAACAAATTTTGGAGTTTTCCTCAAAACGTCAAACTCGCAATTTTAAACGTCAAAATTGGCAATGTTTAGTCAAAGAATGTGAAACAAATACCGTTTGTGAAAAGAAAATGTTGCAAGAAGAGTGTTCTGCGAACCCTTAAGTTTCAGATTCAACCGTCATTGCCCTTCATTTTACTAAAATATTTACAGAATATCCATTTCAAATAGACCCTTTCTCTGATGTTTTGGTTGTCAGTTTAGTTAAGTTTGGTGGCTTTTTGGAGAGTTATTTGCAGGTTTAGTGAAGTTTATGGTTTAACGGTCTATAATTTTTTTTAGCTAATTATCGGAGAACAAATTTGTTAATGCATTTTTGCATTTTTTATCGAAATATGCGTTTATAAGAAAAAATCTGGACGCAGTAAGTGCGTTTTGGTAGCGAATTTTCGGTAAATTTGCAGATTAGCCCCCGAACGCTTTTCAAAAAACTGTTTTCAGAAACTTGCCCCCATCCCCCCTGGATCCACAAACCGCAAGAGAAATTTCTTGTTTACACCCCTCAAGGAAGTTACGGGACCAGGAGTGAGTAGGGGTGCATAATTTTTTTTTAGCTAAATTTCATAGAACAAATTCGTTAACGCATTTTTGCATTTTTGTTTAAATATGATGCGTTTGTAAGAAAAAAATATGGACGCAGTAAATGCGTTTTGGTAGCGAATTTTCGGTAAATTTGCAGTTTAGCTCCCGAACGCTTTTCAAAAAACTGTTTTCAGAAACTTGCCCCCATCCCCCCTGGATCCACAAACCCCCAAAAAAATGTCTTGTTCACACCCCCCAAGAAAGTTACGGGACCAGGAGTGAGTAGGGGTGCATAATTTTTTTTTAGCTAAATTTCATAGAACAAATTCGTTAATGCATTTTTGCATTTTTGTTTAAATATGATGCGTTTGTAAGAAAAAAATATGGACGTAGTAAGTGCGTTTTGGTAGCGAATTTTCGGTAAATTTGCAGTTTAGCTCCCGAACGCTTTTAACTGTTTTCAGAAACTTGCCCCCATCCCCCCTGGATCCACAAACCCCAAGAAAAATGTCTTGTTCACACCCCCCAAAGAAGTTACGGGACCAGGAGTGAGTAGGGGTGCATAATTTTTTTAGCTAAATTTCATAGAACAAATTCGTTAATGCATTTTTGCATTTTTGTTTAAATATGATGCGTTTGCAAGAAAAAAATCTGGACGCAGTAAGTGCGTTTTGGTAGCGAATTTTCGGTAAATTTGCAGTTTAGCTCTCGAACGCTTTTAAAAAAACTGTTTTCATAAACCTGCCTAGGCCCCCACCCCCCTGGAACCACAAACCCAAGAAAAATTTCTTGTTCACAATCCCCAAGGAAGTTACGGGACCAGGAGTGAGTAGGGGTGTATAATTTTTTTTTAGCTAATTTTCGTAGAACAAATTCGTTAATGCATTTTTGCCTTTTTTATCGAAATATTATGCGTTTCTAGGAGAAAATCTGGACGCAATAAGTCCGTTTTGGTAGTGAATTTTCGGTAAATTTGCAGTTTAGCTTCCGAACGTTTTTCAAAAAACTCAAAAGTAAGTAGTGGTGCTGAGCGGGGTAGGTAGTAAAAAGGAAATATGAGCAGAAAATTCGAATAAAGCGGGCTTGAAAGCTGTCTTTTTCACATCTTGAAGCCATATCTCCCGTAAACCTACCCCGCACACCACCCCTATTCACTCCCAGTCCCATAACTTCCTTGGGGGTGTGAACAAGAAATTTTTCTTGTGGTTTGTGCATCCAGGTGGGATCCTAGTAATGTTTCTGAAAACAATTTGTTGAAAAGCGTTCGGGAGCTAATCTGCAAATTTACCGAATTTTCATTAAATCCTTCAAATTTCAGTAACTCAATTTGCTATTAACGTAAGCTTTGTTGGATAGAAAACCAACATTTAAGTTTATTTTCGAAATTTTTTTGTATCTTTTCATACCATAAGTAATTTTGATAAAATATAGTACATTGTTTCTACTATATAGGCTATATCGGTAATCAGATTGATGCCTGCTCGCATTTGCTATTAAAAACATTTTTATAGAAATTCACTTCCATAACACATTTGCTGCATCTAAACTTTTGAAAAATGTTTATATATTTTCAAACAATAAATTTATTTCAATGAAATATGGTACATTGTTTCTATATAGGCAACCAAGTTTGATGCCTGCTTTCATCAAAGAAAGACATTTGCTATTAAAAATATTTTAAAGAAAATTCGCTACCATAACGCACTTGCTGCGTCTAGAGATTTTTTGAAATATTGTTGTAGTGATTTGGGATCTCGAGTGTAGTTTTCCAAGCTGTAGCTGACTACGGATGGATTTCAATTGAACAAGCCTCGTATATTGCTGATCACCTAAAGGATTGTGGTCCTGTTTGTTTAAACAAAATGATTTTAGAAATTTCATACATCAAGATAGAGAACAAACCCCAATCATAGCATCCTTGCTCTCAATCGTCTAAGCCACATCAAACCAAACACAGGCTGGTGAATCTCCATTTCATACAATATCTTCATATTTTTGTATCTGCAAGTAAAACACTATAGGTATTTGGTTGCATACTAAAGTTCATAAATTTTCCATATAATCGATTATATGTATTTATAAAACATTAAATACAACAATCAGTCTTGTTCATTGTTGCTTTTGTAGCGGTAAGTCTTGTATCCATTATAGAATATCGATTGAAAATAAATATTTTCTCATCTTGTGGAGAATCTTAGGAGATATATCGTCTATCAATTTTGCTTGACAGCCTGGTTCAGAAATATAGGAGTTCTGAATTTTAACTGTTATAACGGTTTCTTGAACGCTGTGTAACTTGCTGAGCAAAGTAATATACTTGAGTGAAAACTAGCGGCTAACATTGTATAAACCTGAGGACCGTTTCCTCAAGAAAGTTAGCTACATCGGAGGAAAGTAAACGTAAATATTTAAATAGCAACGTAGGTTATTTTTGTTAACTTCTTGTCACAAATCTCAGTACTAAGAACTTTGTCGAATCTACTTTTGAAACAGGCCTATATACGGCCTATATACGGATAGTCTTAAAATAGCCAACGTATATAAGATATCAGTCACCGCCCCCCTAGATCGCTCAGGCCACGGCATGGTCACTGCTTCCTGCGCAATGCAACCCGAGGTCACACAGTCATCACACCCACGTTTCGTTTGGCACTACAACTCAGCGAACTGGGACGAAATGCAAGATTACTTTTCCTCATTTCCATGGGAGTCTGTCTGCTTCTCTCATCCTGACCGCTTTGATATCTCACAAAAAGTCACCGAAATTATCCAAGCTATCATGGAATTATTTATTCCACGTACACAGAAAACCTCTGCAGCCACTCAAAAGCACTGGTTCTCTAAATCACGTGACAAGACCAGACTTGAAAAGGTCAAAGCTCACAAAAAGCTTCTACACAATCCTAGTCAAGAAAACCGTCAAGCATTTAACGACGCAGGAAACTGCTATATCCGCATTCTTTCTGAGGCAAAAAAACTCGTTTAATAACCACATCAAAAACAAAGTCCTCTTAAGCTCCAGCGGCAGCAAACCCTTCTGGACTCTTGCTAAATCTATTGGGAATAATTCCTGCAAGAACACGTTCCCACCTCTGGTCTCAGAAGATGAAATTGTTTCTACCGCCCTAGGCAAGGCTGAACTTTTTGCCTTGTTGTTCGCCGGTAATTCTACTCTCAACCCACCTCCAAATGTTCAACCACCAACAGTCCCCAATGTCGCGCATAAAATGACAGATTTTATTTTCAAAACTAAAAAGATACGAAAGATGCTCTCTGCTAAGTACACTTGGAGAACCCAAATCATCACAACACATTTTAAAAGACCTGACGATCGTTTCACTAACCAAGTTAGCGTCATCCACTGATGACGGTGTGAAACGATCGTCAGGTCTTTTAAAATGTCTGTGGTGATTTGGGTTCTCCAAGTGTACTTATCAGTGCTCATCACAGTTTCCAATCTTCACTTAGTGCTCTCTGCTCTTATTACCAGGAAAGCCCCTGGCCTTGACGAGATCCCAGCAATTGTTTTCAAAAAGTGCACACCAGAACTTGCTCCTGTCCTGACTTGTCTGCTTCAGACATCTTACAATATAGGCATATTCCCTAGTAACTGGAAAATTGCTCGAGTGCAACCCGTCCCCAAGGAAGGATCCAAATCGCTTCCTTGCAACTACAGGCCTATTTCTCTCCTTTCTGTCGTCTCTAAAGTGATGGAGAAGTATATAAACACCGAATTACTAACATTTCTTGAAAAACACAGTCTAATCCACGACAGGCAGTATGGATTCCGTCAGCGCAGATCAACTGCCGACCTCCTTTCCTTTGTCACCCATTCTTGGAACAAGTCTATGGAACTACACGATGAATCCCAGATTGTCGCTCTAGACATATCTAAAGCATTCGACCAGGTCTGGCACGCAGCGCTGCTTAATAAACTAACGGCCTATGGCCTACCACCAAATCTCTGTACGTGGACAGCAAATTTCCCCTCCAACCGGAGCATTTCTGTTGTCATGGATGGCCATTCCTCTAAATTGTATCAAATTAATGCAGGAGTTCCTCAAGGTTCAGATTTAGCCCCTACTTTGTTTCTTCTCCACATCAATGACCTCCTCTCTAGCATATCCAACCCAGTTCACAGTTACGCGGACGACAGCACCCTCCACTCAAATATACAATATTCTAAGCCTGTCTCTTTAGCCCAATTAGATGAGGATCACAGACTCATGGAGGGTTCTATCTCCAAAAAATATTACACTGGGGAAGTAGAAATCTTGTACTATTCAACTCCACCAAATCACAGTCTTACTTTCTTTCTCATAAGAGATACACCAGCCCTAGACCCATCACAATAAACAACCAAATTATTCAAAGTAATGAGTGCTTTTCACTTGTTGGCATTTCTGTGGATCGAAATCTCAATTGGCACCAACATGTCACATCAATTGCAGAAGCGGCTACTAAGAAATTAGGTTTCTTCTTCCGGGTTCGCAAATACTTTTCACCAGCTAATCTCTATCCCTTATATACTTCACAAATAAGACCAAACCTCGAATACTGCTCCCATATCTGGGGTGCTGCTGCTACTTCTACACTCGCTATCCTGGACTCCATTCAGAAGAGCGCTATACGTCTCATCGGTGACCCTACCCTCACCCAAAGGCTGCCATCCTTTGCCCACCGACGTGCTGTTGGTGACCTCTCTCTCTCTCTCTCTCTTTTGTAAATATCCGCACGGGCACTGCTCAGATGAGCTTTCTTCCATAGTTCCTCCACCTGCTGCCCTCAAGGGCTCCACCAAGGGAACAGAGCGAATGGACCCTTTTACTGTCCAGGTCACCAGACATAGAACATCTTATTATGCTCGCTCTTTTGTCCCGAGGGCTTCCTTGCCGGCACATGTTTTCCTTCTCCCCGAACCTCCAAACCTTCAAGTCTAGAATTTACAAGTTGCCTCTTTCTTCCTTGTCGACACCCACGGTACGATAGTATTTAGGCTGTAAGCCCTCGGGGTGTTGTTGAAATAAAAAAATAACCAAATAGAGGTGGTAAAAATAATTTGACGAATTCCAAAGATATAGCATTTTCGAAAAGAAAATTTGCAACTGTATATTTAAATAATTACACTATAGAGTGAGCTGAATTTTACAAAAGGTGTATTCATAGCAAACAAACATATTTAGTGAATTTCTTATTAAATGCTTTAAATTATTATAAGCATCTTTAAACTAAAAGGATTCGGCGAAAGCATAAAGCTATGAGTTCTTTGTTTCAACTCCACAGTCTGTTTTTGCGTTGCATTGCAACGACGACACTAGGTCTTGATTTACCGTTTATATGTCAGCAATTGTCAGTATCTCAAATTCGGTTATTTCGTTTTGTTTATACGCCATCGCAGCTCTACAATGTGTCATGAAATTCTATATACACTACACATGACATAGACAAATAGCTGTTTGGGGCAGCTAGCCAACCCCTGGAACTGCCTCTCGTGTTATGTTATTCTTTTTCTATTGCAGTCTATTTGCAATTACAAGATTGTATTCCATGGCGTTCGATGAGAGAAATTACTTGTAGGTTTTCAGATTAATTATTTTCTTTTCGATTTGTTATTTCCACTAAGCTTTCAGCATTTTCAAGTTTCCACTAGTGAATTAGAACACAAATCACGGAACATACTGTAATAAGAAAAAACATTTAACTTGGCCTAATTATATTCCCTGTTTAACCTATGTAATCTGTACAGAATTATATATATATATATATATATATATATATATATATATATATATATATATATATATATATATATATATATATATATATATATATATATATATATATAGGGTGGCGCATTGAAAACGAAACAGACCGATTTGCGTCCAGAGAATTTCTTTTTTTAAGAAACGCTGAAACACGTCAATTTTATTGGGGGGGACATGTTTTGACATAAAACTCAACTTTGTTACATCAAACCCTTAAGGGTGGTGATAATAACCCTTATATTTTAAATAGGGAACATTTGAAAGATTTTTCTTTTCTGAATTCAGCACACTAATCTTTTTGGAAGTTTTATCAACTCGTTTAAAAATTATTCACAGTTGAACATGCAAAAACGCATTTCACTCATTCCGATAAGAAATGTGCTGATAGTCAATGATTTGTTGGTTTGTAAACAAAAAATTGACTACCAGAACATTTCTTATCGGAATGAGAGAAATGCGGTTTATTATTTCAGTTTATCGGTCGGTTTGATACTTGATAGTACTACCGAAAATTAATTTCACAATGGTGTATTCTGTAGAAGAAAGAGTTGAAATCATTACTCTCTTTTTCAGAAACGATGAATGTGCCAACCATACCGCAAATTTGTTTAATGAACGACATCCGAACAGACATGTAAACATATTTTGGAGTTAGTTGTAAAGTTTCGACAAAGTTGTTCAGTAGCCAACAAAAAACAAGATCCTGAACGTTAATTTCCGGTTACAAATGAGACTACTGAGATTGAAGTTTTAGGACAAATTGCTGCAGACCCAACTGTGAGCACGAGAAAATTGGCCACTGTTTCAAACATCAAAAGAAGAACTATTCAGCGAATATTAAAGCATCATAAATTTCACCCGTATAAAATTCATCTTGTACAACAACTGAATGAAGGTGATTTTGATAGGCGGCTGGAGTTTTGTGAAGTTATGACTGCATGAATAGCTGATAACTGGAACTTTCTGTTCAATATCTGTTTTTCAGACAAGTGTACGCTTTTATTAAACTCTACAGTCAATCGTCATAATTGTCGTTATTGAGCAGATAATAATCCAAGAAATTTTCATGAAGTCCACACTCAAACTACACAGAAATTGAATGTCTGGACTGACATTTTTGGAGACTGTTTAATCGGACCAATTTTTCTTGATGGCAATTTGAGTGGCGAAACGTATTTGGAGTTACCAGAAGATATCGTTTACCCTCTACTAATTGACATTGTTGAAAATGATGATCGTTATCAAAAAAATCAATTAGTGTTTCAACAATATGGAGCTCCTCCGCATTTTTCACAACGTGTTAGGGAGTATTTGAGCAGAGAGTTTCCAGGACAATGGATTGGGCATAGAGGTGCTATTGAGTGGCCCACTAGATCACCGGATTTAGCTCCTTTAGACTTTCTTTCTCCTCTGAACCTCCAAACCTTCAAGTCCAGAGTTAAAAAGTTGCCTCTTTCCTCCTTGTCGACACCCATGGTACGATAGTATTTAGGCTGTAAGCCCTCGTGATGTGTTGTTGAAATATAAAAGGTAAACAATTTTTGACAAACAACGAAGTCTAATGTGCCGCTAAGGAGTGGTTTGAAGACCAAGGTAAAAAAAAAATTTTAGAATTGTTTTATGAAGGTTTTGCTAAATGTGTGGTCTTACTTGATAATACGTTGAATAAGTGAAAATTATCGCGTTTTCTAACGTAGGCTAAGTACTTTCTGTGTATGTGTGTGTGTGTGTGTGTGTGTGTTTGCTTCTTTAATATTGGTCTGGTTCCGTGACTATGGCCAATCACCGACGCCAGGGGGCAATTTCACCGTACTATCCTGGAAATTTTGCCGAACTCCTGCCTTTCTGTAAGGAGGGTACGGATCTTTGGTGTGCACAACAAGGACACGGGACCGACGGCTTTACGCTCACTCCGAAGGGCGGAACGTGCGGACATTCAACTTGCCTAAATACAATGCCACAACCTCGGTTGATGTTAATTTTACAGTATTTACTGAAACGTGAAAGAGAAACCCTGGGAACCGAACCTGGTGCCCTTCGGTTCAGAGACACACGTTCTTACTACTGAAACACCAAGGCTCTGCTAAGTACTTTTCAGTATCTTATTGTATATGTGCATGTAGAAATATCATAAAATGAAAACAACGCTGCGTTATAAATTTAAATACTAGCAATATATAGGCCCGTTTAATCATAAAATAATCAATTAAGATGATACATTTTATTGCAAATATATCAACATTTAAACCCTATTGTATGCATTCAATTATTTCAACTAATTGAGGCCCCATCAAATAAGGATATTCTGATCAACGCAGAGCTTTACTGGAGATAATATACATAGTATAACCTTCTCCTGATCCTATTTACAGTCCTCATCATCGTTTATACTGTTTCACCTAAGCCATAACCATCTTCATCTAATGTAGCATTACTCAACCTTTTAGTATTATTCGGTACCCACCTTTTTCAATTAATTTTAACTACGCCTCCTTTTTAATCGTTTTATTTCAGTACTAATTGATTACCAATATAAATCCAATTGTATTATAATCACTGATACGTAAGTCGAACTCCAAGATTCCATCAGTAATTGCGAAATTTTTGCCATGTGTGACGACCCTGGCCGTCGCGTCGTTAAAATGTGCATCGATGTTCAATCGCTCGCGGTAGCCGGTGATTTCACGCTAAGGTCCGATCCACCCAGAATGCATTGGAATGTGCTGGAACACCTACTTTCATATATAAATCTCTCGTTTACAATCACTTGATGATGACTGTTGTAATTTATGAAGCTGTGGAAGAACGCGAATGTGTGCAACGTACTGATTACGAGTGCAGAACCATGGATATATTTTTACCCGGGTGTAAACAAGAATCAGCAGATTATAGAGCATCGACAAATACACAGAATATTAACATTCCGAGACCAAAGTCAGCAATAAATTCTGAAGAATATTTGGGTTTTGAATCCACGTGAACTGAGAAAAACTGACCAAAATCAGCTCCTGTATTATCTGAGTAGGTATATAGATGTGAGCCTCTGGGTCAGCCTTTTGCGCATTTCCGTGACGTCAGTTTTGTAGTTAAAAAGCGTGTTTCTGGAGACCTGCATAGGTGTGATTGAATGTTAGATTCGTGCATCAGCCACCGCCCACAAAAGGAAGAGGCTGTATATTTTGGTGGTAGCTAAATATTAAGGGTGAGGTGTCATTGTTCTTAACTAAAAGAGCAAACGTTCAGCAAGTATCTAATGGAAAAACTGTATCGGCACACACACAGATGAACAATGTGTGGCAGGTTTTAAAGCTTACAACCGATTGTGAGACAGATATCTATACAGTGTATCGTCATCGTTCTTACCTAAAACAGCAAATGTTGAGCTACTGAGGTTAAGCTTTAGCCCCCACTTTGTTTATTCTCTACATCAATGACCTCCTCTCTAGCACATCCAACCCAGTTCACAGTTACGCGGACGACAGCACCCTCCACTCAAATATACAATATTTTAAGCCTGTCTCTTTAGCCCAATTAGATGAGGATCGCAGATTCATGGAGTGTTCTGTCTCTGCGGATTGTGAACCGATTGTGAAACAGAAATCTTCACAGTGTATCGTCATCGTTATTAACTAAAACAGCAAATGTTGAGCAAGTATCCAATGGAAAAAACGGTATCGGCAATTTGGTGAACATGTTATGGGAAAGACTTAACTATGTACCAAAATTCAGCTTTTCAGCTTTACATAAATAGGAGCTACTTAAATTTGAAACATTTATTTTTAATATCACCGCTTTTTATTGACAATGGTAAAAATTGGTTTATAGGTATATGAGATCTAGTATGTCTGAGTCGTTACCTAGCAACGGAACATTTATTATCACTGCGCAGGTCAGTTACACGCTGTAACTGACGTTTATCGTATATTATTAGATCGTTTATCTGTTTTCAATTTCAGTTGACAAATTATTTGTGTTATTTGCGAATTTTAATATACAAGTGCAAATTATTCATTTACGATTTTGTTAATGTTAGTGGGTGGACTAAACAGTGTTTGTTATGTTTCGTCAACAAATATAAAGGATCGAAGTTTTACAAAAAGGGCTGATATGCAACAGGTTAGTTATTTTCTCTCTGATGCTTTTGCGGTAGTTTTAGTTAAGTTTATGGTTTAACGCTCGATAATTTTTGGTTAATTTTCATACAAAAAATTCGTCAATGAGTAGACCGCGACATTAGAATTTTAAAGAGATTTCTTCAAATGAGCGCAAACTAGGCCCCCTAGAATCCATATCTGGATTTAAGTTTAGTTTTTATCTATCTATATATATATATATATATATATATATATATATATATATATATATATATATATATATATATGTATATATATATATATATATATATATATATATATATATATATATATATATATATATATATATAGGGTGACGTATTTCTACGGTAAAGCTCAATATAATTATTATTATACAAAAGACGAGAAAAAATTGTATAAGTTAATTATAGGGTGTCTTGAGCTTCATCTTATAAAATTATTTTGACAATCACAGGCTGGCCCATAAGTCGTTGGTGATCTTTACAATTTTTTTTCGAACACCCTTATTTTATTGCATTTTTTATCGAAATATGTTTTTAAGAAAAAAAATCGAGACACAGTAAGTGCGTTTTGGTAGCAAATTTTCATTAAATGCTTCAAATTTCAATAATTCAGTTTGCTATTAACCTAAGGTTTGTTGGCTAGGAAACCAACATTAAAAGTTTATTGTCGGAAAATTTGTGTACATTCTCAAACAGTAAATTATTTTGATAAAGTATGGCACATTGTTTCTACTACATAGGTTATACCGGTAACCAAATTGATGACTGCTTCATTAAAGATACATATTTGCTATTCAAAGCGTTTTAATAAAAATTCACTTCCAGAACGCACTTGCTACGTCCAGACTTTTTTTAAGTGTAAGTTTTTATGCTCGTTGATTCATTCTCACGCCCCTAATAGGGCCCGGCCCAGACGTTGAGAATCGCTGTTGTAATGGATACTGTTTTACTTGTTTCAGGCAGATCAGCGAACTGTATAATGTTAAGTGTAGCAGTATGGTTTGGGATGACCGTAGTAAGTGTAGCGAGACTATCCGAGGCCCAAAGCATCATCGAGGTGGGTTCTGAGAGTTTAGACACGGAATCCACATTGGACTGTCATCGACGGCTGTACACATACAGAGTCACCCAGACAGATGCAAATGGAAAGCAGTGCTGGGATACTCTTTCCGCTCTAGCCTGCTGGGGAAGGTGTGACTCAAATGAGGTGAGTTAGCGTTGCACATACAAAACATATTTATCATTTATATGTCAATTACTATCAGAGAAGACAAATTATTTGGCAGTACATTTACTAGAATTAAATTCACTGCATCCGCTATGTATGCCTACTTCACTGACAAAACAGTCATTGACACATTTGTTGAAGATTTGATGTTTATATATGTATGTATGGAATTACTTGGTTATCAGGTTAAACCGGGTCCAAAACTTGGTTAATTTTGACGTTTGGGCTTCTGTTTTCGAGCCATTTTCAAGAAGCCATGTAAATATTAAAGGAGAAGAACCCTAAGGCCTTAATATATCTACTCGTTAGGTGTATCAGGGTAGGTTGGATTGTTCTTGCTATATTTTGGGACATTGATCTGCCTACTCCCCAAATCTCACTAGAGATCGTCTCTTTGTCCCAGTGTGTTCAACTTTACGCCTGAGAAAGATCTGACTGCCGTTTTCTTTCTAAGATATGTTGTATAAATTCTATACACATAAAACACTAAATAGCGGTTCCATTACCACTAATCATGGTAACTTACAAATGCTTACGATAACGTTACATAATTTACCATTAACCCATTAGTGCATGAACTCAAAAAAAGTTGTTTTTACGCATTTTCTTCTTACAGAATAGTTGAATGGGTTACAACAAGTACAAAAAAACTTTTAATGGTCCGATTTTCCTGACCAATGAATCTCTTCAAGTTATTAACAACTGCCAAGATATAATTATTGACAAATAGCTTCATGACCCAAATATTAAAAAAAATATGAAATTTTGCACAAATGTCTTTGACAAAAATTCACCATTTTCTTCGTCCGAAATTGCCTTCAGTAATGTTACACTATATTATATTTTTTACAAAAATTCTACAACTTTTATTTACAATAACTTATAAACATTTATTATTAATTACCAACAATTCACAAAAATGTTACAAAAAATGATTTATACGAAAACACTAAAAACATTTCTGAGAAAACTTTTCAAATTCAGCCACTATTTGAGAGTGCCTGTATACGGCAGCTCCATTTTGTCTACGAATAATGCAAACAAAAAGCTCTCTCAATGCCTCATTTCCATAGGGCTCAGCTCTCTATTGGTGCAAACGCCTTTTTACAATTTGTAATATGAGTTTGTGATATGTGCCAAAAACGTGAAAAGTTGCAAAACAATTGAAATTACTCAAAAACGATGAACGATATCAATTTTTTCGTTACAAACATGCATTATAATTGGATAGCAAATACAAAAATGCAATAAGGGGTGTTGTATAAAAAGAAAGTGTGTATCATCAGAGACTTATGGGCAACCCTGTGATTGTCAAAATAGGTTTATAAGATGCAGCTCGATGAATATCTTGTTTAATAACGGATATATTGAGCTTTCCCGTAGAAATGCGTCACCCTGTATGTGTATGTGTATGGGTTTTAGGGGTTCTACTTTCCGCTCATTTGAAGAAATCTTTTTAAAATTCATAAGTCGCGGTCTTCTCAATAACAATTTTTTTTCGAAAATTTGCTAAAATGTAGACTATTAAACCATAAACTCTAAAGCTAAAGCTACTGTCAAAGCATCAGAAAGGGGGTCTATTTGAAATAGATTTTCTAAAAATAATTTAGTAACATGAAGGACAATGATGGCTGAAGCTGAAACTTACGGCTTTGTAAAACACACTTATTTTACATAATCCGTACTTGTGTCAGATTCGTTGTCTAAAAATTGCAAATTTTGACGTTTAAAATCGCAAATTTGACGTTTTAAGAAGAAAAATTTTAAAAATTTTTGATTTTTTTTTCTTGCTATTGCTTGACCTTTTTGCGTCAAGAAAACTTAACCGTTGTATGTAATATTCAATTGGTCTTGATAATCACACAAAATATTTTGTCCTTGTGCTTTCCTCTGATCAGCAGTGGCACCCAAAAGTTTTTTCTTTAAAAATTTTTTTTTTCACTTACAGATCTCATTAGTGAATTTTTTGTTTTACGAAGTTAGTTAGTTCGTTAGCTAGTTCGCACTTTTTTCAAGAAATATTTAAAAAGTCGCGGTCTCCTCAATATCGATTTTTTTCTAAGAAAATTCACAAAAAAGTGTAGACTATTACACCACAAACTTTATAAGTGGGACTACTGCTAAATCATCAGAGAAGGGATCTATTTGAAATGAATTTTCTGCAAACATTTTAGTAAAAAGAAACAATGATGGTTGAAGCTGTAACTTAAGGCTTTGTAAAACACATTTATGATGACATTTCTTTTACATAGCCAGTATTTGTTTGAGGTTCTCCGTCTAAGAATTATAAACTTTGACGTTTCAAATCGTGACTCTGACATTTTATGAAGAAAAACTATAAAATCTTCAAAGTATTTTTTGACCTTTTTGCGCCAAGAAAACTTTATCTTTGTCTGTAATATACAATAGATTTTGTTATCCATACAAAATATTTTGGTTTTGTGCATTTCTCTAGTCATCACTGGCACCCAAAATGTTCATCAAATGTCTACGTTTTTTTTTTTCCTTTCAACAGAGATCATAATCTTGGCACGTAGGGTAAGCCCAATAGTGTAAATCTGAGTACGAATTTTGGTTGCCATAGCTTTGGTATTTTCGAAGATATAAAACTTTCCGAAAGAAAACCCAACATTTTACAGAAAAAACTGGTCTGATTTTCCTGGCTTATCGAAGCCAGGGAAGTTACCTACCAATTTTTTTTTTAATTGGTCCATTATTTTTTGAGTCATCGGTACGATATATATATATATATATATATATATATATATATATATATATATATATATATATATATATATATATATATATATATATATATATATAAACACAGAACTCCCCATTTTTTAAAGAAAAATCATTAAAGTTACAAAATAAAGTGTTCATTACCTTAGAAAAGAGAAGGAAAACCTCATTATTCTAAAGAAAACTCGTCCTAAATAATAACGGAGAGAAATATGTCTTATTTCTTATTAAATTTACGTTTTCATGTTCAGTAAATAATGCAATTAAAAAAAAGTTATGTCAGATACCAATTTTTTTCATCATCATTTAAGTAGTAAGCAGGTCTATGGAAAAATAGCAAAAAATATGGCTGTCATTTAAGAACCTTATGATTACGTCATCATTCAATAATATGTGACTTCAT
The DNA here is from genome assembly GCA_964006375.1 of Tillus elongatus. NCBI lineage: Eukaryota > Metazoa > Arthropoda > Insecta > Coleoptera > Cleridae > Tillus > Tillus elongatus. Next base: position 4,804,747 of record OZ023266.1, on the reverse strand, counting down.
AAATGTAATTTTTACGTCATAAGTTGGTAATTGAAAAGATAAAATTGTCCGAGCGTTTTTCTGGAAAAAAATTAAATAACGCATTTATGAATTGTGTTCCAAACTTTGTCACCACACTGTTTATCAGCTATTAACAATATTTTATGTTTTAAAGATCGTGCAAACAATGCAATAATATTAACATACATTACCAATAATATTGATGTATGTATATTATAATAAAATTATTCTAAACAGTTATTACATATTATAGCGACGCATGCTTTGTACGAACAAACACCTCAAGGGTGTTGTGAACTAAATGGGTGACTAAATGGCTGTTAATGGAGACAATATGATCAAGAACTCCTCCATTATGGATATATTTGCTCCATTATTCATGATAATATAGACAGTGGATAATCTAGGTATATAGAATATGACATACTTCATTAGAGCAACATTGTGGCAAATAAGGGTTGCGAGATATTTGAGAAAATATATTTCCCCATGAAACCTGCTAAAAATTAGTCCTAAGGAGTCAGAGTATGAAATTACTATAGCGATATGTAGGTCACTGACAAACATAAAAAGTCTGGACGCCGCCATTTATGTTTGTAACTTTCTTTTACAACTATGACTGACTGGCTAATTTGAAAAAAGTATGGATGCCGCAAGTGCGTTATTGTAGCGAATTTTCGTAAAAATGTTATTAATGGCAAATATGTTATGTTTTCAAAAGAAGGCCATTTGGTTGACAGTATAACCTATACTCAGTGAGTGGTGAGACACTGAGTATAGGTTATACTCAGTGTCTCACCACTACCCTAGTATAGGGACAAAGTATGTAAAACTAGATACATTCTCACCACAATTAGAACCGCAGACCGGTTTCGCTCTAATTAGAGCTCGTCAGTACGGCATACTAATTGCAGCGAAAATACACCTATAAAGTAATACGGCTATGGTAGCCAGCCTTCAAACACCTAGTGAGTGGTGAGACACGAAGCAACGTGCCGCCAGCTAGTTGCGAAACCAAGTAGTATGTTGTCATGGTAGCTCCAAATAACACAAAGTGTTAAAAAATGGAGACTGTATACAACCAACTAACAATGTTAGTAAATTGTCAGCCCTGGCCCATTTCAACCCTAATATAGAGACAAAGTATGTAAGGTTAGATGCATTCTCACCACACTTAGAACCGCAGTTTCGCTCTAATTAGAGCTCGTCAGTACGGCATATTAATTGTAGCGAAAATACACCTATAAAGTAATACGGCTATGGTAGTCAGCCTTCCAACACTCAGTGAGTGGTGAGACACGATGCAACGTGCCGCCACCTAGTTGCGAAAACAAGTAGTATGTTGCCATAGGCAGCTCCTATTCTAACAACATGGAATATATTTGTGGCCTTTAAATCTTGTAAGGAATCGGGCTGAATATCATAAATTTTACTTTTTATGTGACCCCACAAAAATAAATCTAGGGGTGATAAATCTGTCTGCCGTACGGGCAATTCTACGAAACCTCTTCTCCCAACCCAGCGATTTGAAACTGTGTTTGCGAAATATTGTCGAAACGGCAAAGCATAGTGCGGAAGGGTTAGCCTTGGTTGTGTCCACACTGTCTTGGCGAATTTTCATTAAGAAAAATTCGCTAATAGAGAGGTCATGATGAAAAGCTTTTGAAAAAATGTCTTCAGATGAGCGCGAATTTGAGTCGCTGGTACCCATAAGCAAGGTCCACTAAAATTTTTATATGTATGTATATATATATATATATATATATATATATATATATATATATATATATATATATATATATATATATGCAAGTATCCGATCGATAACTCAAACAATACTAAACTGATTTCAATCAAACTTGGCAAAAATCTTGTTTGAGCGAAAACAGAGGTTGAGTTCGATAATCAGCCTTTATCCCCAAGTTTTTCTGCTGGAAAATCGGGGAAAACTTTTTGAGAACGCTATATTTTGTAAATATCAGAGTAACTGGAATGAGACTTTACATGTAACTAGAAATAGTGCAAATAAACCTAAGTTGTGAATTTTAAGTAATTTTGTACACAATATTTAAAGTTTTTTCCAAATTAAAAATCAAATTCCAAAGGCATGCGTTGAGACGACTTAGTGGTTAAAGTCCAATACCCGGCAGACAGAGTAACTAACTGCCACGCGTAGAACCAACAATCGTGAAATCTCGGCTGCAATTATGTAAAACGACAGACAACATGAAACAAAAAGTTAGCCAAGTGATTGTTATTTAACTTCATTAAATAACTGTTTTTCGTTAACATTCATTCAATCAATTACTAAAATACACTTTATTTGTAGCTTTATTAACGGCCCCAAATATAGTTTTACCGCAACATAAATATATTATGCTGACGCATAATATAGCTGAAATGTAAACAAATTGAAGTCAAGTCTATAAAAATTATTCTAATATAGTTTATTGTATCTTTAAACTTAAACATAAGACATCATATAAAACCGAAACAGTCGTGGGATGTGTTTCAATGGTAATTCTACTACTTCTGTAATTAATTGTTACGTATACTTTGAATATAATATCCCGGGCATAAAGCCGATCTAAAGTATCACACAGATAAAACGTTAGTTGACGTGTGCCTAGATGACGCAGGGGGCATGGTGCTTGCCTCTTAAGCGGAAGCTTACGCGGTCGAATCCAGCTTGATGAATGTATGTTTTTTTAGCTTTTATTTGAACAAGATCTTATTTTTGTTTAAAACGCCTAAATAAGTTTGTTACCTTTGAGCCTGAAATTAAAATTTTGTTATTGTTCATATTGAAAAAACCGATTTGATTAGGTTGACTAAAACGAAATCGTACTGGCGATTAATAAGGAAAAATAACTGCTACGTTTATAATTTGGCAAATACTTTAGTTTTCTAAATATGAATTAAGTTTCCTTCTGAAAATCTTCTATATAGCATTAATGAAATTTTTAATACAAGTTTCTTTTAAAACTTAGTTCTTTAGCTTCATAGAAAATTGAGTTTTGGGCATTTTTCATAAAAGGATTTAGAACTCAAGATTTTTTTTTGGTAATAGAGAGATATCGATGGTAACACTTTCGAGAGAATTCTTCAAATGTGCGTATACTAGGCCCCTAAAATCGATCTTCAAGGACTGTGTAAGTTTAAAGTATTAACTTTATTAATGTACCGTATAATAATAGTGTACAATTCTAATGAAAATTCGCTACTATAACGCACTTGCTGCGTCCCGAATTTTTGTTGTTGCTCCATTTATCGTTCTACTTTTATAACTATAAAACACAGAAAATCAAAATTTCGTGGAAAGGGGCAACTAACATATATCTCTTAATAATTTAAATCTTTATTACTATGATTAGCTCAATCTCCGCCACATACTTTTAGCGAATTTTCATTAAGAAATTTCACCAAATGAAAGGTAACGATGGTAAGACGTTCGGAAAATTTTCACTTGCTCAGTACAAACTGTGACATTAACATCAACCGAGGCTCTGGCATTTTGTTTGTGCAAGTTGAATGTCTGCACGTTTCGTCCTTCGGAGGAGGCGTATAGCTGTCGGTTCCGTGTCCATTCGATGTTGGCCACGTTAAGTAACCCCACCTTCCTTACAAAAAGGCAGGGGTTCGGCAAAATTTCCAGGATAGTGAGGTGGAACTGCTCCCTGGTGTTGGTGATTGGCCATAATCGCGGAAATAGACTGACGTTAAAAAAATTGAGATATCACTTTGGGGACATGAATGCGAATATTTTCTTTGTGATCAATTCATGGACCCTAAATTCATTTTATGATAACGTCTTTCTGAGTAAATTATTATCGCTATGTGGAAGTTATGATTCAATTTGCACTACTATTTTAAGAGCCTCGGTGGTTCAGGGGCAAGAACGTGTGCCTCTGAACCGAAGGGTACTGGGTTCGATCCCAGGGTACTCCTTTCGCTTTTTCAGTACAAACTGTAACATTAACATGAACCGAGGTTCTGGCATTGTATTTGAGCAAGTTGAATGTCTGCACGTTCCGCCCTTCGGAGGGGGCGTAAAGCAGTTGGTATCGTGTCCATGCGATTTTGGACACGTTAAAGATCCCTACCCTCCTTACAGAAAAGCGAAGGTTAGGAAAAATTTCCAGGATTGTAAGGTGAAACTGCTCCCTGGCGTCGGTGATTGGCCATAGACGCGGAAATAGGCTGACGTTAAAGAAACAAAACACACACACACACACACACACACTACTATTTTAGAGTTAAGCTTGTAATTCTACACCAGGAGTTTTTCTTTGGCTAAGTGTTTGGTTTAAAATATTCATAAGATTTGTTAATACGTATGTTCTGGATGTTAATCCTCACTGGAATCTACTGAAAATCTCAATTTTATACTGGTGCAGTTTAAAAAAATCATATTTGCTGTTTTGCGTTATCAATTTTATGATGAAAATTTTAAATATTCATAATTCGTTTACAGTTTTCGTGCTGGTAAAATTACATAGGGTGTTGTGAGCAAGTTAATCACAATAGCGGTGGTAAATTGTTGACTTCGGAAGTAGCTATCGTATGTTAAACTAGAGGGAATATAACAAACTTGTGTAAATTACAGGCAGAGATTCTGTAGTTAGCTTTAGTATAGTGAAATTTCGTCTCCCATGATAATTTGTTATCAAATAACTAATTTCTAACAAACAGTATTGTTGTTGAACAAACTTGAAAACAATATACAAAGTCGAGATCAGTTTGTAATTTATAAATGTCCATTATAAAAAAGCTGTCAATTTGTTTAACATTTTATTCAGAATATTACTCAAAATTATATCAGAAGTTATATGTTTTACATGCCTGTTGACATACGGTATTGCTTATTGGTAAATATAATATTTTAGCAATTTTATAATTATTTTTCAAGGCCAAATCAGGGTAGTTGTTCACTCTTCGGGAGATTCATTTAACAAGCAGAAGCTTGTTTGTAGATTACCGCGAAAAATTCAGGTACCTGCTATTTGTACAACTTGTTTCTCCTCTGTACAACTCACTAATTTTTTTAATATTTCAACAACACACCACGAGGGCTTACAGCCTTAATAACATCGTACCGTGGGTGTAGACAAGGAGGAAAGAGGCAACTTGTTAATTCTGGACTTGAAGGTTTGGAGGTTCGGAGGAGAAGAAAAAACATGTGCCGGCAAGGAATTCCACAACTTGGAAGTCCTCGGGACAAAATAGCGAGCATAACAAGATGTTCTATGTCTGGTGACATGGACAGTAAAAGGGTGCATTCGCTCTGTTCCCCTGGTAGATCTATTGGGGGCAGCAGGTGGCGGAACTATGAAAGAAAGTTCCTTTGAGCAGTGCCCGTGCAGATATCTATAAAAAAAGAGAGAGAGAGAGATCACTAACGGCACGTCGGTGGGCAAGGGATGGGAGCCTTTAGGTGAGGATAGGGTCACCAATGAGACGTATAGCTCTCTTCTGAATGAAGTCCAGGATATCGAGTGTAGAAGCGACAGCGGTACCCCAGATGTGGGAGCAGTATACGAGGTTTGGCCTTATTTGTGAAGTATATAAGGTATAGAGATTAGCTGGTGAAAAGTATTTGCGAGCCCGGAAGAGGAAACCTAATTTCTTAGCAGCCGCTTCTGCAGTTGATGTGACATGTTGGTGCCAATTGAGATTTAGATCCACAGAAATGCCAACAAGTGAAAAGGACTCATTACTTTGAATAACTTGGTTGTTCATTGTGATAGATCTTGAGCTGGTGTATCTCTTATGAAAAAGAAAGCAAGACTGAGATTTGGTGGGGTACAAGATTCCTACTTCCCCAGTCTTATATTTTTTGGAGATCCACGGAGACACAACCTCCACGAGTCTGCGATCCTCATCTAATTGGGCTAAAGAGACAGGCTTAGAATATTGTATATTTGAGTGAATGGTGCTGTCATCCGAATAACTGTGAACTGGGTTGGATGTGCTAGAGAAGAGGTCATTGATGTGAAGAAGAAACAAAGTAGAGGCTAAAGCTGAACCTTGAGGGACTCCTGCATTATTTGGATACAGTTTAGAGAAATGGCCATCCACGACAACAGAAATGCTCCGGTTGGAGAGGAAATTTGCTGTCCAGGTACAGAGTTTTGGTGGTAGGCCGTAGGACGGAAGTTTATTAGGCAGCGCTGCGTGCAAAACCTGGTCGAATGCTTTGGATATGTCTAGAGCGACAATCTGGGATTCACCGTGTAGTTCCATAGGCTTGTTTCAAGAATAGGTGACAAACGAAAGAAGGTCGGCAGTTGATCTGCGCTGACGGAATCCATACTGCCTGTCGTGGATTAGACTGTGTTTTTCAAGAAATTTTACTAATTCGGTGTTTATATACTTTTCCATCACTTTAGAGACGACTGAAAGGAAATAAATAGGCCTGTAGTTGCTAGGAAGCGCTTTGGATCCTTTCTTGGGGGCGGGTTGTACTCGAGCAGTTTTCCAGTTACTAGGGAATATCCCTCTATATGTCTGAAACAGACTAGTCAGAACAGGAGCAAGTTCTGATGCGCATTTTTTGAGAACAATTGCTGGGATCTCGTCAAGGCCAGAGGCTTTCCTGGTATTAAGAGAAGAGAGCATCTTTCGTACCTTTTTAGTTTTGAAAATGACATCCGTCATTTTATGCGCGACATTGGGGACTATTGGTGGTTCAACATTTGGAGGTGGGTTGAGAGTAGAATTGCTGGCGAACAACGAGGCAAAAAGTTCACTATAACCAAAACATATGTGCATTTTGCAAAAAATAAAATTATTTGCAGCCAGGTCCGACCTACGGCACAAAATATAGGTAGAAATTACAGCACCTTGTCCTTTCCTTCTCTGGTTCCCAACAATCGAATATTTCGTCTATGGTTAGACAATTTCTATCGCTTCCACCATTTGTTTCTTTTAAAAAGAATACACCGTTCATTGCGTGATGAAGATAATTTACGCTAGGACTGTGGAAATCAATATAAAGCTAAACGGCCAACAACTTGAACACGAAGAAATGTTCACGCACCTTGTAAATATGATTCGGGATGTTGGTAAATATAGCGAATAACTGAGTAGAGCGCTTACAGTGCTGCAAGCATTCAATAGACAAACTTCTGTTTTCACTAATAAACATTTTAACCTGGACCCCAAGAAGAGTTTCATCAAGTCATGCGTATGGAGTATTATATTGTATGGGTTGGAAAGCTGGACTTTAAATAAACAGGGCTTGAAAAGAATAGAATAAATGTGGACATTGAGAGAATTGAAAAATTCATCATTTTTTGTTGGCCTTACTTAGTGAAACTATTCCATATTACATACAGACGCGGAGACTATTTCTCTGGCTTCACTAATATTGGTTTTCTTTTCTGTAAATGAAGGACATATCCAGCGCGTAAGTTAATTGGGGCAAATGGCTCTTATGAATTCTACATGTTTTAGATGTTCTTCAACGTACACTAATATAAAGACCAATAACGATGTACTAGTGGAGATTAAAGAGACAAAGAGTCGTGGTTACGTCGACAGGGCGACATCGCACTAAGACTGTAATGGCGATGATTGTTACAACAGCAGATATATGTAGGAAGAAAGTTTCGAATACTTTGAATTAACTTAATAATTATCAAAACTATTGACGACTGTAAGGCAAGATGTATTCTCACCATAGTTAGCACTACAGACCGGTTTCGCTCTAATTAAAGCTCGTCAGTACGGTATACTAATTACATGATGAGCTCTAGTTAAAGCGAAACCGGTCTGCGGTTCTAATTATGGTGAGAGTACATCTAACCTTACATATACTGTCAATATATTAAAATTGTTAATTGGTTGTACACAGTCTATATTTTATAACATTTTGTGTTATTTGGAGCTGTCTTAACAACATACTACCTGGTTCCGCACCGAGTTGGCAACCCTGTCGTACATCTTACAATGTTATCGTGGTCCTCTGACAATGCAATTATTTATACAACTATAATTTAATAGTAGGTGGATGATCAATATTTGCAATTTCCCCCAACTTTTCTAAATCTCCACATCTACTCATTGAACTTCTGAAATTGAAGTAGACTAAAATAAGATCTGTTTACAGTTGGTAATTGAAAATGTAAAGAGCTTGGGTAGTTGCCAAGTGAAAAAAAAACTAGCTAAGTGAATTACTTGAAGAACTATCTCTAAATGCAATTAACTGACGATAATTTTTAATATAATATGTTATGTACAAAACCTTACAAATTATTCCTATAAAATTAGTGAATGCATCTTGCAAAATATTTCATGATTTTCATAGTCTTTTAAAATTCTTCCAGACTATTTTAATATTAATTTAGAATAACTTTATTTTTCTTTGATCAAAAGACTTGAAAATTGGTACACAGCCACGTCTGTCTATCTTCTTTTAAGTTGTAAATTTATGGCAAAGGCAGCCAGCCATGCGGATACGTCTGTATTTTGTAAAACTATTTTATTCCAGAATAAGGTAACTGTGGTATTATATATATATATATATATATATATATATATATATATATATATATATATATATATATATATATATATATATCTTTAAGAATATTGCACAACACTGTAATCACTTTTAACTATACACTTTATTTGACAACATAGACAATATCCTCGAAAAAATAAACCAAATTAACAAAAACATAAAATTTACAATAGAAAAAGAATCAAACAACACCATAAACTTCATAGAGTTAACACTAAACAGAAAAGAAAACCAGATTGAATACAAAATATACAGAAAACCCACACAAACAGACATCACTATACCCAACCACTCACTACACCCACATACACACAAAATGGCCGCATACAAATACTTAATAAACAGAATGCTAAATGTACCACTTCATAACGACGAACGAGAAAAGGAGTACATCATAATACAAATAGCAGAAAGAACTGGATACAACAAGAAAACAATAGAAAAGCTAGTAAAACAAATCAAAAACAAAGAAATTAACAAAACCGAAAACAAAACACCAGAAACTAACGCAAAATACACAACATTCACTTATAACCACCACATCAAAAAAATAATCCAAACACTCAAACAATATGACGTAAAAATGAGCTACAAAACCAATAACAAAATAATAAATAAAATAAATAAAAAACAAGAAAACAACCCACATGAATTAAACGGAATATATCAAATAGAATGTAACACATGCAATAAAAAATATATAGGAATGACAAAAAAATCAATAGAAACAAGATTCAAGGAACATATAACAGCATTAGATAAAATCCACATACCTAGCTACAAATCAAACGTAGCTACACACATTCACAACACAAAACACCAAAAACCAGACATCACCCAATTACAACTAATGAAACATGTTAAAGACCAAAAAAATGGAAATCTGGGAACAATACTACATTCAACAAACAAACAATAGAAAACAATTAATGCCAGAACAAATCCAAGTACAAACATTTAAACAAAACTTAATAAAGGCCACACAAATAGACAAATTATCAAAACACAGTGAACAAGACAGGAGACCGATACACACGACACAGCCCGAAGGCACAACGAATCAGAGAACAGGAAACCGACCAATAGAACCTCACGGCGCATGCGCCACGTACAATCTCAGGCGTAGACCAGACAGTAGCGATAACAGTCAGTAGCGTGCTGATAATGAACCGGTACGGTTCGAAACTGCAGTCCGCGCAAACCAATAAGAAATCACAAACGTACAGCAAACAAATAAAGTATATATATATATATATATATATATATATATATATATATATATATATATATATATATATATATATATATATATATATATATATATATATATATATATATATATATATATATATATATATATATATATATATATATACAGAGTGACCCATTTGAAAGCGGGACACCCTCATATGGACTACATTCATAATCAACAGCCCGATTCGCCATTTAGTCGTAGAATCATTAATATCCAATATTTTTCCATGAAATTTGGTCAAGACGCATTTTAACAGACACAAAATTCAGTGGCGTGCGTAGACTTTTTTGTAAAAAAGTCTATAATATGGTTTTCATCCTCTAAAAGTAATCTAGTAGGCCTTGGTTATTAAAAAACGGGATACCACTTGGCCCCAAAGTACACTTTTCCCCCTTCCACATTTCAAAAAAAGTTTGGTCAAAATCGCATATCATATACAAATTAAAACGAACCTTGGTTTTGGGACCCAAATTCGCGCCTCGTGACCTCTTTATTAGCGAATTTTTCTTAATAAAATTCGGTAAAATCATTGTTCCTATAATTTTTTTTGCGAATTTTAGTCACAAAAATATAATTATAAAAATTTATATATAATTAAATGCAATTTAAATTATCTAGGGACTCTAGTTCACGCTCATGTAAAAATTTCTTAACGCTTATTATCGTCATTTTGTTTTTTGCGAATTTTTATAAGAATTGAGTTCCCGCACAAAAGCAGAAAATGCTAATTTTATCGTTTGACAAAAAAGCGACAGTGATTTTTTTGTGCGGTAACTAGATCTGTCGACGTACATGCTAGATTCAGAATTCTCTGAGTTAAAACCAACTTATGACTACAGCCAAATGTTAATTAACAAAGAGAAAGTAAAGCGGCGTAAAGAGCCGGTTCTCGTTAGTCTGTCTGCAGTAATAACATACAGCATTATGTCTATTTAGAAGAGAGTCAAAGGGTGGAGGATGCTCCCACGAGGTCTTTTATTTTAGCCTTGACTAATTTACATGTATGAACCACTGTAGACTATGAAATGTATACTGTAGTGTAGGTAGACGAATGTATGGAATAAAGTGACGGTAATCAAGAACATATTCTTTCCATTAGCACATTATCCAGAACATCAGCATTGTTATGATCATCTCTTGTGGACCGAGATGCTATTTTCCTTATGGCTGTTTGTTAAAAATAGCTTTTATTGCTTCAATAGACCAAAGAATCGGCAATTATAACATTAACCAATCGCGTGGTGTTGATTGTAATCTTCATTATTCTTGTAGGCATGTTGTAACCATACCGTTCTGTGTATTTAATTTTTAACTAATTATATATACAGGCTGGAGCATTGAAAACGAAACAGACCGATTTGCGCCCAACGATTTTTTTAAGAAACGCTGAAACACGTCAATTTTAATATTGAGGGGGACTTGTTTCGACATAAAACTCAACTTTGTCACATCAACCTCTTAAGGGTGGTGATAACAACCCTTATATTTTAAATAGGGAACATGGGTCGAGTGTTACATCTTTTGAGAGCTCTTTATTTTCTGAATTCAGCACACTAATTTTTTTGAAAGTTTTATTAACTCGTTTAAAAATTATTCACAGTTGAACAAGGAAAAACGCATTTCACTCATTCCGATAAGAAATGTGCTGATAGTCACTGTTTTGTTGGTTTGTAAAAGAAATTGACTATCAGAACATTTCTTATCGGAATGAGGGAAATTCGGTTTATTATTTCAGTTTATCGGTCGGTTTGATACTTGATAGTACTCCCGAAAATTAATTTCACAATGGTGTATTCTGTAGAAGAAAGAGTTAAAATAATTACTCTTTTTTTTTCAAAAACGGTGACTGTGCCTACCAAACCGCAAATTTGTTTAATGAACGATATCCGAACAGACATGTTAACAGAAAATACATTTTGGAGTTAGTTGTAAAGTTTTGACAAAGTGGTTCAGTAGCCAACAAAAACAGCATCCTAAACGTGAATTTCCGGTTAGAAATGAGACTACTGAGATTGAAGTTCCAGGACAAATTGCTGCAGACTCAACATTGAGCACGAGAAAATTGGCCACTGTTTCAAACATCAAAAGAAGAACTATTCAACGAATATTGAAGCATCATAAATTTCACCCGTATAAAATTCATCTTGTACAACAACTGAATGAAGATGATTTTGATCAGCAGCTGGAGTTTTGTGAAGTTATGACTGCACGAATAGCTGATAACGGGAACTTTCTGTTCAATATATATGTTTCAGGCGAGTGTGCGTTTTTATTAAATTCTACAGTCAATCGTCATAATTGTCGTTATTAGGCAGATAATAATCCAAGAAATATTAACGAAGTCCACACTCAAACTCCACAGAAATTAAATGTCTGGACTGGCATTTTTGGAGACCGTTTAATCGGACCATTTTTTCTTGGTGGCGATTTGAGTGGCGAAATGTATTTGGAGTTACTAGAAGATATCGTTTACCCTCTACTAACTGACATTGTTGAAAATAATGATCGCTATCAAGAAAATCAATTAGTGTTTCAACAAGATGGAGCTCTTCCGCATTTTTCACAGCGTGTTAGGGAGTTTTTGAACAGAGAGTTTCCAGGACAATGGATTGGGCGTAGAGGTGCTATTGAGTGGCCCCCTAGATCACCGGATTTAACTCCTTTAGACTTCTTTCTATGGGGACATTTAAAGGGTAGAATTTACGCAACAAAAAGGGAGTCTCTGAAAGAATTACGAGGACGCATTGTTGAAGAATGCCGTCTAATAACTCCACAAATGCTCCAGAATGTCAGAGCTCGTTTTAAACAAAATTTGTACTTTTGTATGGAAGCTAGTAGTCAACAATTTGAACACTTACTTAACTGAATACACATTTTTGAACGTTTGGTTTTGTTTTTTAGTTTTTTTAACGAAAAATTGACTAATTAGTGCATTTCTTATCACAATGAATGTAATACGTTCTTGCAACTCTAACTCTGAATAATTTTTAAACTAGGTGATAAAACTTCAAAAAAAAAAAAATAGTGTGCTGAATTCAGAAAAGAAAGAGCTTTTAAATAATGTAACACTCAACCCATATTCTCCATTTAAAATATAAGGGTTGTTATCACCATCCTTAAGGGTTTGATGTAACAAAGTTTCCCCTCAATATTAAAATTGACGTGTTTCAGCGTTTCTTTAAAAAAAATTCTCTGGACGCAAATCGGTCTGTTTTGTTTTCAATGCGCCACCCCATATATATATATATATATATATATATATATATATATATATATATATATATATATATATATATATATATATATATATATATATATATATATATATATATATATATATATATAGTGTAATCACTTTTATATATTTTTATATAATTTTTCGACAAGATTTTTTAAAATTCTGAATATAAAACCTGGTAGCACATATATTACGATAAATATAAATTTTAGTAAACAAGATTTATGTTCCTTCCATTTATACTCTGATATTTATTTTGCTGTAGCATCATCGTTTATGTAGATTTTATGACAGATATCTGAGAATTAAACAATTTTATGACGACATAAATATGAAAGGTCTTGCTGAGTACAGTTAAAGCTCACAAACAATAAAAATGACACAATTAAATGACTTTTGTTACTTCAAGCGGTATATTTATTAATATCGATGATTTCATGAATGTTTTTCTTAGAAGCAATTCTAATATTATTTTACCTATGTTTTAGCGTAATATTTGATAAACCATTTTACTCTGTTTTAATACTAAAAAGGTAAAGGTAAGATGCTTACTGGCAATTAGGCCATTGCTGACCCTTTTTGCTCATCTAAACTAACCTACCCTCCACCTTGAGCTCGACCTCAACGACGACAGTGATTTTAAAAAATCATCCGGCGCCGGTGAGACTCGAACCGTCGTCCCCCGAGTCCGTATTGGAAAGTCTGAATCGACTTTCCCGCACGGCCACGGAGGCGCCTGTTTTAATACTAAGGCCAGTTAATTAATAACGTAATTAACCCTGAGTTGGTGACGTGGTCGGAATGTAACACAACTGGTGACGTGGGGTCTCTCATCACCACAAGATTCTTACGACAGAAAAAAATAGTTATGTTTGAAATTTCACTGAATATTAACTAGATTGGTGATAAACACAGTCTATTGGAGTGTTAAATGTGAAAATAAATATTTCAGTAAACTTTGGAGTAGTCATTCTAGGCAGAAAAACACTTTGATATGAAAAAAAAAACAACAATGAAAAAGAATAACTTACCTAGAGTTAGATTAAGTGAAACCAGGATTTGAAAATTAAACTTTTTATTGAAATACATAAAATAAACATAATATCCTAGAGTATAAATAAGATACCATAAGAAAAAACACACTCTAATATCAAAATATATTTTCTACTTTTCTGAAGAACAGGATTCAAAAATTTAATTTGGCAAGCAGCACATGTTGGTATTTGACAGAAATGACAAATCACATTAGTTTTTTTGTTTGCACTTCTTGGACATGACGCACATATTTTCCTCTTGTTTAAGCTCTTGGCTTAAGTTTGTGGTTGCATTGGCCTTTTCACTGTAAAACTTATACTTAGTCTCAAACTTCGCGGTAGTCTCTCACTAACGACTCCTTGATTCATATGGGGTTTAACAAGTCCTTCATGAATGTTAGTCTTGTTATTTCAGGGTTATGTTTATATGAATTGAACAGGATGTATTCGTTGACTCCTGATATGTCGAGAACCCGGGAAAATATGGACATTGACCACCGGCAAGTTCTTCTGCCGGTACTATAATTCTCGCACTACTGGTCGAGTGAATCGACATCCCCCTTTGTCACATTGTACAATGCAATAATCTCTGGTTTACCCGTTTCGATGTTAGTACCGTCAGTAACATGCATCGATGAGATCATCAACACAGCTTTCTTTTTTTTGTGGCGCGAATGATAATAGTCTGACTTCTGTTGCAAAGCCATACTAATGTATTCTCTACCCTCTGTTTATCGGTAAAAATTCTTCTGGTATGCACATTATTTTTTTAGTGTACATTAGGTTCTGCTTCTCCAGCTCCTGAACGACTTCCAGAGAGGAGAACCAATTGTCAGCTGTAATATTTCTTTTAGAGCCATAAATTGGTTGGGCTAATCGCAATACAGATTGCGTTGGTACCGCTTATTTTCTTTCTCCTTGAGACATACCCCTTTCATCGCAGTTTCTTCCAATGTAGATGTATCCATTATAAAAATAGGAAGTGCAAGCATCAGTCAGGGCCACTACTTTTACACCGTACTTGTTCGGTTTATTAGGCATATAAATCCTGAAATCACAACTGCCTCTAAACCCAACAAGCATTTCATAATGCAAGCATAGTTACCAATGCAGTAGCTCAATTGTGAGTTTTGGACCAACCTCTCGAAAATCCAAGCCACTGGAGCAGACTTGTCGATTTCTCTTCTAGATGCTCTCGATTCTGCGTCATCGAAACGTAAGAAATTCAAGAGTGTCAACGTTTTCCTCAGAGACATTATTCTACATCGAAAAATGTCTCCACCGGTTCCATCTGTTCAAATAGTGAACTTAGATCTTCATCATTTGATTTGAAGACACTAGAGTAATATAAGAGACCAATTAGAGCTTTGATATCCGTGTCCTGCATTTCTATTTTATTTTCATTACTGTACTTGTGTATGTTACTTTGAAGTTTCTGGTTCGTTCATTCTACAATATCTCGCAACATATCTTTCAAAAAAATCAGATTCCAGGCGCCCACAAGTTTAGCAGAAGTGCCTAAAGCTTTTGTTGGACCTCGAAGACCAGGTATGAATGAAACAATATTCGGTGTTTTTTGGCTTCGAATTATTGGTGAGAATGACCACTTGTACCTATCTCTCCCATCATAAGATTTAGTCTGATTGGTAGAAAGTATCTGCTTGTCGAAACTCACCATTTCTCGATCGTCACTCACATATTCTTCCTCGATCGCGTCTGCTTCATCATTGCTGTTCATTTCTGTCTCTGTATCTGAACGGTGATCTTGCACAAAATCATCATTATTCTCACACTCGTCCTCGCTTTCCAACTCATCATACCACCTCATGACATCTTCTTTGAAATTGGGGTCACCATATTGCACATATTTAGAATTACTAGCAATGGTCTGAAAACAAAAAAGTATCGTAAGTGGTGAGGTGGTGCCACTCATGACCCTAAGCATAAGTCAACTCGGGTTATCTCGGCAACTGTACTTACCAGCGTGTCATTCTTTCGGCAGCTGCAAACACAATGTCGAATGTGTACATAACCACAGAGACGCGGCAATCGGCGCATGCGCAGTCGATATATTAAGGAATTAAGATTCATCTGGGTCTTACATGGCACCAAGTCATCAGTAGATGGGTAAAAGGAAATTCAACTATTTCAACCACTCAATTCCATTGATCTTGTTGTTTCAATAAAATGGCCCAGGTGATTCAATTGCATATTTAATTCCTGGTGGTTACTGAAGACCTAATTCCCGCACATTTGAAGACATTTTTTTAAATCTTAAAGTCGTGGTATCCTCAATGGTGATTGTTTTCTACTAGAATTCGCTAATAACAACAACTAAAGGCGTATCAACTTTTTTTGAACAAATTGAATGCCTGCAGGTTCCACCCTTCGTAAAGAGCGTCGGTCCTGTGGGGCATGCAATGCTAGGCTTTTTAAATGACTTTACCCTACTTAAAAATACAGGGTTAGCTAAATATTTTTAGGTTGGGGAGTTGCAACTGCTTCCTGGCTTTGGTGATTGGCCACATCTACGGCACAAGAAACCAAATTTAAAAAAATCTTTATCCTGTGTTATATGCCGAAGGTTATTATGCCTTATGTACTAAGTGAAGATTAGAACCTGTGATGAGTACTGATAAGTACACTTGAAGAATCCAAATCAACACAACACATCTTTTTAAAGACCAGACGCTCGTTTCCTTAACATAGTTAGCGTCATCACAAGATGAAAAAATCTAACTAATTACTACTAAAACCCCACCTTTTATACTGAGCCTTAGGTAAAGATAATAGAATAAAAGAATAAAAGATAATGAGAGATAGATTGAATCGCAGGCAAATTTTCTGTATATTGTATTTTAATTGCCGAACGTGGTTTTTGAACTTCCTTTATCACTTTACCTTACAGGTTTCGGAATGTTTATCTGAATCAAAGGCAGAGCGCAAACAGAGGACTGCAAACCAGTGGCGGGGCTTGATTTAAGAAACTTTTGTTTTTTATTGCCCTAGAAATATAAATACTTTCGTACGCATCAAGCTTCGCTGGCTGTCTAATATTTTTGATAAGTTTTAGATTTTCTTTATCAATGAGGTGGTTATTATCCCAAATATGTATGTTGCTACGCATGACTTGTCTACACTACCGTATCTCAAATGTGAAAAATATTCACGAAATCTAGTCTCGATGGTTCTCTTAGTCTGCCTAACGTATTTAATACTCGACATTTCAGTGGCTTTATCATTATCTTTGGTATTACCTAAGAAATTTCTTAAATTAGTTTTTTGTCGAAAAAGTTAGCTGTAAATCAGGTTTCTTAAAAATGCTCCCGAGACCCCTTGTAATAGGCGGTTCAAAAGGTAGGCAAACAAATTTTGTTCTCTATTTTATTTTTCCTGAATGTCGTGCATCTCGCTCACATTTTCCTTGTTGTGTGTCTATTAACTAATTTTTGCACTAAGCAATCCGATCATCCGTTACATTTAGACACGTTCTTAATGTACTCTAATGCTATTCTAATGCCCAATTTGACAGAGCGTGATTAAATATTTACCGGCCGGTTAGCTAATCAAGGCTTAACACAACCAATCACGACTTCAAAATATTTGGTTGTCATGGCAAAATCTGCGAGCATAATCTGTGATTGGTCGTCCGAAGCCTTGATTAGCTAACCATCCGTTAAGTATTTAATCAAACTTTGTGAAACTGGGGATATATCTGCTTTCACTTAGGAGAAAATTTATCAATCTATTTACTAACAATCTTAAACCGGCCGTTTTTTGTGCAGACTTATGATGTGAGTCATTTAGAATGTAACTTAAAGTGGTAGTTTCCTTCTCGTGGACATCGAACTCAAGAGAGTCATTATTGTGAATAACTAGTACATCTAGAAAAGGAAGTTTACTGTTAACTTCTAATTCCTGGGTGGATTTTATTGGATCAAATTGACAGTTCCGTATTTTAATAAAATCATCTACCTTGCATAGATTTGTGTTAAACACTACAAAAATATCGTTTGCATAACCAAACCATAGTCTAGGAACATACCCACTTTTATTTTCTCAATCCGTCTAAAATTTACTCATGAAAATGTCTGCAATGAATATATAATATACGTAATGTACTACATACAGACTTAGAGACTACTTCTCTGGCTTCACTATAAATAGCAACGGCAAACTGAAAATCGACTACATTCGTTTGAGAAGTTGCATTACTAGCTTTACTGGACGTTTGCTGTGAAATTATTACTCTTTTGTGGTGTATTTAAACTCAATTCTCATTCAAAATGCGTGAATGTATCTCAGTTCATGTTGGCCAAGCCGGTGTACAGATTGGTAACGCCTGTTGGGAGTTATACTGCCTTGAACATGGCATCAACAAAATCAAGCCAAGTCTCTGTAAAAATGATTCTATAATAGTTTCTTTTATTTTTAAACTTAATCATAAGACGTCATATAAGACCGAAACAGTCGTACGATGTGTTTTAATGGTAATTCTACTAATTCTGTAATTAATTGTTACGTATACTTTGAATATAATATCCCGGGCATAAAGCCGATCTAAACTATCACGCAAATAGAACGTTACTTGACATGTGTCTAGATGATGCCGGAGGCATCGCCCTTGCCTCCTAAGCAGAAGGTTGCGCGATAGAATACAGCTCGATGAATGTAAGTTTTAATATTTTTTATTTTTACATTTGGAGAAACAATACTGCACAGATGTCATACGTTTTGAACAAGATTTCATTTTGGTTTACAACGCCTAAAAAATTTGTCACCTTTGAGTCTAAAATTATAATTTTGTTATTGTTGATATTGAAAAAATCGATTTGATTAGGTTGACTAAAACGAAATTATACGAGTGATTAATAAGGAAAAATAACTGCTACATTTTTAATTTGGCAGATACTTTATTTGTCTAAATATGCATTAAGTTTCCTTCTGGAAATCATCTGTATAACTTAATGAAATTTGTAATACAAGTTTCTTTTAAAAAGACTTACACTATCTACAGATATAGCAAAATTTAGTTCTTTAGCTTCATATAAAATCGAGTTTTGGGCATTTTTCTCAAAAGGAGTTAGAACGCAAGATTTTTAGATAATAGAGAGATATCGATGGTAACACTTTCGAAAGAATTCGTCAAATGTGCGCATAGTAGGACCTCTAAAATCGATCTTCAAGGTCTGTGTACGTTTAAAGTATTAACTTTACTAATATGCCGTATAACAAAAGTGTACAATTCTTATGAAAATTCGCTACTACAACGCAATTGCTGCGTCCCTATATTTGTTGTATTAATTAGAAGCCAAATAATAAACCTATAAGTTTTAAGGAAGGTAGTTACATACAGCAATAATTCTAACATTGTTAAACGTCTAACCTCATATTATTGAGATTTCCCCTCGGGGCTAATAATGAGCTGGAATGACATCTCTTGTATGAAAGGCTTAAGGATCGTTCTAGCAGTTAATGCTAATGCAGAATTCACAACTAAATATAAAGGTAATGTAAGTATCTATGTACTCAACATTTTATCCTTTGAGTGATATATTTTAATAAAAGTAACAAATTCGTGTTATTAAATTAGGTGCCGCCAACGTTTACGACTGGCGTTTTCAAAGATAAAAGAATATAATTAAAATTTCAGTTCCTTTAGCAACTTATTAATAATCTTAAACGTCAGATTTACTTTACCTGTTGTTAAATTAAATGTCGCTTATTAAATCTTGTTAAAATATTTAAAATAGAAAGTGGAGGTAGGCTATCAATAATAATTAAGCTGTTATGTTGATAAGCTACGTTAACATATTTTTGACAGACTTATATTCCTTGACTCACATCATTTATCACGATTACCATAATATTTAATATGCGAAGAAAAGGATTTTGTCAGTAATGAAATTTCCTGTTATTTGAACGATTTAAGAAGATTTAAATTTAGACAAATCAGATCAACGAATAAACTGGGGAATACTGACACACTTCTGTCGCAATAAGTGCCTTATGATAACAAATCTGTCTTTTTTTAGCGAATTTTTATTTTTAAAAAATCACTAATAGAGAGGTAAATTTTTTCAAATGAGCGCGAACTAGGACCCCTAGAACCCATATCCGAGGTCAGTCAGTTTTAATTTTAATGTGACTGTAACGGGGATGTTTTTAGTGATTCTACGGCTGAAGTGATTCCTAACCTGGAAAACAGTGTGAATGTAAACAATCTAAAATGTGAACTCAAAGTTAATAGAAAGGAAATAGAATGCCTTCGCATATTAAATAGTAATTTGGAGAAATCAATAAATGATAAAAATCTTATCATTGAACTATTAACCGCCGATAAAAAGAACTTCTTGCAAAGTGAAGGTGGCAGCGTTGCCACGTTGCCGAAAATTTCCAATGAAGGTATGACAAAGCATGTGAAATATAGGGATCCCAAAATGTCAAATGAATACGATGGGAGAGTATCACAAACGCTTGAAAAATTAAATGACGATCACATAATGCATAAAGTAGAGAAAACCCATAATATTAAACAGAAGAAAAATATGGTTATAGGAACTGGTTCGACGCAGAATAATACAGCCACTTTTCAAGCTGTCGCTAAAAAAGCTGTCATTCATTTGGGAAGAGTGGGGTTGAACACAAAAAAGGAAACTATTTTGAACCATCTTCAGAAAACTTTCAAGCGAAGTGATTTCACTGTGAAAGAATGTCCGGTGAGAGAGGGCGCAAAAAGTATATATTTCAAGGTAGAAGCAGACTTTGCGCTGTTAAGTGAAATTTATGATGCTCAAAATTGGCCCACTGGGGTAACAGTATCCAGATATAGGTTTTTTCGAGGAAGAGATAATGCAAAATTCGATGCATAAAAATTCTCAAAAAAGTTGTTTTGCTTTGATTAACCTGAACTTACAAGGACTGCCTAGGAAAATAGATTGCCTAGAAAATTGTTTAAAAATGGAAGACTGCTGTATAGCTTGCTTTACAGAACATTGGCTGACTAATGACAACGTAAACAAAATCATAATACAAGGCTACAGAATAGCAAATTGCTTTACGAGACAATCAACTTCTCGTGGTGGTGCTATGATATTGGTAAGAGAAGGAGGTGGAATATGAATCAATTGATCCGATAACTAACATGTCTGTTGAGGGTTGTATAGAGATAGCTGCAGTTAGACTTCCAAGTCTAGACATGACCGTTCTATCAGTTTATCGCCCCCGGGAGCTGACATGCAAGTTTTTATGGAAAAAGCTGACATTGCACTTGGTACTTTTAATGTGTTTAATGGGGTTAATAACCTTTTCGTCGCTGGAGACTTTAATGTGAATATTTTGGAGTCAACAATGGAGAGTACCAAGCTGCATCATCTGTTTGTGTCCTATGGACTTTATAATCTATTTTCAGAAGCATCTAGAATAACAAAGACATCAGCAACTTGTATAGACAATATTTATTCAAACATAAACCTAAACAACTGTCTAGCGAAAACTGTGAATTTACACCTGTCGGACCATCTTGCGCAAAAGCTCCTGATATATAAGGACAACAAACAAGAGGATAAGTTTCATAATGTAAGGGATACCAATAACAGTGATAGTGTTCAGCTTTTCATACACCAGTTGCAAAACATTGACTGGAATTCACTTCTGGTACCAAATGCTGAAGAATCTTATGTTCGTTTCCACGAAGCTCTAATGGAAAGCTTTGAAAATTGCTTCCCTGTGAAAAGGAAGAGGGTTATCTCTGTTAAAGAACACATTTTCTGGAGTGAAATTATCAGAAAACTTAAGAATCAGGTAGATGCTGCATATACAATCTTTAGAGTAAAAAGAGATGATAATTCAAAAACTCTTTATGAAAGCCTAAAGAAACAACTAAGGACACAGATTGACACTTCTATTAGAAACTATAACAGATATAGAATTACAAATGCTGATAATAAATCTAGAATTATCTGGAAGTTGATAAATTCGAATATAAAAACCTCGAGGATTAACCAAGGAGCAAGTACACTAAGTGCGGACTGTCTAAATTGCCATTTTTCCAGAATTGGTGAGGATAATTTGGTGCACGTAGAAGACACGTCAAAAAAGTGCCATTCCTATATAAAACGTGTCAAACTGCGGAGCAATGGGTCAATGTTTCTCGAGGACACATCCCCACGTGAAATTATGCAGGTGGTGTTGACGATGAAAAATAAGTCAGCTTGTGACATCTTTGGATTAAACATAGTACTTCTAAAAAGGATAATCCACGTGATTGCAGACCCACTGAGCAAAATTGTCAATATGTGCTTTGCTCAGGGTATATTTCCAAATCTATTAAAAATTGCAAAGATAATTCCTTTCCCAAAAAATGGCGACATGAACGATTGCAACAATTATAGGCCAATTTGTATTCTCCCTATAATCACTTATTAAAGAGAGATTAGCAAGCTATATTGATAGGCAGGAAATCCTAAACCATTCACAGCATGGATTCAGAAGAAATAGGTCAACAACTACGGCGATGACATATATAGTTGATTTTGTCTTGGAAACACTTAATCACAAAGAAAATGCCGAGCTTTTGTGCGTTGACCTTAGTAAAGCCTTAAATATGGTAAACCACCAGATCCTTATCTCTAAGTTGGAATATTATGGAATGAGAGGCAGAATAGGAACACTTTTACAATCATATTTAAGGAACAGGGTGCAGTTGGTTAGCTGGCAAAATACCACATCAAATTTTAAACAGGTAGACTTGAGAGTACCACAGGGCTCTATACTGGGGCCAATGCTCTTCCTATTATATATTAACGATTTGCCCGAAAACATTACGGCAGACAGAAGTTGCATCTTCGCAGATGACACGTCAGTAATTAATAAGCAGTTCCAGACCTTATAAAACACAAAGGTGACCAATCCATCCAGCAGGTGGAAGCATGGGTTAAGGCAAACAAGTTATTGCTTAATGCAGAAAAAACATCAAGACTTGTCATAACTACCAGGGACTATCTACAGAACCCAGGCGAAAATATTAAAGTTTTAGGCTTTCATATTCATGGTTGTTTAAGCTGGAAACCCCACATAGACCATATGTGTAAAAAATTATCTTCAGCCATCTACTCAATCCGTAGAATAAGATACATCATAGATGAAAGCGCCGCAAGGGTTACTTACTATGCTCACTTTCAAAGCATTGCAACCTATGGGATTTTGCTATGGGGATCCTCGCCACATGCAGTACGTGTCTTTATACAACAGAAAAGAGCAATTAGGGCGATTGCTAACGTTCCTCAGGACCACAGTTGTAGAGAACTATTCCAGAGGTATAAAATACTTACCCTACCAGCAAGTTATATAATTACTTGCCTTCTTTACATTTATGACCATCAGGCCAGTTTTATCTCCCATGAACAGGTTCACAGTTACGAAACTAGAGGTAAAAGTCAGTTTGTGATTCCTCATCACAGGATAAGCCGCACGCAGAGGAGCCATGGGTATACTGGAGTTAGGTTGTTTAATTCACTTCCAGTGGTGGTCAGGGAATTGCCTAAAAGACAGTTTGCATCTGTGATAAAAAGAAAATTAATAGAGAGACATATATATTCAATTGAAGAATTTAATTTTTAATTAACTGTTGTGTGTTTTTGTCAGCTCATTTTATATTTTGTTTTATTTTATGTATATTGTCACCCACTATTTGTCATGTGTAAGTCCATTATACAATTATTTTATTATTTTATGTGTGACGAACCATGTAAATGTTGATGGTTAAATAAATGTTATGTTATGTTATATATATATATATATATATATATATATATATATATATATATATATATATATATATATATCCATCTGATAACTCAAAAAATAATTAACCGATTTCGATGAAACTCGGCAAATGTCGTTCTTTTATTAATGGCTTGGATGAGTTCGTTAGTTAGGAAAATCGGACAATATTGAAAACTAGTATGCCGCGCAAACACTCAAACACACACACACACAACGTAGTAAACATAAGTAAATTAGAGGAACTGTTCAAAGAGCTAACCGTAATTATCAAGAAAAAGTCTTCCTGGCGTTAGCGTATGAAGATAGCATATCTAACATCGTCTAACATTTAAGCTGCAAAATTAAGTGAGATGTAAGACACGTAAAGTATGTGAGGCTATGTATTCTCACCACAATTAGAACCGTAGACCGGTTTCGCTCTAATTAGAGCTCGTCAGTACGGCATACTAGCCTTACATACTTTGTCCCTATATTGGGTAAGAAATGTACTAGGGCTGACAATTTAAGAAAATTGTTAGATGGTTGTATACAGTTTCTATTTTTTAACATTCTGTGTTATTTGGAGCTGGCGTGACAACATACTACTTGGTTCCGCAACTAGGTAGCGGCACGTTGCTTCGTGTCTTACCACTCACTTAGTGTTGGAAGGCTGGCTACTATAGCCGTTTTACTTTATGGGTGTATTTTCGCTGCAATTAGTATGCCGTACTGACGAGCTCTAATTAGAGCGAAACCGGTCTACGGTTCTAATTGTGGTGAGAATACATCTAGCCTTACATTTAAGTTGCAATAATGTCATTAAATATGTTAAAATAATGTTATACCAGTAAAAAAAGTAAGAAAACAAATTTGAAACTTTGTCGCATATGTTGTGACGATGTGGAAGTAACAATAACAAAAACTATCAGTTGAAGTATTGAATTATTTTATGTTCTACTCAATCATAATTACAGGAAAGTTGACTTTGTGAATAGGCCATAATCTGCCACTTTATTTAACCAGTACCTTTTGCATTTTTTGTTGGAGTACTGTCACTTTATTTGACATTTGTATATACAGGACGTGTCCTAGCAATTCACACAATAATAAAACCCTGGAAGGCTGACAGCAAAATTTGAGAGTTTAAAAAAACTGGTATGTCTATTTTCGTGGAAAAAATATGCATAATTACTCTTAAAGTACTCTATGGTACTGTGTAAACAAAGAAAACATTCTGTTATGTCTAAAAGTTAAGTTGGAGACTGAACTGCTACAAAAACCATTATTTTCTGTTACTTTTTATAAGCAGAATATGTAACACTGTAAATAGAAGGGTGCAATATTACTAGATAAAACGACATAGGCTGGTTAGTGCAAAATAATGCCAATGCGCCTTAGCCAAATACGATACCCCACCCCCAAGCGTTACAAGTATTTAAAGCACTGATCTTCTGTGATCTACAAATAACCGTAGAATCACCCTATAAAAGAACCACTCCTATTCAATGCCACAGATGCCAAAAGCTTGGACACACCCAATCCAATTGCCACGTGGCCCCACGCTGCGTAAGATGTAGTCAAAACCACATGAGCACAGCTTGCCCCAGATTACAAAATGAGCCTCTAGCCTGCTCAACTGTAAGACCGCCGGGCACGGCTGGTTACCGTGGGTGCCCGGCCTTCCCAAAACCTGCCAAAATTACCCCCAAGGCCAAGCATGCTAACTACGCAATGACCTTGAAACCAGTCGTGCAGAGACGGCCGGCAGGAACTCCCCAGTCGACTCCCCCTATACCAGTTACAACTTTCGATGAACTCCCTAAAGCACTCAAAACCGCCCCTCCCTCCCAACCACAACATTCACCAAGGCCTTCCACACCAGCCTCTTTCGACCTGAGCAGCCTCCTGTTGCTGCTTAATAGAATCGACCCTTAAACTGAGGCAAGTCACTACCAAACTCCTAACAGCCATCGAGGCATCCAGTGATATAATATCCCTCATTACCTCCCTACTCCCGATAATCCCGAAACTTCTAGTCATCTTTAAATAATGTCAAAAAATGCTCTTGTACGTAGGGCCACAGACTACGAAGAGCACCCCTTACAGACATAAGGGTTCCTAACTTATTCTGTCCCGGTAAAACCCCCGCGGCTACAACAGAATGGTAACATTCGAAACCCTACGTCACGTGTTTTCTCAAACCGACGGAGGTATGGACCGATGGTTTGGTACTCCATCGGGAGTGGAGTTTAGTGGGTGCGAGTCCCACACTACCTCGTATTCCCATTCACCATTATGGTGCTGGGTCTGAATGTGTGCATAATTTGGCATTCTCCACTCCTGCTTAAATTAACAAACAAAAAAGTGTAAGGTGAAGGGTTTTAACAGTGTCGCAGCAAGAACAAGAGAACAGTTTCACTGTCAGCGAGTTGCGAATACGAGAAATTTTTTTTGCCTATGTGCAGAATTTACGTACGATGCTGGTTCATCTGCTTCGAGGGCTCAATTTCGCGGACGTACAGAAGACGCAGATGGCCTTCGACGGGAGTCTCGCAATCTAAAGACCGTGGAAGAAAATCATTATATCGATACGAGAAGGCTTGCAGTTCAGTTCAATAGTAGGAATCTCAGAGTATTGAAGATAATCTAATAGTAACAGAGAAGAATGGTTTTTGTACTAATTCAGTCTCCAACTTCAATCTTGTAATTTTAGACATAAAATAATTATTTCTTTGTTTACGTAGTACCAGAGAGTACTTTAAGAGTAAATCTGCAATTTTTTTCACGAAAATACCCCTACCAGTTTTTTCAAAACTCTCAAAATAGCCTATTTCTTTTCAGCCTTCCAGGGCTTTATTATTGTGTGGATTTTTGGGACACGTCCTGTATATACAAATGTCAAATAAGATATCGGGAGTCCAATAGAAAATGCAAGCGGCAGTGGTAATATAAAGTGGCAGATTATGGCATATTTACAAAGTGATATTTCCTGTCATTATTGTAATCGGCGGCTTTTCGTCAGTTCTTATGGAGTCAAAAGCTCGTTACTCTTATTTAACAAAATAGCTAGTATCTCTATTTTCAAAAGGTTAGAGTCAGAATATAGTTAAGAAAAACCCTTTAATAAATAATTAATTTATTCCTCACCAAAAAGAAGAACTACCAGGATAAATCTTTCACAAACAATCTCTATAGTGAGCTAAATTTCTCCTCTACCCTATTTTCTTACTCTAAGTAAACATTAATAATTTACATTACCGTTTTCTCCAAGTATCACAAAAACTCGGGACGCAGCAAGTGCGTTATGGTAGTGAATCTTTATTAAATGTTTCAAATTTAAATAACTCAAATTTCTATAAACTTAGTGAGTTTAGTTTTAATACGTAGTAAGGTCTTTCCTAAAGCAAGATATCCACAAAATTTCATTAAAATAACTTTGTAATTTTCGGAGAAAAAATTTTTTTTCGAAAGACAATTTAAAATTTGAATAACTCAATTTTCTCTAAACTTAGAAAGTTGAATTTTGGTACGTAGTAAGGTTGAGGCAACATATATAGTACGTAGTAAGATCTCTCCTGAGGAAACATATGTAGTAAATTTCATTAAAAGAGCTTTGTTACTCTCGGAGAAATATTTTTTTTTTTAAAGAAAACTCAAAATTTTTCCCGAAAACCCCGTCCGATTTTTATGGATGACGAAGTAATCCAATCCATTAATAAAAGAAAGGCACTCGCCAAGTTTCATCGAAATCGGTTAATTATTTTTGAGTTATCAGACGGATACATATATATATATATATATATATATATATATATATATATATATATATATATATATATATATATATATATATATATAAACATATAAAAATTAAACCTATTTACAAATGAACTTTAATAAGATATTATGCTGTGACAATACCTCTCTCAAGCAGTGGCGATTTCTCCTAGTGAGCTAGGTGTGCGCCGCACACCCTAAAATATAATCAAAATGTGCACAGTAATATATATTTTATTTCTTTTTCCCTTAGTCTTAATACACTACATATTTTATGACAATCGATTTAATTTACTTATTTGATTTCATAAATTGTCGGTTAATAGCGACTTGGAATGAAGTAGATACCACGTCTTTTAACATGTTCAGAGAATATGAGTAGAACAAAGCAACTGAGAATGAATTCGGTCACTCCCCCAGGCACGTGTTTAACATAGTGAGGCAAATACCATTGGTTTTAACACTGCAGTGAGCTATAAAAATTTGATTAACTCAGTTTTCTATAATCCTAGAAAGTTTAATTTTGGTATGTAGTAAGATATTTCTTAGGACAAGATGTCCACCAAATTTCTTTAAAATAACTTTGTAATTTTTGGAGAAAAAAAATTGTTTCAAAAGAAAATTTAAATTTTGAATAACTCAATTTTCTCTAAACTTAGACAGTTGAATTTTGGTACGCAGTACAATCTCTCCTGAGGCAATATATATATATACTCAATTTCATTAAAACAGCTTTGTTACTTTCGGAGAAAATTTTTTTCGAAAGAAAACTCAAAATTTTCCCGGAAAACCCCGTCCGATTTTTCTGACTAACGAACTCATCCAAGCCATTAATAAAAGAAAGGCACTTGCCAAGTTTCATCGAAATCGGTTAATTATTTTTTGAGTTAGCGGTTGGATACTTATATATATATATATATATATATATATATATATATATATATATATATATATATATATATATATATATATACATATAAAAAGTGAAACTGACCTCGGATATGGGTTCTAGGGGTCCTAGTTCGCACTCATTTGAAAGAATTTTTGCAAAGTCTCACCATCGATACCTCTCTATTAGTGATTTTTTTTTAAATAAAAATTCACTAAAAATACAATTATTATTATTTTCTTTGGTTGGTTAGGGCGGCGTGTGCCTATTTGAATTTTCATTTAAATAAGTTGATCTTTCGACCACTTAAAACCTTGGGCTCTTTATTACATACAGAGAATCGAATAAATGTTAATAAAAAGGTTAAATCTCAGCCAGTCTCCTTATACTTTTCGATCGTTCAGCAGTCTCTCTTTTTCTATATTTGGCACTTATTCCAACACAAAACACAGAATTTTGCCCGAAAAAGGACCCTTGCTACTCTGGTAACTGTCCCCAACTTAATGCCCCTGTTTTTTCTTAATACTCATTGTCGCCAATCCAAGTATTTTTTATCTATCTCGCATTTTCCATCGTAATCATCACATATGTAAACACTTACCGAACCACTGGCCCAGTTTCTTTCAACTTAATATGCTTCGTTGTCGTTTTAATTTCCAGCTGCACATTGAAACTATTGTTTATATTGGCAACTAATTTTTAGACGCCCTCGTGGCGCAGGTGGCTAGGTGCCAGCCTGCTAAGCGAGAGGTCCCGGGTTCGATTCCCGGGCGAGCCAATTTGACTCTGTCTGGAAAATTTTAAAAAAATATTGAATGATGGGAAAGAATGTGCTAATGGCCTGAGATGCCGCAGCCAATAATATTGAATAAAAAAAATAAAATGAAAAACTAATTTTTAATATAAAACATTTATTAGCGAATTTTCAGAAGGAAAAATTTCGCTTTCTCTAAGCTGATTACCTTCATTAAAGTTAAATACTGTAAATGATGCTCATTTACATTTGCCACCGACCAAATGATATTTTTTTTCCATAAGAAAAAAAAATCTCACACGAGTTAAGAGAAAAAAAACGACAGCGCCTTAATCTACGTTGACACACGCTCAACTCCCAAACCAAACTACTAGGTTACCTCCAACTCATCTCCTAATCTACCTACATCCTACCTAACTACGCTTTATTCTAGGAACACTTATGTCACTAAACTTTGCCGATATCTCCAGGGTGAGGTCGTTGCTCTAACACTGGGGCTGCTGGCTGGTGTCTGGTGGACATCTTAGGTAGTCTTTTGCCCTGCGGTATCTCTAACAATCCAGCTTGGTACCGTATCTCGGACCGTACCCGTTTCGATTTCCACGTGAGGAATTTCTGAAACCACCCCGAGGGGGTCGGGAAGCGCGGTTTGGGCAGTTCCTATCCCAATGACCCGGCTTGCCACACGCGTAACAGACGGTATTCCCTGGACATTCTTTGGCATTGTGACTTACCCTATCACAAAGCTGGCAAGAGACCTCAGCCTTGATAGCCACGACACGCTGCCTTCGACTACTAGTAAATGAATCATTAAGCTCTTGCAACGGGGCCATTTAGCAGGTGGTAGTGGAATTTTCCTTTATGTAATAGTAAAGGATTTTTTCACGCCCGAGGAGGTACCACCCCATACATCAAGGGGCCGGTGAAGTCCCAACGGACGTTTCCGGTTCTGGTGTATGAGTCGGTTTCCCTTATAAGCAAAAATGATGATGGCTCCTCCTTGTATAAAATATTCCGGAGGCAAAATACCCCTCCATTCGGATCTCCGGGAGAGGGGTGTACAGGGGGCGCCAACATCAAGATTTAACATATCCTTTTCGAATATATGTGGCCTAAATTCTAACCTGAACTCCGTCCACCATTTCCTCCAGGCTAACAGGCCCCAACTCCTCTTCCTCACCGAAACCCAAATCAGTGCCAAAACAGCCACTAATCACCTTAATTTCCCGGGGTATGAGCTCCTTACTGCCTTTAGATTGCATGGAGGCGTGTGCGCATACGTCCGTAGCAATCTACCCTGCACCAGACTTCCCAATTTAGAAGCTGGAAGAAAAGACATACTATGGATAAAACTCTCTCTCAGGGCTGCAACTAAATTCATCTGTTGCATTTACCGGTCACCTTCTGACAACAACTTTGTCCAGCTCTTTGACTACCTTTCTGAAAAAACCGACTATCTGATTTCTGAATATCCTTCCTCCGAGGTCACTATTCTTGGCGACTTCAATGTCCATAATAAGGAATGGCTAGGATCTTCAAAAACCGATCCACAAGGGAGAGCAGCGGAGGCCTTTGCAGTCAGCAATTCTTTGGCCAATATGGTTCAGCAACCTACTTACTTTCCTCGTATCCCAACACACAGCTCAAATCCCTTGGATCTCCTTCTTACTACAAATCCTGAATGCTATAAGATATCAGTCACCGCCCCCCTTGGTCGCTCAGACCACGGCATGGTCACTGCTTCCTGTGCAATGCAACCCGAGGTCACACAGTCATCACACCCACGTATCGTTTGGCACTACAACTCCGCAAACTGGGACGAAATGCGGGATTACTTTTCCTCATTTCCATGGGCGTCTGTCTGCTTCTCTCATCCTGACCCCTCTGATATCTCACAAAACGTCACCGAAATTATCCAAGCTGGCATGGAATTATTTATTCCACGTACACAGAAAACCTCTTCAGCCACTCAAAAGCCCTGGTTCTCTAAATCCTGTGACAAGGCCAGACTTGAAAAGGTCAAAGCTCACAAAACGCTTCTACACAATCCCAGTCAAGAAAATCGTCAGGCATTCAATGACGCAAGAAACCGCTATGTCCGCATTCTTTCTGAGGCAAAAAACTCGTTTAATAACCACATCAAAAACAAAGTCCTCTCAAGCTCCAACGGCGGCAAACCCTTCTGGACTCTTGCTAAGTCTATTGGGAATAATTTCTGCAAGAGCACGTTCCCACCTCTTGTCTCAGGGGACGAAATTGTTTCTACCGCCCTGGGCAAGGCTGAACTTTTTGCTTCGTTGTTCGCCGGAAATTCTACTCTCAACCCACCTCCAAATGTTCAACCACCAACAGTCCCCAATGTCGCGCATAAAATGACTGATATCATTTTCAAAACTAAAAAGGTACGAAAGATGCTCTCTTCTCTTAATACCAGGAAAGCCTCTGGCCTTGACGAGATCCCAGCAATTGTTCTCAAAAAATGCGCACCAGAACTTGCTCCTGTCCTGACTCGTCTGTTTCAGATATCTTACAATAAAGGCATATTCCCTAGTAACTGGAAAACTGCTCGAGTACAACCCATCCCCAAAAAAGGATCCAAAGCGCTTCCTAGCAACTACAGGCCTATTTCTCTCCTTTCAGTCATCTCTAAAGTGATGGAAAAGTATATAAACACCGAACTACTAAAATTCCTTGAAAAACACAGCCTAATCCACGACAGGCAGTATGGATTCCGTCAGCGCAGATCGACTGCCGACCTCCTTTCCTTTGTCACCCATTCTTGGAACAAGTCTATGGAACAACACGGTGAATCCCAGATTGTTGCTCTAGACATATCCAAAGCATTCGACCAGGTCTGGCACGCAGCGCTGCTTAATAAACTTCCGGCCTATGGCCTACCACCAAAACTTTGTACCTGGACAGCAAATTTCCTCTCCAACAGGAGCATATCTGTTGTTGTGGATGGCCATTCCTCTAAACTGTATCCAATTAATGCAGGAGTTCCTCAAGGTTCAGCTTTAGCCCCTACTTTGTTTCTTCTCCACATCAATGACCTCCTCTCTAGCACATCCAACCCAGTTCACAGTTACGCGGACGACAGCACCCTCCACTCAAATATACAATATTCTAAGCCTGTCTCTTTAGCCCAATTAGATGAGGATCGCAGACTCATGGAGGGTTCTGTCTCCGTGGACCTCCAAAAAATATTAGACTGGGGAAGTAGAAATCTTGTACAATTCAACCCCACCAAAATAAGTCTTGCTTTCTTTCTCACAAGAGATACAGCAGCCCTAGACCCATCACAATGAACAACCAAGTTATTCAAAGTAATGAGTCCTTCTCTCTTGTTGGCATTTCTGTGGATCGAAATCTTAATTGGCACCAACATGTTACATCAATTGCAGAAGCGGCTGCTAAGAAATTGGGTTTCCTCTTCCGGGCTCGCAAATACTTTTCACCAACTAATCTCTATACCTTATACACTTCACAAATAAGGCCAAACCTCGAATACTGCTCCCACATCTGGGGTGCAGCTGCCGCTTCTACACTCGCTATCCTGGACTCCATTCAAAAGAGAGCTATACGTCTCATCGGTGACCCTACCCTCACCCAAAGGCTTCCATCCCTTGCCCACCGACGTGCCGTTGGTGACCTCTCTCTCTTTTATAGATATCTGCACGGGCACTGCTCAGAGGAGCTTTTCTCCATAATTTCCCCACCTGCTGCCCCCAGCAGATCTACCAGGGGAACAGAGCGAATGCACCCTTTTACTGTCCAGGTCACCAGACATAGAACATCTTGTTATGCCCGCTCTTTTGTCCCGAGGACTTCCAAGTTGTGGAATTCCTTGCCGGCACATGTTTTTCCTTCTCCCCCGAACCTCCAAACCTTCAAGTCCAGAATTAACAAGTTGCCTCTTTCCTCCTTGTCAACACCCACGGTACGATAGTATTTAGGCTGTAAGCCCTCGTGGTGTGTTGTTGACATTAAAAAAAAAAATCTGTTCAGCCTTGGCTAGTGTTAATTCCGGGTCCTGCATCAAAAGCAACGCTATTTTCTGCATTATGTCTCTCTTCAAACCCGTTTTGAATTGTGTTATCAACATCTCGGTGTTTTTCTTTTTTATTCCCGGAATTTCGTCAGGTCTAGCCCCGCTCAGATCATGCTCTAATAATCAGGCGCCTACATTTTTCAGCCTAGTCACAAACTCTAATTTCGTCTCATTTGACTTTTGGTATACCTTTAGAAATTTCATTTGCAACTCCCCGGTCATAGAAATCGGTCTATAAAACTTTGCTTAAATGCCACATAATCTAGAAGATCTAATTGTGGCTCAGCATTATAGTAGTCCAATGCGGGACCAGTCAATTTATATTTGACCAGTTTCAACACCTCTGATTGGAGCCAATTATCTAATATCTAATATACTAGATAGTTCAAAACTAAAGTAAGTTAAGTAAGGAGAAGAATACTCCCGGTCAGAATAACGAACTCTATCTTAACAAACCAAATTTAAAAAAGAAGAAAATAAATTAAAAATCGCCAACGATATTCACAACACGGTATTAGATCCACTGGTGAGCGGAGGTCTTCAAAAAAAATGTTTTGAACTACCTTAAGTTTGGACCAAGGAAGAAAATGTTGGTCGCCCCTTGTATATCCAATAACTGACTAATAGTCCGCCTATTGAAGGAATACTGTAAATCATGCTCATTTACATTGTGATTGAGTATAACAAAATAATTTTACGGTTGAGCTGATAATTCTTGTTATTATTTTTCACTGGTAGAAAATTATTTTAACAGATTTAATGACATTATTGTAACTTTTAAATAATGTGAAATTTGCAGCATAATATTGCAGTACTTGTCATGCGAATATATCACAATTATTTGCAACAACGGAGCAATATTGATCGAACTTTAACTCGATTTTTACTCGAATTGGACATAATATGTGCTTATATCTAAATATGAATAGGCATAGTCCATGTAAAATTCAATATCGTGTAAACAAACTGGTAAATTATTTATTTACCTTATAAAACGGGAAGTAAAACAATCTACATGTTTGATAAATGTTTTATTAAAAATGCGACATTTATACGAGACTTGTCGGATAAATGTGATTTATTTGTATTCGGTCCTGAAATATTTAGTAACTATTAGCCAACTTTCGTAATTTTCGATCGCGACTTATGAGCTTTGATAAAATTTCTTTAAATGAGCGCAAACTTGGCTCTTAAAACCCATATTCGAGGTCAGTTTCTGATTTCTCTGGGGAGTAGGCAAATTGAGGTCTTGGAGTTCATTTCCTTTTATATTTCTGAACCTCCTGAAAATTCTGTGAGTCGGCACTCACGACGGCACCTGAAAAACATCTAGCTAAATCTTGTAACCTCCTTCAAAGAAAAACAAACAAGAAACTAGAACCGTGGTATATTGTGATTGACCTCAGGTGGATATAGATCTGCTCAATAGTGAGGTCACGATTGCCTATAACACCCTACCCTAAAATAGCTATCTATCAGATTATCAAATTTATTAAAATTAGCAATACTTTTAGGAAGTTGACAGATCTGGATGTAGTTTGATACTCACGTTCTTTTCCTTTATTTGTTTCGCCTTACCTGGAGTCCTATATTTGTGGGCGCCCCAAACCAGTGCCAGAAATTTAGATATCTAGATAATCGTTAGTTAGAATTAATTGTTTGTGCAGACGCCAAAAGAAAGGAAATATTAGGGAGAAATTTCTCTTCAATCAATGAGTTATGTTAATATAACAAAGTATTAAATTTATTCATATAAATTAAATTTGGAATAGCGAATGAAATGAATAAAAAATGGTTGGTAAATCTCAAATAAACATTAATTGCACACAAATAGAAATCAAATAAGTATCAAGAACTGCAAGAAAAAGAAACTATTAATTCACATACATATGACAATAAGACAATAAGATAAAGATGGTTGCATGGTACTAAAATATTAATGTTAGCCACTTGAGGTTTATATATTAAATGAAATGCTGTATTTTACAGCTCAAAAGCAAACACAAATTATTAGGTAAATCACTTGACGTTTGTCAATCAATTTGATTAATTTTTCAATTAGTTAACTGGTCAGTTCTTTGAGTGAGGCTTCATTAAAAAAATATATTCCTATGTGAAATTTCTACATTAGTTATTGAGAATGAGAGATAGTAAAAACAATACACAGGTTAGACATTTTACAAACAAAATTTTGCTAATTACAATTTTAAAAACTATGTGTTTAAATTTACAAACTTGACGAAGATAAACAGGACATTTACAGTTATTCAGACAGCACCTCGCTGATACTATTTTGGTTCAAGTTGATTACGTTATTTTGAAAAGTTCCAGTTGTAAGGGTTCAAGTATTAGATTTATGCTGGGGAAATTCTGCTGGTTTATAAAGATAGGATTTATTTCGTCTCGCCTGCATTGAGTTACCTGATGCCCCTAGGAAGATGCTTTCCGACTGGGATCACCTATCAGTGCCTGACACAAGCTCGCAAACCTCAATAAAAGAGGGAATGCTGGAGAGAATGATTGGCGCTTTCCATTAGCGGTTAGTGGGCCGGTGGATTTTGTTGCTCCTTCGCTTGACGGAAACTTTGCAAATCGCAATTAAAACGTGAATTGGCCCAAGTGAAATTCACTGCCAATTGACTCAAACTTCGGTAGTAATCAGGAACTCTTTCTAAGTAAGGTAAGAAATGCATCGTGTCGGAACAAAGAATCACAACTTAACTCGCGTTTTTATGCTAAATATGATGTTTATTAAAACTCGAAAACCGCCTAGGTGACTTTAAACAATCACTGACAATTATTATTAGTTAGTATAGATAACAGAAAGGTTTTTATCGCCCATTTTTAAGATAAAGTTTAACCACCGCAATTGAAAGGTGTTTACGCGGTAACGTGCCAGTGTCGACTCCCAGAGCCAGCGTGCTGTGCCGTTCAGCTCTCACCCCCCTTTCCTGCCGTCTCACCTCCCCTGTCTACAGTTGAAGGTTTTGCCGGGAACTTGTTCAACGGTTCAAACGGTCGTTCTTGGGTGACATCACCGATACGAAAAAACACAGACCAACTCGCAACGTAATGTTTTGTTCTTGAATATTCTTAACGTATATTTTCAACGCTTATTTCGTTCCTAGAAATATTTGTTCAGTAATAATGCGAGGTAGTTTTCCATGGAAAACATATATTGAATTTTAACGGGGTTTACGGTATTTCAAGCGTTAGCGACATTTCATCAAAATAATTTTGAAATCAAAAACTTAAAGTACTTAATATAGACAGTGTTTTTGGTATTATTTAGATGCTTGAGGGCTTTCTAAGTGTTTTTAAACCAGTTCCAGATAAAAAGTGAGTCGTAGTGCATATCGTAGTGCCTTGTATCAGTATACTGCGGACGAGGCTATTGAACATACATTATTATTCTACCTGACAAATTAGGAGTGTTCAGCTGGTCAAATGCAAAGTGAAAATAAAGGTCTTGACATCAAAGGTGCCACGCGGTTTAATGACGTTTTGTTCTTAATCGATCTGAAGTTATATACGCTTTCATACGCGTCATGCATAGTTTGATGTCGAACATTTTTGACAAGTTTCAACTTTTCCCTGTCAATGTGGTGATTATTATATAAATCTGGTGGCTATGTTTCTTTTCATCTGACCCACGTATTTAAGATTACACTCTATGCAACCTGTCTCATAAATACCCGACATTTCAGTGGCTTTGTCTTTGACTTTCGTATTACCCAACAAAGTTTTTAAATTACCTTTCGTCGATAAAGTCAACTGTAAATCGGCTCTCTTAAAAATACTTTCCAAACCCTTTTTGATACGTGGTTCATAACGTAGGCACACAATTTTTTTCTCTATTTTATTTTTCTTGAATGTCGTGCATTCAACTATAATTTTCTTTTTTCTGTGTTTGTTAACCAATTTTTCCACTAAACAATCCGAATAAACATTATATCTAACCACGTTTTTTATGTACTTTAATTCCATATTAAATCTACTTTTACTTAATGGAAAACTTATCAAGCTATTCATCAAGAAATTTTAACTAGCCGTTTTCTGTGCAAACGTATAATGTGAGTCGTTTGGAATGTAACTAATAGTGGTGGTTTCCTTCCTGTAGACATGGAATTCAAGCGAGTCATTATTTTAAATAACTAATATACCTAGAAAAGGAACTTTATGTTAATTTCCATTTCGTGGGTAAATTTTATTGAATTAAATTGACAATTTAGTTTGTCAGTAAATTCTTCAACATTGCATATATTTGTGTCAAACACTGCAATAATATCCTCCACATAACGAAACCAAACTCTAGGGAAATACCCATTTTTATTTATTTTTAATCCGTCTCAAATCTACAATCCCTAAAGTTTTGTTTCCTTATGTGTATTTAGAAAAGATGTGCGGTCGTTATTAGTATGTTACCAGATGTATTTGTCGATGCTCATCACAAGTTCCAGTATTCACATAGTGAATTGATAGTTCAATAAAGAACGTGAGATTCCTTAAATAACACAGCACTTTTCGTTGCAAGCCCATTATCCTTTAAATGAGATAAAAACGCATAAATTCGTTAGGCAGGGGATTAAGGTAGTTCGTCAACCTCGTCCGTTCAATAGAG
This sequence comes from Tillus elongatus, assembly GCA_964006375.1. Lineage (NCBI taxonomy): Eukaryota > Metazoa > Arthropoda > Insecta > Coleoptera > Cleridae > Tillus > Tillus elongatus. Next base: position 4,766,839 of record OZ023266.1, on the reverse strand, counting down.
ACAGAATAAACAAACAATGCGCCTCCGACTACAATTTTACCTTCGGTTTATTTCGTCTACCTAAGAATTATATAAATAGAGTTGTAGCAGTAATTTAGTTTAGAATTTTTTCATCCTCTGATGATGCTAACGTTGTTAGCGAAGCGATCATTAGGTCTTTGAAAATATGTGTTGTGGTGATTTGAGTTCTTTAAGTGTACTAATCAGTGCTCATCACAGGTACCAGTCTTCACATAGTCCACCAATTTGATTAATTCTCTTCAAAAGAGCACCATTTTTCAAAACGTCATCCTTGTTAGCTTCGATATTGTGTCTTTATTTACTAATATAGGTACCTCTTCTGAAACCCTCGCCATTCTCAAAAGGACAATATGCCACACGTTACCCTAGCGCTTCTAGAATATTCCTTTTCCGAAACAAATTCGAGGTACAAACAAAAGTACAATATATTTTCCTTTGTTGCAGATATCGGACTGGAGGTTCCCGTTCAAGAAGTCCAACCACCCTGTCTGCATGCATTACGGTCGCACAAGAAGTATCGTCACCCTCCGGTATTGCGACGAAGGTGTGGAGCCTGCTACAGCGACCTACGAATATCTGGAAGCAGCAGGTTGTAAATGTCAGCAATGCTCTTCATCAGATACCAGTTGCGAAGGCCTCAGGTACAGGCCTCAAAGGTCACATCCGGCTTCACTGGGCTTCCATATGAAGAAGTGAGAAGACGAACGAAACTTTAATAATATTATGTATTATATAGCTACGAAAGCAACAATATGACTATCAGAATTATATTCAATTGATATTTTAGGAATTATTTTATTAAATGTGTTGAATATATATTTATTTTTGTGATGTAAGGAAATAAAGTTTGTTTAGTAGAATGAATTCGTTTTTCTGCTAGTTACATTAGGAGTAGCAACGTTAGGAAGCAACAAGCAAAATATAGGAAATAGGTTTCTTTGCCTTTTATACAAAATTTGCTTGATTTCACTACACACAAAAAATACCAAAAAAAATTGTAATAACTTATCAAACATTTATTATTAATTACGAAAATATCACAAAAAACTTACAAACAAGGATTTCTACAGAAAAAAAAACTGAAAAACCTCGGTGGTTCAGGGGTAAGAACGTGTGCCTCTGAACCGAAGGGTACTGGGTTCGATCCCAGGGTACTCCTTTCACTTTTTCAGTACAAACTGTAACATTAACATCAACCGAAGTTCTGGCATTGTATTTGAGCAAGTTGAATGTCTGCACGTTCGACCCTTCGGATCGGTCCCGTGTCCATGTGATGTTGGGCACGTTAAAAATCCCTACCCTCCTTACAGAAAGGCTGTGGTTCGGCAAAATTTCCGGGATAGTGAGGTGCAACTGCTCCCTGGCGTCGGTGATTGGCCATAATCGCGGAAATAGGCCGACGTTAAAGAAACAAAACACACATACACAAAAACTGCTATAACTGTCTATCTTTTACAAAAAAATTTCTTAGGACAATACATAAAATCAAATTATAGGCATAATTGGTAAATAAGATTGAAAAAATTGTGTCACGGATCATTAAACTTTTTTCTAATTTAGTCACTAGTTCAAAGCGCTCTGTATATGTATCTCAATTTTTTAGATGAATAATATAAACAAAACCCTCTCAGAATGCATCACTTCCATGGGACTCTGATACCTGTTGGTTAAAACATCGTATCATAAGCTTCGATATGTGACAAAAATGTGAAAAGTTGCAAAACAATTGAAATAACTCAAAAACGATGAACACTATCAAATTTCTGTTACAAATATGCATTACAATTCAATAAAAAATGGAAAAATGCAACAATATAAAGGGACGTTTGAAAAAAAAAACGAAAATTTGTATCACCAACGACTTACGGACCACCCTGTGCTTGTCAAACTAGTTTTATATGATGCAGCTCAAGACACCCTATAATTAACGTATACAATTTTTTTCTGGTATCTTGTATAATAACTAATATATTGAGTTTTACCGTAGAAATGCGATATTCTGTATGTGAGAATAGATATACAGTGTGTCCCAAACTGGATGGGAATGTATTGCTATCTCCGTTATTATCAGAGGTAGGGAGAAGCAGTGTTTTGTAGATTTTCATGCTCGTTCCAAATATGACTTGTATCTTGCCCTTCCTTTTTTCGTTTTCGAGTTATTTTGAAAAAAAAATTGTAGATTTCTTTTTTCTTTAATATCTAAGTAGGCGCTGATCTGACATGTCTAAGACTTGCACATTATCAGGACACTTATTACAGAGTAATCTTTTTGTGCTGTTATCAACTTTGGATTGTCATTTGTTTTTGAGCTGCAAGTATCAACGTATGTTTTTATTATGGCAGTCATATTAGATTTTTTGCTCATGTGATAGCCTGTGAAAAGAGCTTTCCAATGATGTACAACATACTTGAGAAATCTTGTAATTGCACTGACAATTTTTAGAAAAACCGTTTTGAGGATAGTAGGCTATGAAATCCAATACCAGAAAACACATGACAAAAAAGTGTTAATATACATGCATCTTTTACCATTTCTCCATGGGTTTCTTCTATGACTTGAACAACGGTTGCCTCAAGTTCTTCTACCGTATTGTGAGGTGTACAATAAACTGTATCCTCTAAGTATCCCCAAATGCAAAAATCAAGAGGCCTAAGGTCCGGCGAGCGTGCAGGCCAGTTATTTCCATGTTTGTGATTCAAATGGTCAGTTATAATTTTTGCATTATGTGGAAGTGCTCCATCTTGCCGGAAGCACATGTTCGCTACATCTTGAAGAGGCAAATTTTTTAAAGTTTGGTCGACGTAATTTTGTAATATTTCAAGATATCGAGGTGCAGTCAAGTTATTATGAAAAATGTTAAATAGTGCGTGTTTGTTTGTGGCTCCTAGCCATACATTAAAACCCCATCTAACTTGATGGTGCACCTCACGGTGTAAGAACGGATTTTAATCGACCCAATATACGTTGATGTGTCTGTTAAATACCCCTCAGTTTGTAAATCTGCTTTCATCAGACCACAGAACCTTAAGCAAAAAACTTGAAGATTTCCTTGTCATTTCTCTACGTTTAATTTCGACGCAGCGTCTGATTAGGCCCGGAATAGGCCAAATTTTTCCCATTTAAGCAAAATTGTATCTCTTGCCGTTTGCGAAATTCCCATGTAGTTCAGTGGCGGCTCGTCAGATGACACAGGCTAAATTCTTTTAGTCAAAACCCACCATAATTTTAATTTTGTTCTTTCTCAAATTCATTTGGTACAACCACATAAAAATGTCTGGTTACGTTGCGCCGCAGTTGATAATGTATTTTTATAGTGATTCATGGTACGATATAATTTGCAAGCCCCTGATTCCCGAATTGAATGTTACACAACATACTTCAACGCGCAGCGTATTACGTGTTGCAAAGCACAGACTTTTGCAAAGCAATTAGCAACTGAGGACTGAACTGAGCCAGAATCGTGTATATACAAATGCTGCGTCGATGTCTTTAACGCTTAAATGCGATGGTTGTCATGGCATCGGCACGCGCGCTGTTGAGTTGATGTGTATTATGGCCACACAAGTGATGCAGAATTCTGAGCCTGCTTCAAATCTCAGTCTCCGTGTTTATTTAGATTTATTCGGATCGTCAGACACGTAGTTTTATATTTACTATGTTGCCGTTAAATGATCCGGTATGTGTCACATTTACAGACTTTGAAAAGCTGGATTTTTCATGTTTCTTTTTGGTAAGTGAAATTAATTTGTTTATTAACACCTCTAAAAGAATAATTTCAAAATACGAAAGTATTAGACACAAAATTTTAAGTTATAAAAAAAGAAGCCCATTGAATTTGAAAAAAATATGCTTATAGCTCTTCCCACTATAAACAGATTTTCATAGTACGCGCCGTATTATATTACCGTGCCTGTGCATGTACAGCGTGACAAAAATAAGGTAAATAATAATAAATTTATTGAATTATGTCCTCTGGTCGAGTATTCATGGCCATTATTCCGAAAAAGATTCCTTGTGAAAGTCTATATTTTTCTGCAAATGGATTTTTCATTTAAATACTGAAGTGCGAGGAGAACGCGTGACCTTGAAAATTCAAAAAACATCTGCGGCGCAGAGAGGGTCTTCGCCCCCCTTCGCCGCATGTATTCTGCTTCACTCACTCCCAAATTCACGAGCCGCCACTGATGTAGTTACTTTTAACTGTGTCACCCTGTATATGAAACATGGTAGACCGTGAAATTGAATTTTTATTTCATCTAATTCTGTAAAACATGATACACAGAGTTATTTATCAAAATTTTAAAGTCTAACACAACCGTGTTCTTTCCATAAATACTTTAAAATGTTCACGGTATTACAAAATTGTAACGGATGATGGTAATTGTAACAAGAAACTGGTCGCGATGGCAAATTAAGCATTCAATAGACAAGGTCATCTCATTAGTAAATATTGTAACTTGGATCTAAGGAAGAGGTTCATCAAGTCATACGTAGGGAGTGTTATAATGTGCCTGAAAGCTGTACTTTGACCAAGGAAGGCACCAACCTATTAGAAGTGATTGGACTATGGACATGGAAAAAATGATAAAGCCAACGATAGAAAGTCGAATAAAATGGTGCTAGGGGATGTGAGAGAAAGAAGATACTTGTTAAAGGAAGTAAGAGGTGGACGTGAACATGTATTACACATTATTTAGGACACATTAACTTTCTGACAACTTTCTATGAAGGCCACACACTTGAGAAAAGGGAAAGATGGAGACCAAGATGGAAACTTTAGGAAACCTGGCACAAATGATAGTTTGGAACCTATAATGAAATGAAAAGAGCTGCTGATGGGACAGAGTCATGACTTTTTTATTTTATTTCAACAACACACCACGAGGGCTTACAGCCTAAACACTATCGTACCGTGGGTGTCGACAAGGAGGGAAGGGGCAACTTGTTAATTCTGGACTTGACGGTTTGGAGGTTCGGAGGAGAAGAAAGAACATGCTCCGGCAAGGAATTCCACAACTTCGAAGTCCTCGGGACAAAAGAGCTGGCAAAACAAGATGTTCTATGTCTGGTGACCTGGATAGTAAAAGAGTGCATTCGCTCTGTTCCCCTGGTAGATCTATTGGGGGCAGCGGGTGGAGGAACTATGGAAGAAAGCACCTCTGAGCACTGCCCGTGCAGATATGTATAAAAGAGAAAGAGATGTCACCAACAGCACGTCGGTGGGCAAGTGATGTTAGCCTTTGGGTGAGGGTAGGGTCACCAATGAGACGTATAGCTCTCTTCTGAATTGAGTCCAGGATAGCGAGTGTGGAAGCGGCAGCAGCACCCCAGAGGTGGGAGCAGTATTCGAGGTTTGGCCTTATTTGTGAAGTATATAAGGTATAGAAATTAGCTGGTGAAAAGTATTTGCGAGCCCGGAAGAAGAAACCTAATTTCTTAGCAGCCGCTTCTGCAATTGATGTGACATGTTGGTGCCAATTGAGATTTCGATCCACAGAAATGCCAACAAGTGAAAAAGACTCATTACTTTGAATAACTTGGTTGTTCATTGTGATGGTTCTAGAGCTGGTGTATCTTTTATGAGAAAGAAGGCAAGACTGGGATTTGGTGGGGTTGAATTGTACAAGATTTCTACTTCCCCAGTCTAATATTTTTTGAAGATCCACGGAGACAGAACCCTCCATGTGTCTGCGATCCTCATCTAATTGGGCCAAAGAGACAGGCTTAGAATATTGTATATTTGAGTGGAGGATGTTGTCCTCCGCATTCCTGTGAACTGGGTTGGATGTGCTAGACAGGAGGTCATTGATGTGGAGAAGAAACAAAGTAGGGGCTAAAGCTGAACCTTGAGGAACTCCTTCATTAACTGGATATAGTTTATAGGAATGGCCATCCACAACAACAGAAATGCTCCGGTTGGAGAGGATGTTTGCTGTCCAGGTACAGAGTTTTGGTGGTAGGCCATAGGCCGGAAGTTTATTAAGCAGCGCTGCGTGGCAGACCTGGTCGAATGCTTTCGGTATGTCTAAAGTGACAATTTGGGATTCACCGTGTAGTTCCATAGACTTTTTCAAAGAATGGGTGACAAAGGAAAGGAGGTCGGCAGTTGATCTGCGCTCACGGAATCCATACTGCCTGTCGTGGATTAGACTGTGTTTTTCAAGAAATTTTAGTAATTCGGTATTTATATACTTTTCCATCACTTTAGAGGTGACTGAAAGCAGAGAAATAGGCCTGTAGTTGCTAGGAAGTTCTTTGGATCCTTTCTTGGGGACTTGTACTCAAGCAGTTTTCCAGTTACTAGGGAATATGCCTCTATTGTAAGATGTCTGAAACAGACGAGTCAGGACAGAAGAAAGTTCTCGTGGGCATTTTTTGAGAACAATTGCTGGGACCTCGTCAAGGCCAGAGGCTTTCTTGGTATTAAGAGAAGAGAGCATCTTTCGGACCTTTTTAGTTTTGAAAATGATATCCGTCATTTTATGCGCGACATTGGGGACTGTTGGTGGTTGAACATTTGGAGGTGGGTTGAGAGTAGAATTGCCGGCGAACAACGAGGCAAAAAGTTCAGCCTTGCCCAGGGCGGTAGAAACAATTTCATCCCCTGATACAAGAGGTGGGAACGTGCTCTTGCGAACTTATTCCCAATAGATTTAGCAAGAGTCCAGAAGGGTTTGCTGCCCTTGGAGCTTAAGAGGACTTTGTTTTTGATGTGGTCAGTAAACGAGTTTTTTGCCTCAGAAAGAATGCGGACATAGCGGTTTCTTGCGTCGTTAAATGCTTGTCGGTTTTCTTGACTGGGATTGTGTAGAAGCGTTTTGTGTTCTTTGACTGTCTGGTCTATGAGAACAGGGCGACATCGCCTTTAGGGTATCATGATAAACCGCAAAATATTAATCATTGGGTGTTTGACTGATCTTCACAGTGTTAGGACCTAAAACGATTTTGACTATTTTAATGAGAATACAGTGAAAGTGAGAAACAGTTTGTGAGCAAGATTTTGACACTTTTAGAGTCCTTAGGGCATTTAATTAGACTGTAGATAAACAAGTGAATTAAAGGCAGAGCATAATAAGGACGATTATGCTGTGTTCCTATTGAGGTAATATTTTATGATGCAGTGATGTGTAACAAGTGTCACCCTGTTGCTGCTACTGCGGCAGATTTATCTGAATGCAAGGTAGGTATCATAAAACGGCCCGTTGAGCTTCTGATACCGGCTCCCCTTTGTACTTGGTGCAATATGTGCTTTCGTATTGAGAGATACTTCGATTTAATGGAGACTAGTATCGATTAGCTACTATGAAATATATTGCTAACTGGATTTATTCTATTATAATAAAAACACCACGCCAAAGTTAAAGTTCATGTCACGTCTTGGACTCAACTGGCGCTTTTAATGACTTGTAAGAAAATAATAATAGGCAGTTTATGTATTTATAAGCTATAATCGTTAATGTTTATTCCAGTTTTATGTATCTTTCATTGAACGAAAAGCTTTGTTGCGATTGCATTTATTTCTGTTTTAATTAATCGATGCCTCTATTTTTTGTGAATGTGGGTACTAAAAGGTGGTCATAAATTGAATGAATATTTCTGTCTATCACTGCATCAAATATTTTCTTTATTTCTTTCAATTAATATGTTTATCCGTTTCTTTTTTAGTCGCTAAATGCAGGTCAGAACGGAACAATTGATAAATTACTTTAAGAACAGAATCGGTATATTTGTTAATTGTATCATTAGATGTACCTGCAAGCCTTTAACTTTGTAATTATATATCTCCTAATATACATACTATTCTATAAAGATGCTCGAGGGAGAGAAGACAGTCTTTACAGGGGCTTATTTAATTCCGTCAGTCTTTTCCTAAAATATAATTACGACACAGAATTAATTAATTCTTGTTCAGAAATAAGCGTAATAGTCTTATTTAATTGTTTAATGTTTTACACCTTTACAACTTGATTATGTAAATATTTTAAATGTCCTTCTCGTCTTTCAAAAGTCCTAAGCAAAATTATTTATATTTTTACTGAATTGAGAGAAACGGACCGTGGCAAAAATTTAAAAGGGAGGACGTAATTTTTTAGAATATCTAAATGACCTAAAAACAATAAAAATTAAACAATCATGAACAAGGTCAGCAGAGCATCATCCCAATCTAAAGGCTATGTCGCGGAAGCAGTACTGGTCAAGAAAAGACTAACTTTGGGTGAGCTGAATAAAAAGGCTTTTTCTTTCCAAACAAATATTTTATTCCTTGTCCCGACGCGTTTCGACCCTTTTTAACTGGTCATCCTCAGAGGAATATGTCTTGTTAAACAGGACTGAAAAACTATACAGTTGAATGTCCGAGGAACATGCTTCATCTGTTGTTATAGGATTGATCCATTGGCATCAGAAGTGTTACTAACTCGGAAAGTAGCAACTTTTATTGAAATTAAGATGAATTTTTGTTTTAACATGCAAAAGTTGAGATTAAAACGAACGTCTCACGTGACGACGAACACAAGCCGACCAAAATATTCAGGCGCAAGATCGGTTTTAAACCGAAAACGGAAATGACAAGTGACAACTGACAGAAGTGACGTATCGACTAGGAGATGTCAGGACGCATATTCGATTTATGCGTCCTGACATTTCCTAGTCGATACGTCACTTCTGTCAGTTGTCACTTGTCATTTCCGTTTTCGAAATTGTTAAGTCTAAAAAAATTTCATACAACTGTTAGTTTCTTCTTCTAAAGTAAACTTAATATTTGTGTGAAAGTTATTAATAAAATTCAAATATTCACTTAATTCTGTATGGCTACCTTGAAAACATGCTAAAATATCATCTACGTATCTGTACCAAAAGACAATATTATGCGAAAGTTCTGATGTTAAAATTTGGTTTTCTAAGTTTTCCATAAATATGCTGGCTAATAAAGGTGACAATGGACTACCCATAGGTAGGCCTCCATTTTGCATATAAATTTTATTTTTAAATTTAAAATAGTTTTGTTTTATACATTCGTTAAAAAGATTCATTGTTTCTTGTCTTTTTATGACATTTACGTTCTTTTCTATTAAAACGTTTTCTAATAGAGATTAACAAACTAACACCTGTATACATTTTTTAGACTTAACAATTAGAAAGTTGGAAAATAATTCATTTAACTTTTCAATATATAGGAAACCAACTTACACTGACACAACCATCCCATAGAATTCATGTTACCCTTTTTCACAAAAGCTGTCAGCCTATCATTCTATGATACATCGTGCATTTTCAATACCTATGTCACAAAACAATTTTGAAAAAGAAATTTCAATAATTAAGCAAACAGCATTTAATAATGGCTACTCTGTTAAAATAATAGATAAAATGATCGAGAGAAAAGAATACAAATTAGAGATTAATTTAATGTATCCAAATATTAGAGACAAAGAAGACAACAGATACGTTTCGATAACTTATTTTGGAACCATTTCAGAAAACATTTCAAAAATTTTAAATACCTGTACAAATACCAAGGTAGCTTATAAATCTTACAACACGACGCGTGATTTGTTATTTAACGCGAAAGAAAAATCTTGTTTCCTGACAAAAGCTGGAGTTTATAAATTAGCTTGTACACATTGTAACGCAATCTACATAGGTCAAACTTCTAGAAATTTTAACACCCGATACAAAAAACATATTTCTGCATTTAGAAATAACCACGCAGACAAATCTACATTTGCAAAACATATTATTGATACAGAACACAGACCTACAATAAATAACCGCATACAACCACTACATTTTTATAATGACAAAGGTAAACTGGATTTTTTTGAAGCTTTAGAAGTCAAAAAGCACACACACGACAATAGCTACCTTGTTTGACACGAGCAAACTGATTTAATGAATTCCCCTTTCTTGGATATTCTTCTTTCTAATTAAATAAGTCAAAGAAAAATAAATTTAACTATTCTTTCAAAAAAGTTGTAATAAGATAATGAGTTGATGTATGCCAATAATTTCGTTATATAGATACTGCTTTTATACTGTTATTGTTTACTTATTTTATTGTTATAACTGTTATCATAGTTATTATAGGCTAGTTCTATTTTTATGTTAAATATTGACATACATCACGTAGACATTTTCAAAGCCTCTTCTGTCATCTGTCTTTCATTTTATTTTTAATTTGTTAAAAGCCTGGACGCAGCAAGTGCGTTATGGTAGTGAATTTTCATAGAAATGATCTGGCACAAAATATTTTATTATAAGTTTTTTTTTCTTGTAACATAGAAATCTAAATTTTGGAGTATAGTTTACTTTTTATATCGTAAACCTACCTACCAAATTTGGTTATCATATATTTTTTATTTTTTAAGATAAATTTTTTTTTCAAATGAAAACTCCAAATTTTCCCGGAAAACCTCGTCTGATTTTTTTGATTAACGAACTTGTCAAAGTCATTTATAAAAGGAAGTTACATAGCAAATTTTATCAAAATCGGCCTATTATTCTTTGAGATAAAAATTATTTTCGAATAAAAACTCAAAATTTTCCCGGAAAACCTCGTCCGATTTTCCTGAATAACAAAGTTGTCAAAGCCATTTACAAAAGAAAGGTACATGCCAAATTCTATTAAAATCTGCTTATTACTTTTTGAGATAAGAATTTTTTTCGAATGAAAACTCAAAATTTTCCCGGAAAACCTCGTCCGATTTTCCTGACTAACGAACTTATCCAAGCCATTTACAAAAGAAAGGTACATGCCAAATTTTATCAAAATCGGCCCATTATTTTTTGAGTTATCGGTGTGATACATATATATATATATATATATATATATATATATATATATATATATATATATATATATATATATATATATATATATATACAGTGTGGAACAGCCAAATGGAATAAATTCGATAACGGATAAATGAGGGCGTGTTGGGAAAAACGCTTGGACACGTCGATTTGTATTTTTAACTGCGCATCTTTTTCAAGAAAAAAAAATTATATAGGGTGCGTCATGTGACAGTGACCAATACCAACTTTCTTATTTTAAATACAAGCCCCTGTATATTATTAATTTTTTGGATTCTTCAGAAAATTCTAGACATAATTCATGTACAATGTTCTATACCTATCTTCAACTGTTTCGGAAATATTAAGTATTTTCAGATTTATTACAAAAATTAACATTAAAAATAGAAAATTATTTTATTTCACAAATTCGCTACATTGCATTCAATACTTATTTCCCATTCAGCTCTTGATAATGAGAAAGTAAACAAAAACCATTCCTGCGTTTCTTTTTACTGATATGAAATGAAACAAAAACAAAAACAGTTTTCTTTCTGTTCGTATAAAACTCGTAGCCTTAGCAACTTGTTGTCTGCCTGCATGACAGTAGTGATTAGTGTCAGTGCTATTGTCGTTTGAATTTCGTTAACTGTACGTAATAATATCAGAAAAATGGTTCATTTAACAGAAATGCACAAAATAACCATTCTACAAATGATTGGTTATGGAGATAACACACGGACACAGATGGAAGTGTCTCGCTTATTTCACGAAAAATTTCCAAATTTGCCGCCTGTATCCCAAGGAACAATTAGCAAAATAGAAAAGCAGTTTCGCGAGCTTGGTCATGTGAGACAGATAAAAAAAGTAGCTGCCAATGCAGTAAGTGATGATACGAAATTGGATATTACGCTTGAGTTTCAAGAAAACCCACATACTTCTGGTCGACAAGCAGCCCAACTATTCAACGTTAGCCACACAGCAATTTTTCGAACATTAAAGGAAAGTAAAATGCATCCCTATAAAATGATACCAACTCAGGAGCTCATGGAGGACGATTTCGATAGGAGAACGTATTTTTGTGAACAAATGATGGCAATGTTAGATAACAATGTGATCCAATTAGAAGATGTTTTGTTTTCTGATGAGAGCACATTTACACTTCACGGTCATGTTAATCGTCAAAATTGCCGCTATTGGTCTAATGAGAATCCTCATTGGATGAGAGAGGAACATACGCAATATCCTGAAAAAGTTAATGTTTGGGCAGGAATTGTTGGAAATCATATCGTAGGTCCCTTTTTCATTGATGGCAACTTGAATGGGGATAAATATTTAGAACTGCTCCAAAATAATGTCGTGCCAACTTTGACAAACTTATATCCAGATCCAGCAAACCCACAAGTTCCTGCCAATAAAATATGGTTTCAGCAAGATGGAGCACCGCCCCATTACCAAATCAATGTCCGGCAGTACCTGAACCAAATTTTTCCAAATCGGTGGATAGGGAGGCGCGGATCGATAGAATGGCCAGCACGATCTCCTGATCTGTCGCTATTAGACTACTTTTTGTGGGGATATGTCAAAAGTATTGTATACAAAACTAAGCCCCTCAACTTAGATGACTTAAAAAGACGAATCACGCTTGCGATTAGATCAGTCACGCCTGAGATGTTGAGTAATGTTAGAAGACATTTCTATACCAGATTAGCATGTTGCCAAGATGTTCGTGGCGAGCATTTTGAACATTTACTACATTGACATTAATTTTTTTTTGTTTTTTTAAATTATTAAGAAATAATCAGTATTTCTTATTAGAATTTGTGAAATAAAATAATTTTCTATTTTTAATGTTAATTTTTGTAATAAATCTGAAAATACTTAATATTTCCGAAACAGTTGAAGATAGGTATAGGACATTGTATATGAATTATGTCTAGAATTTTCTGAAGAATCCAAAAAATTAATAATATACAGGGGCTTGTATTTAAAATAAGAAAGTTGGTATTGGCCACTGTCACATGACGCACCCTAAATAATTTTTTTTTCTTGAAAAAGATGCGCAGTTAAAAATACAAATCGACGTGTCCAAGCGTTTTTCCCAACACGTCCTCATTTATCCGTTATCGAATTTATTCCATTTGGCTGTTCCACACTGTATATATATATATATATATATATATATATATATATATATATATATATATATATATATATATATATATATATAACATATAAAAATTGAAACTGACCCCGGATATGGGTTCTAGGGGTCCTAGATCGCGCTCATTTGAAGAAATTTTTTCAAAATTCAAAAGTCGAGATCTCCTCATTAGTGAATTTTTTCTAAGAAAATTCACTAAAAAATAAATGATCAAAACATCAAATCATAACATAGCAACAGATGTTTATTTGTAATTATCATGATTTCGTACTAATTCAATTTTAATCTGTCTGAGAATGCTGTCAAGCAGCGAAACTAATCACAGAAACGTTGAAAAACGTCCTAGAACTTCCAGAATTCATAAGGGCCACTTTCTCCAGTTAGCTCACGCGCTGGCTACGTCCTTCACCTACAAAAACCAACAGTGAAGCCAGAGAAGTAGTCTCCAAGTCTGTATGTAGTATGGACAAGTTTCACCAAGTAAGGGCAACAACAATCAATGAAATGTTTAACCAGTTTGTCTGATGTTGATTGTGATGATGTAGACGGTACAGCTGGATTTATGTAAGGTGTTAACTAGATTAGATAAGCTGTTTTATTATTATTGAACCTCGAGAATTTACTCATTCCGCCAAAGCATATTTTTCTGTATCTAACTTGTTTAAAAACTTTTATTTGCAAAACACTATTACACAATCTTGCATTTTCAATTCCCGCAACAAAGAAATATCAGCAAAACGGAAACACGATAAGGGCAGTCACTTCAAACACTTTATTAGTGAATTAATCAAAGCCACAATGCGGCTAGAATCGAACATTGTCGTTTCCTCCAGTTACACAGATTAAATTTCACAAGTGATACACGTTTCATTAAATGAAACAACACATTTTTCTGCCTCACTCATAATGAAAACGTCAAATGATTTTTTAATCAAATCCTTTCTGCGGGGCATGAAATTTCAATAGAAACGAGACAAGTGGAAGAGGCAATTCATTAATACATGGCGATAATCGAAATAAAGATCTATTGATTATTGTATTATCTGATTAACTATACTGTCGCCGGGTTCTGGATAAGTGAGACTTTAAATTTTAACAAAACAACTTTATTTACACTCTAAATATGGATACAATAAAATTTCTAGAATGTCTCTCTCACAAAAACACTTAATTTACTGCCCTTACAATTACTAATCTGCACACAAGTCTACACTGGTACTACAGTAGCTACTCTATAACACTTCACACTAGTTACTGCTCCTTCGAGTCCCTACAACATCCTCTAACTGAACTGCCTGCGCTGGCTTACTTCCATCTTTATATAGCCGTCGCCTCTTCCAGTTTGTTCTCGAGCGTTCTATTCCAGAATATTCCAGGACCTTCTTTTGCTAGAAGGTTTTGTGAATACAGATCGGCCCCGTGTGTACACAGGGGGATGCATATACAGTATGATCCAAATGTGGTCATCACTCCTATGTTACACAAGAGGTGTTTCTCGTAATATAAGATCTCTCTGCGTATACAGGGTGTAAGGGTTCTCTGCGCATACAGGGTGTGTATACAGGGTTTTCGGAATGTGCAGACCTCAATTATTCGTCCCGACGGGGTACAAGTTGGTAACTTCGTTATTTCTGGTCCTAGGGGGTTGAGACTTCGCCTGAGGGGGGTCACCCCAGGCACCCCCGGGGGGGGGGGGGAAGGAGGTGTTGCCAGATTGTGCAAAAATTCCCAGATGTTGGGGAAATTCTGGAGATGTGGCAACACCGCACCTACATCTATTGAGATGTTTTGTAACACTACGTACATCTCAACACAGTAAATAATACGTTGCAACCTATACCTAAAACGTTATAGGCAAGGATCGGCTTTTATATATATATATATATATATATATATATATATATATATATATATATATATATATATATATATATATATATATTTCAACAACACACCACGAGGGCTTACATCCTAAATACTATCGTACCGTGGGTGTCGACAAGGAGGAAAGAGGCAACTTGTTAGGTTGAAGGTTTGGAGGTTCGGAGGAGAAGGAAAAACATGTGCCGGCAAGAAATCCCACTACTTGGAAGTCCTCGGGACAAAAGATCGGGCATAACAAGATGTTCTATGTCTGGTGACCTGGACAGTAAAAGGGTGCGTTCGCTCTGTTCCCCTGGTAGATCTGTTGGGGACAGCAGGTGGAGGAACTATGGAAGAAAGCTCCTCTGAGCAGTGCCCGTGCAGATATCTATAAAAGAGAGATAGAGAGTTCACCAACAGCACGTCAGTGGGCAAAGGATGGCAGCCTTTGGGTGATAATAGGGTCACCGATGAGACGTATAGCTCTATTCTAAATGGAGTCCAGGATAGCGAGTGTGGAAGCAGCAGCGGCACCCCAGAAGTGGGAGCAGTATTCGAGGTTTAGCCTTATTTGTGAAGTATATAAGGTAAAGAGATTAGCTGGTGAAAAGTATTTACGAGCCCGGAAGTGGAAACCTAATTTCTTAGCAGCCGCTTCTAAAATTGATGTGACATGTTGGTGCCAATTGAGATATCAATCCACAGAAATGCCAACAAGTGAAAAGGACTCATTACTTTGAATAACTTGGTTGTTCATTGTGCCGACCTCCTTTCCTTTGTCACCCATTCTTGGAGCAAGTCTATGGAATTACACGGTGAATCCCAGACTGTCGCTCTAGACATATCCAAATCATTCGACCAGGTCTGGTACACAGCGGTGTTTAATAAGCTTCCGGCCTATGACCTACCACCAAAACTCTGTACCTGGACAGCAAATTTCCCCACCAACCGGAGCATTTCTGTTGTCGTGGATGGCCATTCCTCTTAACTGTATCCAATTAATGCAGGAGTCCCCCAAGGTTCAGCTTTAGCCCTTACTTTGTTTCTTCTCCACATCAATGACCTCCTCTCTAGCACATCCAACCCAGTTCAAGGTTACGCGGATGACAGCACCCTACACTAAAATATACAATATTCTAAGCCTGTCTCTTTAGCCCAATTAGATGAGGATCGCAGACTCATGGAGGGTTCTGTCTCTGTGGATCTCCAAAAAAATATTAGACTGGGGAAGTAGAAATCTTGCACAATTCAACTCCACCAAATCTCAGTCTTGCTTTCTGTCTCATACGAGATACACCGGCCCTAGACCCACCACAATGAACAACTAAGTTATTCAAAGTAATGTGTCCTTTTCACTTGCTGTCATTTCTGTAGATCTAAATCTCAATTGGAACCAACATGTCACAACAACTGCAGAAGCGGCTGCTAAGAAATTAGGTTTCCTTTTCCTGGCTCGCAAATATGTTTGACCAGCGAATCTATATACCTTATATACTTCACAAATAAGGCCAAACATCGAATACTGCTCCCACATCTGGGGTGCCGTTGCCCCTTCTACACTCTCTATCCTGAACTCCATTCAGAAGAGAGCTATGCGTCTCATCGGTGTCCTTACCTTCACCCAAAGGCTGCCATCCCTTGCCCACTGACGTGCGGTTGGTGATCTCTCTCTCTCTCTTTCTTTTTTTTATATAGATATCTTCACGGGCACAGCTCAGAGGAGCTACCTTCCATAGTTTATCCACCTACTCCCCACAACGGATCTACCAGGGGAACAGAGCGAATGTACCCTTTTTACTGTCCAGGTCACCAGACATAGAACATCTTGTTATTCCCGCCCTTTTGTCCCAAGGACTTTCAAGTTGTGAAATTCCTTGCCTGCACATGTTTTTCCTTCTCCTCCGAGCCTCCAAACCTTCAAGTTCAGAATTAACAAGTTGCGTCTTTCCTCCTTGTCGACACCCACGGTGCGATAGTATTTATGCTGTAAGCCCTCGTGGTGTGTTGTTGAAATAAAAAAATAAAAATAAGCGTGACCATTATTTTTTAACTAGTCCTTGTAAACTGTTAACATTCTGTCTTTATGCCGCTATAGAGAATGTTCTCTCCTTTAAACATAGATACATTACCTTAACGTAACATAATTTACCGAAAGCTATTAGAAAACCAAAGTCTCCTTTATAATGAACACATTTATTGCTTCGTTGTAAAAGAGAGGAGATGCTATTGAAGACTCAACGAGCCCTTTTATGATCCCACCGTATCTAGGTAAGTGTGTTACCGACAAAACATCACTTGTTAATAGAGTAAAAGTAAGGTAAATCGCGCCCACAACCACTTATCACCTCACAATCACGATCCATGTGATGGTCGTGCCAGGGCATACATTAGGGCATCCAGCCACCATTACCAGGGATTTTCTGACACTTTACATCAATATTGAACACTTATTTACCTGCTCTACCGTATTTCACACTTCCTCATTTACGTTAAGAAAATCTCATGGTTTTCGAGCATCAAAAGATGTGGGCTAAGTTATCTTCTGTTTTTACTGAATTGATTAGGAACGTGAATACGGCACATAAAAAAAATGAAAGGGTTAATAAAATGCGTTCGTTTAAATTCGGAATCTAGGTGGCATTGAAAGATTCTCACAGTTAAAATTATGCGAGACAGAAATCGTAGACTTAGTAACATTTCCCTGGCGCCAAACAGTGACGATTTTAACCTGTGATGAACACTGATAAATACAATTTGGAGAATCAAATTCGTCACAATACAGTTTTTAGACCTGACGGACGTTTCAGAGGGATGAATAAGTTTATTCATCTCTCTGATGTCGCTAAAAACTATATGGTAATGAATTGGCTTCTCCAAATTGTACTTAGCTGGCGCTGATACTCTAAAAGTGGATTGATACATCAAATAGGGATCCTCTAATTATTAGCTTTGATTTTAGCAAAAATCGCTTAGGAGGAAATCGTGCCTTTTGAATTTTTATAGAATTCTCATTTTTTTAAATCGCTAATAGCAAGTCACGATAAAAAGCTTTTAAAAAAAATTCTTCAGAGCGCCAATTTGAGTTCCTAGAACCTAAAACCAAGGTCTGTTAAAATTTATATATATATATATATATATATATATATATATATATATATATATATATATATATATATATATATATATATATATATATACGAGGGCGGGCAAATAAGTCCGTGACCTTTTGAATCTCCCGCCTCTTTACAGGAAGGGCAACACTGCTCCTTTCAGTTGACTCCTGTCAAATTTTGAACAAGCTGCGTCATTTAGTTTGTGGTAGATAGTCATTGAAAGCAGACATCCTCTTGAGTTATAACGAAAATGGAAAAAAGTGAATTTCGTGTGCTCATCAAACATGATTTTTTGCCGAAAAAAACCATCACTCAAACCAAGGCTAAGCTTGATAAATACTATGGGGACTCTGCACCATCAATTTACATCGTAAAAAAGTGGTTAACTGAATTTAGTTGTGGCCGCACAAGCACAAATGACGCCGAACGTTCTGGACGCCCAGTTGAGGTCGCTACACCCGAAACACTTGAAAAAATTCACGATATGGTGTTGGCCGATCGGAGATTGAAAGTGCGGGAGATTGTGGACCACCGTTAGCTATCCATCTGTCTTCAAATGTTTCCTGGAGTAGGTCGCTTACTATCTGTGAGTTGTGTGGTGGAGCTACATCTTGTTGATACCAAACTTCTGCAGCTTCGTGTTCATGCAAGGAGTTCAGCGCTGGTATTATTACTTGCTGCAGAATGCGATAATATCCAGGAGCTGTGAATACTGCACGTTTAGAATTCGTTTTTACCTTTTTTTAAATCTTACCATTATTACTGATATGAATAAAAGGGTAATATTTTCAAATTTAGTTTCAGTGAGTCTAATAAATATTTTAATAACATAATGTACTAATACGCAAATGAAATTCAGCATTGCTTAATATTATTGGTACCAACCTGTTAAGTTCTCATTATAAATGTTAAGGGAAAAAATTCAATTGTATTTTAATGCGCAAAATACATTGGCACTCCAACAGTCCTGGAAATTTCGATCTCTAGTAATGTGAGGATTTTCGTCCGACCAATAGTGACTCTTGTGACGATTGAACATGCCCCTCTTTTAACTCATCGCACCATATAATTTTTTCTTGATAAATTTTCATCTTCTTGAGTTTTCAAAAGATACCATTCGCAGAATTCTACACGCCGGAAAAAATCCCCAGGTACTAAATGGTGTATTAAAGTGAACAAAACTGGTGTCCATTTGTTAATTTTTAAAATTCTGTGAATAGTTCCTCTTGAAAGATGCAAAATTTCTACTGCAGTCTCTGATTGACGCATGCGGATAAGCAGTAAAAAATGCCAAAACATTTATTTGTGTCTCTTTATTGTCCAATAGCGGTTTATTTTTATTACCTTCTTAACGAAACGTTCCATTCTCAGAACAATTTTTCAATAGTCTTCTGATCATGTCAGGAGTTGGTCTATGTCTGTCTGGAAATCTGTCTGCAAACACACGACATGTTCAGCTAACAATTCGATTTTTTTCGATAATTAGATTCAAAAAGTCATCATTTGAGTAATTGAAGTGTGTCATTATTGTGGAAAATACTCTCTTTTATTAAAATACAATTGACAAACGTACTTTACAGTACAACCATTAAGTTTACTGTCGGAAGATGACGTTTAAAATTTTCATCTCCTAGGCAATCTGATGAACTGACTAATAAATATTTCTTATCGCAAATAATGTTTGAATATCTTCAAATCGGTGAGACTTAGATATGGGAAATGCCAATACCAATGGAAATTACAATAAAAAGTACAAGAACTCATCTTATAAAATATAGGCTGTTCTATTCAAAATAAGAAGGTTATTAGGTTTTAAAGTTGTCACGATTGACCGGTCTATTTTGGACACCCTGTCTAACTTGTATTAGCTTTAGTAAATTCCAAATATTTTGTGGCATTTTAAAATTTGCATTTTCAAATTCCAACTCTTTAGGTTGAAAAATAAGAGAGATACAGGTTTGTAAATGTGACAATGTTTTTTAAAAAAATTTTGAAAAAAATTAATAATCTCGAAAATTGTTGCGAAAAATGACATAATATGTTAGTAAAACCTACCATAAAATTTGACGAGCAATCTAGATCTGTAATAAAAAGCACCATCTTCCATTTAAAATAAGAAAGTTGACGTCTACTTCCGGTATAACCGGAAGTCCCATACTAACGTCAATATTTTAAGTAAACTGGAAATTTCAAGAAAGCCACGTGCGTGAATTTTCAGAATTGAATTGTGAGCCGTACTCCAGAAACGGCTAATGGAAAATCAACGTGGGACACTCTGTATAGAAAACATGATTTGAGGACGATTTTTTTTGTCTGGGGGTTTGTCGGTCTGTCGGTATGTATGTCTGTCTGTTTGTAGCCACGATAACTTTAGAACGAATTGAGATATCGTCTCCAACTTTGGTATACGGTTAGCACTCGACAAACGAACGGTTCGGGTTGTTTTTGGGTAAAATCGCTTTACTGGGTAGGGGATGAATGGTGGGTGAATTGACATTTTTTCGTTAAAACTCTAAAACATAACGTTTTAGTGTTTTTTCAGAAAACTTTTAATTTCATCAAACATCTGATATTCTGTGCTGAATTAGGGGTTGAGCGTGTAGGGTGGGATATCGGTGACAGAAATTTCAAATTTTTTTTACTAAAACGGCGTAAAAAGTCTCAAAACATATAAAAAACTTGATTCTGTAACAACATTTTTTTGTCAGTCGGTCAGGCGCAATAACTTTCGAACGAATTGAGATACAATCTTCAAATATATATTTTTTAATTTCAACAACACACCACGAGGGCTGACAGCCGAAACACTATCGTACCGTGGGTGTTGACAAGGAGGAAAGAGGCAGCTGGTTAATTCTGGACTCGAAGGTTTGGAGGTTCGGAGGAGAAGGAAAAACATGTGCCGGCAAGGAGTTCCACAACTTGGAAGTCCTCGGGACAAAAGAGCAGGCATAACAAGATGTTCTTTGTCTGGTGACCTGGACAGTAAAAGGGTGCATTCGCTCTGTTCCCCTGGTAGATCTGTTGGGGGCAGCAGGTGGAGGAACTATGGAGGAAAGCTCCTCTGAGCAGTGCACGTGCAGATATCTATAAAAAAGAGAGAGGTCACCAACGGCACGTCGGTGGGCAAGGGATGGCAGCCTTTGGGTGAGGGTAGGGTCACCGATGAGACGTATAGCTCTCTTTTGAATGAAGTCCAGGATAGCGAGTGTAGAAGCGGCAGCTGCACCCCAGATGTGGGAACAGTATTCGAGGTTTGGCCTTACTTGTGAAGTATATAAGGTATAGAGATTAGCTGGTGAAAAGTATTTGCGAGCCCGGAAGAGGAAACCTAATTTCTTAGCAGCCGCTTCTGCAATTGATGTGACATGTTGGTGCCAATTAAGATTTCGATCCACAGAAATGCCAACAAGAGAAAATGACTCATAACTTTGAATAACTTGGTTGTTCATTGTGATGGGTCTAGGGCTGGTGTATCTCTTGTGAGAAAGAAAGCAAGACTTAGTTTTGGTGGGGTTGAATTGTACAAGATTTCTACTTCCCCAGTCTATTATTTTTTGGAGATCCACGGAGACAGAACCCTCCATGAGTCTGCGATCCTCATCTAATTGAGCTAAAGAGACAGGCTTAGAATATTGTATATTTGAGTGGAGGGTGCTGTCGTCCGCGTAACTGTGAACTAGGTTGGATGTGCTAGAGAGGAGGTCATTGATGTGGAGAAGAAAAAGTAGGGGCTAAAGCTGAACCTTGGGGGACTTCTGCATGAATTGGATACAGTTTAGAGGAATGGCCATCCACGACAAGAGAAATTCTCCGGTTGGTGGGGAAATTTGCTGTCCAGGTACAAATTTTTAGTGGTAGGCCATAGGCCGGAAGTTTATTAAGCAGAGCTGCGTGCCAGACCTGGTCGAATGTTTTGGATATGTCTAGAGCAACAATCTGGGATTCACCGTGTTGTTCCATAGACTTGTTCCAAGAATGGGTGACAAAGGAAAGGAGGTCGGTAGTTGATCTGCGCTGACGGAATCCATACTGCCTGTCGTGGATTAGACTGTGTTTTTCAAGAAATTTTAGTAATTCGGTGTTTGGTATCCAGCACTCGACAAAGGAACGCTTTGAATTGCTTTTGGGTAAGATCGCTCCAGGGGTGTAGGGGATAAATGTGGGGAGATTTGGTGAAAACTGGCATGTTTTTGTTAAAACTCCAGTTATATAACGGTTCAGTAGTTTATGGTTACGGGAATACGAATATCTTCTT
This sequence comes from Tillus elongatus, assembly GCA_964006375.1. Lineage (NCBI taxonomy): Eukaryota > Metazoa > Arthropoda > Insecta > Coleoptera > Cleridae > Tillus > Tillus elongatus. The sequence goes on along the minus strand of OZ023266.1, from coordinate 4,744,628 downwards.
TATGATGAAGTCATGGACTCTGAATTCATTTCATGAGAACGTCTTTCTGGGAAAAGTTGATTGTCATAGCTATGTGAAAGTTATTATTCAATTTGGAGCACTATTTTTTAGAGAATTGGTATAGAAAATATTCGACACATTTCTACGAAAATTCGGTAAAATTTGTATTCTATAGAGACAGGTGAGAGGAGCAAAATTCAAGTAACACTCACCTGTCGGATAAAATTGTCAATTATACAAGACCCTAAAATACAAAAGAAATAATAAATAATCCCCAGAGTACAATTTGGAACATGCATCATCAGCGTAATATTTATAGGATAAAATTGGGCTAGCAATATATTCCCGAGAAAAGCTAAATAAAATTATTTCAATATCTCATGGGACATAGCAAATTCTGTGAGTATTATTGATTGGAAAATTGCAAGTTTCAGTGGGACACATATATTCATTAAACAAATGACATTTTGATTAGTACCTCTCGACGATTGTGTCAATATGAATTTTTCGAGAAACGATGGCGTGAGGCTTTCGAAATTAATTAACGAATTGATATTATGCTGCAGTGGGCGTGACAGAGACATATCCCCGAGGATATAATCACCTTTTGTCGCCTTCTCATCTGAAAAATACTATTGCGTAAAGGATTACACAATCATGCCGTTTGACACATGGCTCAACCTGTTAGGATATATTCCCGATTAGGGTGCCTGTATTAGCGAATGTTGTTGAAGAAATTCGCTTTGTGGAGATCACGACTTTTGAATTTTTATAAGATTTCGGCTAACGGCACCGAACTATGACCTCTAAAACCCATGTCCGGGGTCAGTTCCAAATGTTATATTGTTATGACCGCGATAATAATGGATATATTTTAATTAAACTTGGCACTCGTGCTTCTTTAGTTATTGGCTTGGATAAGTTCGTTACCCGGAAAAGCAGACCAGTTTTTACTCAATAATTTGGGGTTCTCTTTCGGAAAGCTTTTGTGGCTTATAAAATAACCTAGTTGATCATATGTACAGTGTGATAATAAAGTTTGGAACATAATTCATAAATGAGTTATTTAATTTTTTCAAGAAAAACGCTCGGACAGGTCAATTTTATCTTTTCAATAAACAATTTGCATGGATCTTCCATTACATGAATTTAACATTTACCTAATAGTTTTTCAATATAAATCTTTATTACATGCATGAAAATACCCAAAAACATATATAGTGGCAGTTGATCTGCGCTGACGGAATCCATACTGCCTGTCGTGAATTAAACTGTGTTTTCAAGAAATTTTAGTAATTCGGTGTTTATTTACTTGTCCATTACTTTAGAGACGACTAAAAGGAGAGAAATAGGCCTGTAGTTTCTAGGGAGAGCTTTGGACCCTTTCTTGGGGACGGGTTGTACTCGAGCAGTTTTCCAGTTACTAGAGAATATGGCTCTATTGTAAGATGTATGCAACAAACGATTCAGGACAGGAACAAGTTCTGGTGCGCATTTTTTGAGAACAATTGCTGGGATCTCGTCAACGCCAGAGGCTTTCCTGGTAATAAAGAGAAGAGAGCATCTTTCGTACCTTTTTAGTTTTGAAAATTATATCCGTCATTTAATACGCGACATTGGGGCCTCTTGGTGGTTGAACATTTGGAGGTGGGTTCAGAGTAGAATTGCCGGCGAACAACGAGGCAAAAAGATCAGCCTTGCCCATGGCGGTAGAAACAATTTCATCTCCTGAAACAAGAGGTGGGAACGTGCTCTTGCAGAAATTATTCCCAATAGATTTAGCAAGAGTCCGGAAGGATTTGCTGCCGTTGGAGCTTGAAAGGACTTTGTTTTTGATGTGGTTATTAAACGAGTTTTTTGCCTCAGAAGGAATGCGGACACAGCGGTTTCTTGCGTCGTTAAATGCTTGACGGTTTTCTTGACTGAGATTGTGTAGAAGCGTTTTGTTAGCTTTGACCTTTTCAAGTCTGGCCTTGTCAAGCATTTAACGACGCCAGAAACCGCTATGTCCGCATTCTTTCTGAGGCAAAAAAAGTCCTCTTAAGCTCCAACGGCAGCAAACCCTTCTGGACTCTTGTTAAATCTATTGGGAATAATTTCTACAAAAGCACGTTCCCACCTCTGTCCTTGACGAGATCCCAGCAATTGTTCCCAAAAAATGCGCACCAGAACTTGCTCCTGTCCTGACTCGTCTGTTTCAGACATCTTACAATAGAGGCATATTCCCTAGTAACTAGAAAACTGTGCGAGTACAACCCGTCACCAAAAAAGGATCCAAAGCGCTTCCTAGCAACTACAGGCCTATTTCTCTCATTTCAGTCGTCTCTCAAGTGATGGAAAAGAATATTACTAAAATTTCTTGAAAAACAGAGTCTTATCCACGACATGCAGTATGGATTCCGTCAGCGCAGATCAACTGCCGACCTGGTTTTCTTTGTCACCCATTCTTGGAACAAGTCTATAGAATTACACGGTGAATCCCAGATTATCGCTCTAGACATATCCAAAGCATTAGACCAGGTCTGTCACGCAGCGCTGCTTAATAAACTTCTGGCCTATGGCCTACCACCAAAACTATGTACCTGAACAGCAAATTTCCTTTCCAACCGGAGCATTTCTGTTGTCGTGGATGGCCATTCCTCTAAACTGTATCCAATTAATGCAGGAGTTCCTCAAAGTTCAGTTCAGCTTTAGCCCCTACTTTGTTTCTTCTCCACATCAATGACCTCCTCTTTAGCACATCCAACCCAGTTCATAGTTACGCATACGACAGCACCATCCACTTAAATATACAATATTCTAAGCCTGTCTCTTTAGCCCAATTAGATGAGGATCGCAGACTCATGGAGGTTTCTGTCTCTGTGGATCTCCAAAAATATTAGACTGGGGAAGTAGAAATCTTGGTCAATTCAACCCCACCAACCCACAGTCTTGCTTTCTTTCTCATAAGAGATACACCAGCCCTAGACCCATCACAATGAACAACCAAGTTATTCAAAGTAATGAGTCATTTTCACTTGTTGGCATTTCTGTGGATCGAAATCTCAATTGGCACCAACATGTCACATCAATTACAGAAGCGGCTGCTAAGAAATTAGGTTTCCTCTTCTGGACTCGCAAATATTTTTCACCAGCTAATCTCTATACTTCACAAATAAGGCCAAACCGCGACTCCCACATCTGGGGTGCCGCTGCCGCTTCTACACTCCCTATCCTGGACTTCATTCAGAAGAGAGTTATACGTCTCATCGGTGACCCTACCCTCACCCAAAAGCTGCCACTTTTTGCCCACCGACGTGCCGTTAGTGACCTCTCTCTCTCTCTCTCTCTCTTTTATAGATATCTAGAGGGGCACTGCTCAGAGGAGCTTTCTTCCATAGTTCCTCCACCTGCTGCCCTCGACAGATCTACCAGGGAAACAAAGCGAATGCACTTTCTTACTGTCCAGGTCACCAGACATAGAACATGTTGTTATGCCCGCTCTTTTGTCCCCAGGACTTCCAAGTTGTGGAATTCCTTGCCGGCACATGTTTTTCCTTCTCCTCCGAACCTCCAAACCTTCAAGTCCAGAATTAACCAGCTGCCTCTTTTCTCCTTGTCAACACCCACGGTACGATAGTATTTAGGCTGTAAGCCCTCGTGGTGTGTTGTTGAAATTTAAAAAAATATTTGAAGATTGTATCTCAATTCGTTCGAAAGTTATTGCGCCTGACCGACCGACAAAAAAATGTTGTTACAGAATCAAGTTTTTTATATGTTTTGAGACTTGAGACAAGTCCAGATTGAACAAGTTGCCTCTTTCCTCCTTGTCGACACCCACGGTACAATAGTATTTAGGCTGTAAGCCCTCGCGGTGTGTTGTTGAAATATATATATATATATATATATATATATATATATATATATATATATATATATATATATATATATATATATATATATATATATAAACGTACGTGAGATAATAAAAGGATTAAGATATTTCCGCCAAACGAAATATGTTAACTTTGGTGTCGTGGAACTTCCCTAAATCGTTAGTGACCGACTACCTGCCGAATAATATAAATAGAGTTGTGGATATAAGATATTTAAAATTCATCATCCTCTGATGTCGCTAACCAGGTTAGTGAAACGATCGTCAGGTTTTTTAAAACGTGTTATGGTGATTTGGATTCTTCAAGTGTGATTACACCAAATTAATTAAGTGCTCTTTATTTTCATTGAAAATAAAGTAATCTAAAAGTCTAACACTATTTATTGTTACCTGAACATTGAGAAGGCTGTTTGTTTAAGGTAGTGGTTTTACAAAAGCCCATTTTCATGTGCTTTCCACAACAGCATACAAAATATCAAAGTAGACTAATGTAAACTAATTAAATCTGAACGGCTGATGGTTAATGGGAAACAAGGAGCCAGGTATTAATCAGGTTATCATGAGGCATTAGCTGCACCATCCTTTTATCATTCCCTAAATTAAACGCCTTTTTAGCGATTTTTAATTAAGAAAAATTCGCTAATAGAGAGGTCACGATTAAAAGCTTTTGAAAATTGTCTTCAGATGAGCCCGAATTTGGGTACCTAGAACTAAAAACGAAGGTCCGTTAAAATTTGTATATGTTTATATATATATATATATATATATATATATATATATATATATATGTGTGTGTGTGTGTGTGTTTGTGTATCCGAGCTATAACACAAAAAATACTCAACTGATTTGAACGAAACTTGGTACATATCTTTATTCTATTAAAACCGTGGAGAAGTTCGTATATCAGCTATAACGGACATTCCCCCCCCCCCCAAAGCATGCAAAGAGATTTTTGAAAACTACCCGAACCAACAATCGTGAAATCTCGGCCCCAATTATGGGAAATGACAGACGACATGAAATTAAAAATTGGTAGTGGTAGTGATTGTTATTTAACTAGGGATTCAACCAATTATTAAAACATGCTATATTTGTTTGTTTATGAACGGCCCCAAATACAGTTTTAGCGATAGAACCTCGGTGGTTCAGGGGTAGGAACGTGTGCCTGTGAACCGAAGGGTACTGGGTTCGATCCTAGGGTAGTCCTTTCACTTTTTCAGTACATACTGTAACATTAGCATCAGCCGACGTTCTGGAATTGTATTTGAGCAAGTTGAATGTCTGCATGTTCAGCCCTTCGGAGGGGGCGTAAAGCCGTCTGTCCCGTCTCCATCGGCACGTTAAAGATCCCTACCCTCCTTACGGAAAAGCAGGCGTTCTGCAAAATTTCCAGGATACTGAGGTGGAACTGTTCCCTGGCGTCGGTGATTGGCCATAGTCGCGGAAATAGGCCGACGTTAAAGAATCAAAACACACACACACTTTTAACGCAGCACATATATATATATATATATATATATATATATATATATATATATATATATATATATATATATATATATATATATTTTGCAGTCGCATAAAATCAAACCAAGTCTATAAAAATGATTCTAAAGTAGTTTGTTTTATCTTTAAACTTAAACATAAGGCGTCAAGGCCGAAACAATCTTTGAAAGTCTTTCAATGTCAATTCTACTAATTCTGTAATTTTTTTTTGTATACTTTTCATATACTACCCCGGGCATGAAGTCTGTGTCAAGTATCATGTAGACAAAACGTTAGTTGACGTATTAGCAGATAGCTCAGTGGAAGCGTCCTGGTCTTGCTGATATTGAAAAAAAAAACGGTTTTATTAGGTTGACTAAAACGTCATCATACTGGTAATTAATAAGGAAAAATAACTGCTACGTTTATAATTTGGCAGATACTTTACTTTTAGTGAATTTTCGTAGAAAAAATTCACTATTGGAAAGATCCAGACTTTTGAATTTTGAAAAAAATTTTGGAAATGAGCGCAAACTAGGACCGCTAGAACCCATATCCCATATATATATATATATATATATATATATATATATATATATATATATATATATATCTATATATATATATATATATATATATATATATATATATATATATATATATATATATATATATATATATATATATATATATACAGGCTGTTTCAAAAAACATGCACCATCGCTCGTGGGGCAATTCCTTACTAAAAAATAAGAAAAAAGGTTACTGTGCACATGGGCCCGGAAACGCATAGTTTCCAATATACAGGGAGTTGAATTTTAATTTTTTTTTTAATTTTTTATAAATAATTTCAAAACCACTCGATTGATTTTAATGAAACTTGGAACTTGAAAGTGTATTATGAAAGTGCATATTTTCAAGTGAGAATCTGCTTACAACTGCGTCAGTGGCGTGCGTACGGGGCAACTGTAAAAATTCATTTGGGGAAAAATATGTGCGCCACTGTCTTTTTCTAATTTTGATACATCAGTTATGAAGCTTATTACATAAGCCACAAAAGCTACCTCTTGGTATTTTTTCGTTCAGGGTATCCCCTAGGAGATATGATTAATTTTATAAAAAGGGGCAAAGTACCGATTAGTCAGCGTAATAATAATAATAATAATAATAATAATAATAATAATAATAATAATAATAATAATATATGTTTACTGCAACCATAAGAATATGAAAAACAAAACATACAGTAAACATTACAGCTATAAACGTGCAAATAACTAACCTACGTAAAACTTATTGGTGATAAACATTGAAATGAATATTACAAACATTGATAAAAAATGATAAATAAAAAATAAAAATAAAAAATGAAAAAAGTAATCGTAAAGACACCATGAAATTTCCAAACTCTTGTTTTTTGTACATTACTCAATTGACTTTAATAACAAAGCTAAAGAAAATGTTGAAAGTGACCACCATTAGCGTCGTTACAATTATTTAACCTTCTGCGCAAAGATCTTCTTACTCTTCTGCAAATATTTTGATCTTCTCTAATGCTGTCAAATGCATATTCTATTCTTCCCAACAATTCTTTTCGTGTATTTACTGGTGTTTTATACACTATTTCTTTTAAATGACCCCACAAATAAAAATCGAGAGGATTCAAGTCCGGAGATCGAGGTGGCCATGACACCGGACCTCCACGACCAATCCATCGGTGACCGTATGTGTTGGCTAAATATGTTCTTACAACTGCTGCAAAATGTGCGGGCGCACCATCATGCTGGAACCACATTGTACCATTTCTCATAAAAAGCGGTAGTAACAACGGCAAATCATTTTGTAAAAAGTTTAAATATGATTCATGGTCAAGACGATTCGGTAGAACAACAGGACCAATTATGTGATTTTCAATAATAGCAGCCCAAATATTGATGGAAAATTGATACTGCGAATTTGCAACTCTTAGAGAGTGTGGGTTTTCATCGGCCCATGTATGTAAATTGTGAAAATTTACGATACCTTTTCGCGTAAATGACGCCTCATCAGTAAATAGTACACGTTTAGAAAAATGTTGGTCGTGCCTAAGTTTGTTTAAGACCCACTGACAAAACATTACCCTTGGTTGAAAGTCTCTAGGTAGAAGTTTCTTGACACGTGTAAAATGATAGGGATATAAACCTTGATCCTTCAGAGTTCTGTGAACTGATGATGCCGAAATATTACCCAGTTCGGTGGCAATAATTCTCGTACTTGTACTAGGATCACGTTCAACTCTATTTAATATTGCCTCTTCAACTCGTACAGTTCGGCGGTATCTTCTGCGTCCAGAGTCAGCTTTTAAAGGTTTTAAAGAACCAGTTTCTCTCAAATGTCTTACAATACGTGGGAAAATATTTTTGTCAGGAATTCTTCTTTGCGGATAAGTTTCCTGATAACTCGCACAGCTTGTCTAGAATTTTGATTTGTTTGTCCATAAATTAACAACATATCAGTCAAATTCGCTGAAGTGTACTTAATGAAAACCATCTTGAGAGGAGGAAATAATATTATTGAGCAGCTCAGTATCAACAAATAACTAAAAACGAAAATACTGCACCGTATCAAAATTTAAAGAATAGCACCAAAACTCTTTTGACGCCTACAAATCACTTCAAAATTGTAGAATTTAGAGAACTGTCAAAAATTATAGTTTCATGGCACTTTACGATTACTGTTTTCATTACTCCAACGAATCGGTACTTTGCCCCTTTTTATAAAATTAATCATATCTCCTAGGGGATACCCTGAACGAAAAAATACCAAGAGGTAGCTTTTGTGGCTTATGTAATAAGCTTCATAACTGATGTATCAAAATTGGAAAAAGACAGTGGCGCACATATTTTTCCCCAAATGAATTTTTACAGTTACCCCGTACGCACGCCACTGACGCAGTTGTAAGCAGATTCTCACTTGAAAATATGCACTTTCATAATACACTTTCAAGTTCCAAGTTTCATTAAAATCAATCCAGTGGTTTTGAAATTATTTATAAAAAATTTAAAAAAAAATTAAAATTCAACTCCCTGTATATTGGAAACTATGCGTTTCCGGGCCCATGTGCACAGTAACTTTTTTTCTTATTTTTTAGTAAGGAATTGCCCCACGAGCGATGGTACATGTTTTTTGAAACAGCCTGTATATATATATATATATATATATATATATATATATATATATATATATATATATATATATATATATATATATATATATATATATATAATTACTCTCCGTGGGTTCCACGTAATGAAAAGCACTTTATTAGCTTCAATGTTTTGAAAATAAAAAGGGCAATAATTTAACCACAAGTAAGCAAGTCCAAATTTTGAAGAATTTTCTGGTGTTATTTTGGTTTGCCGCTTCTCTAATCTAATTTATATACTATTTAAACACATTTTCTTCTTTTGGCATTTATTTATCACATTGTTCGAAGGCAGCTAATAAAATCATATATATAAATAAACATTTAATGAAGAATAAAATTACAATATCCACATAGATTCAGTCAGTATAATATTTACAATATTAGATCAGGGCATCAAAATGTACATTTGGATTTACACGATGTTTTTGTGAGTCCTTAAGACGAGCCTCATCCCTTCAACAACCTAGTCCTTCTTGCAGTGGTAGCACGAACAGCTGACGGCTGACTTGAATGTGAGTGTCCTGACACCGTCTACGCAAAGGACTCTGGCTTCTACGGGTTCCGTATCCATTATGTTGCAACATTGTCCTATTGAAGTTATAGGCTGTGCAGAACCGATGGCTGCTGGGGTGGATGGTACTGCCCAGCTTTCGCAGTACCCTCGGCAAGCGTTCGTTGTCATGTGGAATTCTATACAGTCTGGAATGCTAATCTTGCGCGTGTGCCCTGAAAACAAGAAACAGGAAACATAAAACATTAGACATGTTAGGTTAAGTCAAGTCATTAGTCAGATATATATATATATATATATATATATATATATATATATATATATATATAATATAACGGTTATGTTTTCTTTATTACCGTAACCCCCTTACTGACATAACGCTAGCCTCAAAGGAAGCTTAAACAAGTTCAGTCGCTTCAGTATTGAACAACAATTCAAGTTTTTATTTTGAAAATATATGTTGAAGATTTGCTATTGAAAGTTACCATCGTAGCGCTCTTACTGTATTTCCTTTTCATTTACATTAAGTTAAATATTCACAGTTGGAATATTTACCAAAAGAAAAGATCGTTATTTTGCGACAGTTTCCTACCGAAATATTCAGCATGTTTAAGCAATGAGAACAATAGAGTCTTTCTTAGAAATCTAAAAATATCGATTCATATATTTAAAACGTAGTTCTCTGTGGCACAAATTAGGCATGTAAATTTCCAGAAAGTCTTAAGGGGAAATGTTGTTTTGTTGCCAAGACCTGCGTCAGCCTCCCTACTAGCTCACGTAGCTGTAGCCGTTTGGACCTCCAACGAGTGAGATTCGATAGGTCCGCGCACGATTCTGAAGCGTCACTGGTTCTATAAAACTGAAACGCGAGGACGCAAATTAGGAGAATCTATCGCACAGGCGAGTAAAACGCAGCGTTTTCATGGCATGTATTTTTTGTGTAATAATTGTGCAAGTTTTTCAAATAGTTTGAGTTAGTTCAGTTATTGTAACAACCCGTTTAAAAAGGATTAAACGGCAAGTCTTTATTAAAGCTTTTAATGCAGCGGCAGCTTGCTAACGGCATTCTTTGCCGTAATTGTAGAGTTTTGGATTCAAGTTTAACTTTGTGGTTGGGTTCTCCGTACACCTTTGCTATCCAAGTTCTCTGTATTCCGTTACAGTTTAAATACACCTTTCCTGTCCAAGTTCTCAGTTCAGATCCAAGTTTACCGTTCAAATATACCTTTACTATCCGAGTTTACCGTACACTGTCACCATTCAAATACACTTTTGGTCTTCAGATTCAGGTTTACGCCTACCTTCACGTCATTTTCACATTCAAGTTCCACCCATTGTATACCTCACCTTTTGTATACGTTCTTCTGATCGTCACCTCTGCCAGCGTGCTCTGGCAACTACTGGCTTTATATTGGGGGTAATTAATCACCTATGGTAAGCGCTAATGCTGATGCTACCCCATGCAGACCTTATATTTCCGTCTACAGGCAATCAACACATGTGGGACTTCAGGCACTATATGCGAATCATTTACAAGTTTCTTGAGTGGTTTTTTTAAAGATTTTAGCTAGACATTAATTTTTTACATCTACAGAATTTCTTATTAAATTGCAACATAATTTTTAGCTCAGTCAAAATTTAAAATCTTAATCAGTGAGATTGGTTGTTGTATATATTTTTTTATGATGCCAAAAATGTAAATTAGAAAGACTAGTATTATAATTAATTGGTTAACATTTTGCTCACGAGTCGTCAAACTTTCAACATGTTTCAGTGTAATAAAAAAAAGCTTATAACCTTTCACTTAAATTACAGTTAATAATTACTTAATTTTAGTGAATTTTCTTAGAAAAAATTCACTAATGAGGATATCTCGACTTTTGAATTTTGAAAAAATTTCTTCAAATGAGCGCGATCTAGGACCCCTAGAACCCATATACGGGGTCACTTTCAATTTTTATATGTTTATATATATATATATATATATATATATATATATATATATATATATATATATATATATATATATATATATATATATATATATATATATATATATATATATATATATGTATCACACCGATAACTCAAAAAATAATGAGCCGATTTTGATAAAATTAGGCATGTACTTTTCTTTTGTAAATATCTTGGATAAGTTCGTTAGTCAGGAAAATCGGACGAGGTTTTCCGGGAAAATTTTGAGTTTTCATTCGAAAAAAATTCTTATCTCAAAAAGTAATTAGCCGATTTTAATAAAATTTGTCATGTACCTTTCTTTTGTAAATAGCTTTGACAAGTTTGTTAGTCAGGAAAATCTGACAAGGTTTTCCGGGGAAATTTTGAGTTTTCATTCGAAAAAAATTTTTATCTCAAAGAATAATAAGCCGATTTTGATAAAATTTGGCACGTACCTTCCTTTTGTAAGTGGCTTTGACAAGTTCGTTTTTAAAAAAATCGGACGAGGTTTTCCGGGAAAATTTTGAGTTTTCATTTGAAAAAAAATTTTATCTTAAAAAATAAAAAATCTATGATAACCAAATTTGGTAGGTAGGTTTACGATATAAAAAGTAAACTATACACCAAAATTTAGATTTCTATGTTACAAGAAAAAAAAGTTATATTACAATATCTGAATTTTTCTCACAAACCTTTAAGAAAACAAAACATACTCTGTCCAGAACAATAAACTAGAAATCATCTAATAAATTAAAATTGAGAGCATTGATAGATTTAATAGAAAAACCTTTAACTTTGCATTCAATATTTATTTTCTTTCCTTGAAATGTACAACTTATATTTGATATACCAGGAGTCTTGATTTAAGTAACTCCAACATTATTAATTGATATCGATAAATTTAACTATTTGTGTTTTAATATCTGTTTTAATTGAATAATTCATTCCTCATTTAACCTCTCCAAATTCTGGTGGTGCTGTAACTGGAAATTCTTTATTACTATTATATAGATCTCTTCAAACTAAATAACGTAATGCCGGTGTTTTGACTCGACGATCTCATAAATCTAGGACTTTGGGCAGAACAAGACTAAAGCTGAGGAAGTATTTGATTATCCTTTCAGCTTCAAACAGACCAGTGTGTTCTTTATCTTATAAAAATAATAAATCTCAGAGATAAGTACAAGTACGTTAGGGTTTGGGAGGTGATTATGGTCCCACTACCGACCGGATTTAGATCCGGTCACCAATTTTTAATATGTGCTACATTTATTCAACCTGTCAGATCAACCTGTATATTTTTTTACCGTCGACCTGCTGATGTAAGAGAGATATTTAATTATCATTAGGCTTGTGATGTTATTGTACCTTATTGTTTTTATATGTTTGTGATTAATTATTTGCATTGTATTTTCTTTTGAATTATTCCCAATCCTTCATTTGGCACGTTAATGCTGTTGAATTGTGTATTTAAATAAATAGATGAATAAATAAAGTCAATAAAATGAAATAGAAGAAAATAGACATATAAATAAATAAAATCTATACACTAATCATGTTAAAACCTATAATACAAAAACATCAACATGGTTACAAATATTAAAATATAAATTCTGTTGCATAAATAAAAAATGTCTGGATGCAGCAGATTCAGTGAAGTAAATGACACCACATAAACGACACCCTCCCGACCAGAAGCTCCCAGCAGCTTGTGCGGGCAGGGGGTCACATAGAAAAGATAACGGACACACAGTTACAGAATATACCGGGAGTCGAACCCAGACACTTCGTGTAGCAGCCAAACACTCTGTCCACTGCACCACGTAGATATATTAGGCAGCAAAAATTAGCTGCAAAGTGATGCTGATCTGAGTAGACACTTTTTGCCATAATAGTGGCAACAAATTCTTTAGGAACTTTGTTTTTTCTATGTGAAAACTGGAACCTGTGATGAGCACTGATAAGTACACTTGGAGAACCCAAATCACCACACACATATTTTTGAAAGACCTTACAAATCGTTTGACTGGCAACGTGAGCATCATCAGAGGATGACAAATTCTAAACTAAATTAACAGCTAAAATGTATTTATATCACACCTAGATAGACGAACCAACCCGAGGTAAAAATTGTAGTTGTTTGTCTATTGTGTCAGAATTGCACGGACGAGGTCGAAGAACTGCTTTAATCTTCTGGTTGACGAATTTCTGAGCTTTTATCTAATTTAAAGGATAATGGGCTTAGAATGAAAATTCCGCGATATTTAAGGAAGCTCACGTTCTTTTTAACCGACTTCAAAAAAAAAAGAAGAGGTTCTCAATTCGACTGTATTTCTTTTATGTGTGTTACCTCAGAACTTTTTTAACCGACTTCAAAAAAAGGAGGAGGTTCTCAATTCGACTGTATTTTTTTATGTGTGTTACCTCAGAACTTTTTTAACCGACTTCAAAAAAAGAGGAGGTTCTCAATTCGACTGTATTTTTTTTGTTACCTCAGAACTTTTTTCTAGGTGAACCGATTTTGATGATTCTTTTTTTATTTGAAAGCTGGTGCTTCTCGTGTGGTCCCATATAAATTTGATCAAGACCTGACCAGTAGTTTTTGAGTTATCCTTCATTTACCTCCGATCACACGTTAACAAATGGTGGCAGCGGTGATATGTATCTTTGAGTTTGCCCTAATGAAGTCGGTTTTCTATTTTTTTTTTACTTGTTTGATCTATAAATTCACTATGTGAATATTGGAACCCGTGACGAGCGCCGACAAGTTTAGTGTTTTTTGAGTTATCGCTCGGATACATACATATATATATATATATATATATATATATATATATATATATATATATATATATATATATATATATATATATATATATATATATATATATATATATATATATATATATATATATATATATATATATATATATATATATATATATATATATATATATATATATATATATATAAAAATTTTAACCGACCTTAGTTCTGAATTCTAGGGTCCCAAATTCGCGCTCATCCGAAGAAATTTTTTCAAAAGCTTTTCATCGTGACCTCTTCATTAGCGAATTTTTTTAAAATGAAAATTCGCTAATAGAGTTGCAGATGTAATATATTTAGAATTATTCGTCCTCTGATGACGCTAACTTGGTTAGGGAAACGATCTTCAGGTGGTTTTTTTTTCATGCGTTGAGGTGATTTGGGTCCTCCAAATGTGCCTATCAGTGTTCATCACAGGTTACAAGCTTCACTTAGTGAATATTTGGTTATCATGGTAAAAACCCAAACCATAGTCTGTGATTGGTCGTCTGAAGCCTTGATTAACTAACCGCTCGTTAAATATTTAAACGAACTTTGTGAAGCTAGGCATATGCCTGTCAAAATGGATGTAAACAACTAGAACAAACATAAATATTCACGTACCTTGTATTATTACGCGAATGCAAAGGAAGCATTCAATAGACAAATACTCAATAATAAACATTTTTTCTTGGTCCTGAGGAACAGGTTCGTCAAGTCATAGGTATAGAGCACGCCGCGCTTGGCTGTGTGTGTGTGTGTGGTGCCTCAGTACCTTTAAAAAGTTTGAAATGTACTTGTTTAAACTTACCAACTTTGTGGCATCCAGGTTTTTGCCAGGCATCGCCTGCCGTCACACTCGACACGAGAAAGGCATTAGAAACGGACAGAATGGCCAGTAGCAACCAGAATGTTAACATCCTGAAATAAAAAACAACATCAAGTTGAAATCAAGCTGTTTAAGTAATTAAATGCAGGTCCGGGTTTTACGAGTAGCAGTTTAACGAACTTCTCACTTAACGAGTGAATTTTGGTGATTTGAGGGGACTTGTGTAAGAGACAAGGCTAAAATGATCCTGATTTAAAGATACCGCTTTTCAGGAGATTTTGGTTTAAGCAAGATAATTATAGCTCTGACCCGTTCACAGTTTTTTAGGATACACAGATGTGCGAAAGTAAACAAGAGGACTTTGGCTTTCTGTAAATTTCGTTGTATCTCTATCTAAAAACTAAAACTAAAACACACTAAGAGTAGATGCACATGTTTCTTGATTGAGACATGATACCTATGGGTAATAAATTTTACTGTACACAACACAAGAGAAAATATTTATAGATTCTTCCACCCAGATAATTATAGAGTCCCTCTTACTACTCGAAATCAACGTTCGTTACTTCGTTACGAATCTTAAAACTCACGCCTTATTCCGATCAGTTTTTGATCACCGCTAGTTTGCAGCAGGTGAATATAGTCATGTTTTCACAATGTCAGCGTCCAGTATTAAAAGAAAACGGCTTACCATTGAAGAGAAAATGTCGATATTAAAACAAATGAAAACGACAACGAGAAAAGGTGATGTTTGTAGGCAGTACAGTGTTGTACTGTCTACATTATCAACAATTTTTAAGTACGAAAATGCTATTGTCTAGGCTTGTGGTGCCAACACTATTGACAACAAGAGAAAAAGTCTAAAAACAACCGACATGCAGAAATTGGACAAAGCATTGTTTGATTGGTTCAAATATCAGAGGCACGCAAACATTGCTATAAGTGGTCTATTTCTCCAGGAGAAAGCTGTTTTTCTTAATAGAGAAATGGGATATGGAGAGAATTTCCTGCAGAAATTATTCCCAATAGATTCAGCAAGAGTCCATAAGGGTTTACTGGCTTTGGAGCTCGAGAGGCCTTTTTTTGATGTGGTTATTAAACGAGTTTTTTTGCCTCAGAAAGAATGTGGACATAGCGGTTTCTTGCGTCGTTAAATGCTTGACGGTTTTCTTGACTGAGATTGTGTAGAAGCATTTTGTGAGCTTTGACCTTTTCAAGTCTGGCCTTGTCACAGGATTTAGAGAACCAGGACTTTTGAGTGGCTGAAGAGGTTTTCTGTGTACGTGGAATAAATAATTTTATGTCAGCTTGAATGATTTCGGTGACGTTTTGTGAGATATCACAGGGGTCAGGGTGAGAGAAGCAGACAGACGCCCATGGAAATGAGGAAAAATAATCCCGCATTTCGTCCCAGTTCGCGTAGTTGTGGTGCCAAACGATACGTGAGTGTGATGACTGTGTGACCTCGGGTTGCATTGAGCAGGAAGCAGTGACCATGCCGTAGTCTGAGCGACCAAGGGGGGCGGTGACTGATGTCTTATAGCATTCAGGTTTTGTAATAAGAAGGAGATACAAGGGATTTGAGCTGTGTGTTGGGATGCGAGGTAAGTAAGTAGGTTGCTGAACCATATTGGCTAAAGAATTTCTGACTGCAAAGGCCTTCGCTGCTTTCCCTTGTGGATCGGTTTTTGAAGATAATAAACATGTTTACCTGGACATTAACAGGAGGTTCATCAAGTCATACGTATGGAGTGTTAAAATGTACCTGGCGTAAATCTGGACACTGACTAAGTGGGGCATAAAAAGGATAGAAGCTTAGGAAAACCAGATATGGAGATAAATGCCAAACACCGTTAAAAAGACGAATAAAATGCTAAAACATGTGAGGAATTAGAGATCCGTACTGAAAGTAACTATTGACTGAAAGAAATTGAGGAAGGCATCTGGGTAACTGTTTAATTTGGGTATAGTATATGTTAATATCAATTGAAATATAATAAAAAATCTGGACGCAGCAAGGGCGTTATGGAAGTTAATTTTCTTAAAAATGTTTTAATAGCCAATATATCTTTAATGCAATCAATTTTTTTACCGGTATAACCTATATATGGTATAACAATGTACCATATATAATCAAAATATCGTATTATTTGAAAATGTACACAATTTTTCCAAAAATAAACTTTAAATGTTTCCGAGAAAACTGGTTTCCTAGCTAACGAACTTAGGTTAATAACAAATTGAGTTATTGAGATTTAAAGGATTTAATGAAAATTGGCTACCAAAACGCAGTTACTGCGTCTAGTTGTTTTTTATTACAAACATGCATCATATTTCTATAAATAGTGCAAAAATGCAATAATATAAGGGATGTTCAAAAAAAAATGTAGGAATCAACAACGACACCATCGAAATAATTTTATAAGATGCAGCTCAAGACACCTTTTATATTTTACGGTCACTCTAGACCGGAGACAGAGCAATATAAAACTTCACCCTACCAATCGCTGTGCAGACTAGTTCAAGGCACAGTGATTTTGGAATGGGTGGAGTAAGACTAAGGGTATGCACAATCAACCAAGGGTTGCGGTGCTATCGGGGCGGCAAGGCCGCGGACGAGCCCTGAGGGAACAAAAAAAAAAAAGACACCTTATACGTAACGTATACTTTTTCTGTTATCTTGTATAATAACAATTATATTGAGGTTTTCCCTAGAAATGCATCACACTGTATATATGTAAACAGATAAAAACTGAAACTAAACCCGGATATGGATTCTAGGGGGACTGGTTTGCACTAAATTGTGTGTGTGTTTTGTTTCTTTAACGTCGGCCTATTTCCGCGACTATGGCCAATCACCGACGCCAGGGAGCAGTTTCACCTCACCATCCTGGAAATTTTGCCGAACCTCTGCCTTTCTGTAAGGAGGGTAGGGATATTTAACGTGCCCAACATCGCATGGACACGGGACCGACGGTTTTACGCCCCCTCCGAGGGGCGGAACGTGCAGACATTCAACTTGCTCAAATACAAATGTGGTACATCGTTTTATATCGCTATACGCAAATTCCTTACCAAAATTTAGCGCTGTAGGTCAAAAGACAAAAAAGTTCTGGGCATTTAAAAAACATAAATTGGGGTTTTCCTCAAAACGTCAAAGTGACAGTTTAAAACATTAAAATTCGCATTATTTAGGCAAAGAACTTGAATCTAATACGGGCTATGGAAAGAAAATGTCTCAAGAAGAATGTTTTACACACCCTGCAGTCTTAGTTTCAACCGTCATTGTCCTTCATTTTACTAAAATGTTTCCAGAAAATTCATTTCAAATAGACCCTTTCTCTGATGCTTGGCAGTAGTCTTATCTATATAGTTTATCGTTTAATGGTATATAACTTTTGTCGCATTTTCGTAAAAAATCAATAAAGCTCAATATATCCGTTATTCTAAAAGATATGAAAAAAAATTGTATACATTAATTATAGGGTGTCTTGAGCTACATCTTAAAAAAAGATTTCTACAATCACAGGCTGGCCCATAAGTCATTGGTGATACAAATAAATTTTTTTTAGTCGAAAACGCCTTATGTTTTTGCATTTTCCATCGAAATATAATTCATGTTCGTAAGTAAAAAAATTCTGGACGCAGCAAGTGCATTATGGCAGCGAATTTTGATTAAATGCTTCATATTTGAAAAGCTGAATTTGCTATTAACCTATAAGGTTGACCAAGAAACGGATTTTTTCGGTTACACTTTAAGTTTACTTTCGGAAATTTTTGTACGTTTTCAAACAATAAAGTTATTTTGATGAAACATTGCACATTGTTTTTACTATATATGTTATACTATATATGTTATACTGGTAATCAAATTTGATGCCTGCTTTCTGAAAAAAAAAGACACATATTTGCTACTAAAAACATTTTTATGAAAATTCACTACCATAACGCACTTGCTGCGTCCCGAACTTTGATTACTAAGCAATTAAATACCGATAGATTAGACCATCTTACAAATTACAGCAAAACTTATTACCGTAAATACAGCTTTTAAAAACGAGTTTTAAGAGTTTATAAGTTTGCGTATGATTTACAATATGAATAAATTTTTAAAATGTGTCCTCCAATAATTAATCACCAATAGAAAGGATTAACAGTTGGAAAAAATAATTATTCTTAATCAACAGTCGCTCAAAAATTATTTGAACCCTCTTATAAAACAACACATGAATAAATCTCTATTTGATAAAAATTGATCTACAATTAAATTTAAACACACTATATGAATAAATTAAAATGTACAAATGCCTGCATTTCTAATATTAATCCCTAGTTGAAAATAAAGACGTTTTGCGAGAAGCTGAAAAAGTTCCGACTTACCTGGAGCTTAAAACGCTCGCGGTGCTTCTATGCCAGCGTCGGGACGTCGAATGCAAGGGATGGAAAATCGTTTTCTTTTTCTAATATGTTTGTCTCTCTCTTCCACCTCTACCCCCACCCTCTACTCGCGCGGGGGTGTACTCGTATCATGACCGGTGGGTTAATTTATACAAATTTACTACTCTACGGAGTTATCACACTACTTCAAACAATTTTAATGTTCCTTTGATATTAAATTTAAAATATTGAAAAAAATACAACAGCAGAAAGTAAGATTTTATTATAATAATCATCGCAGTCTAAAAGCGATATCGCCCTGCTGTTGCAATCATGACTCTCTGCCTCCAGCAGCTTTCTTTATTTCACTATAGCTTCTATTCTTCATCAATTGTGGCTGGTTTTCCAGAAATTCTCTTCTTGATTTGCCCCTTCACATGTTTTCAAGTCTCTGTCCTTGAAATAATATTTCAGAAAGTTATCATGTCTTACAATATATCCAATAAATTGTGCCTTTCTTCTCTCAATTTCTTTCATGAGCATATTTCTCCTCTCGCCTCTTCTAGCACACTTTCATTCGTCTTCCTATGTATGTATCGTGTCTTTGTCGTCTTTTTCTATGTCTGCATTCAAAATGCTTTATTTCCTGCGCCTCCTGCTCAGTTAAAGTCTAGCTTTCCGCCCCATATACTATTACAGTTCCTACGCACGACTTGATGAACTCCTTCTTCATGTCCAATTTAAAACGGTTATTAGTGAGAACAGTGTACTTTGTGTATTTAATTCTCGCTTTGCAATCGCAATCCGCCTTTTCAGATATTTACTAGATCTACTATCATCAGTAGTAATACTCCCAAATACTTAAGTTGTTGACCCTTTAGCTTTACGTCAATTTTGGTAGCTCTTTTAGTGAATTTTCTTTACAAAAAATCACTGATGATGAGATCGCGACTTTTTAATTTAAAAAAAATTCTACATATGAGCGCTGTTTAGGACCCCAGGAACCCAAATCCGAGGTCGATTTCAGACTTTATGTATATATATATATATATATATATATATATATATATATATATATATATATATATATATATATATATATATATATATATATATATATATGTGTGTGTGTGTGTGTGTGTGTGTGTGTGTCACCTTTCTTTTGCAAGTGGCTTGGATAAGTTAGGCAAGAAAATCTGCTCGGTACAAATAGATTAAACAGTGCTTTGTTTTAATTAGATAGTCGGATTCTCCGGTCAGTGCAAGTTCTGAGCTGACCTTCAATGTATCTAATTTCGACCACATATTTATAATGCATGTCTGTAAGAAAATAAATTCGGGAGGCAGCAAGTGCGTTATGGTAGCGAAGGTTTATTAAAATCTGCTCATTCCAAATAGATTAAACAATGATTTGTTTTAATTAGATAGTCGGATACCCCCAGTCCGTGCCAGTCCTGAACTGACCTTTAATGTATCGAATTGCGACCACGTAAATATAATGCATATTTGTAAGAAAAGAAATTCTGGACGTAGCAAGTGCGTTATGGTAGCGAATTTTTATTAAATGCTTCAAATTTGAATAGCTCAATTTGCTATTAACCTATAAGGTTCGTTGGCCAGGAAACTAGTTTTTTTCAGGAACATTTTACGTTTATTTTCGAAACATTTTTGTACATTTTCAAACAATAAAGTTATTTTGATGATATATGGTACATTGTTTCTACTATATAGGCCAGACTGGTAACCAAATTTGATGCCTACTTTCTTAAAAAAAAACACATATTTGCTGTTTCAAACATTTAAAGAAAACTCACTACCATAACGCACTTGCTGCGTCCAGATTTTTAAATTATGTTGATTACTTTTGTTTACGCCATATTTATCTGTAGTTTGATTCCTTTTAATACACATTCTAGAACAATCAGAATCATTTGTAATTCTTTTTCGTTTCCTCATATCAGCGCTTTGTGATCTGCATATATTATACGATGCAACCGTTGTCCATTTAGTTTTATTCCTGCTGCCTTTTCCTTTAGCCTATTTATTGTCTCTTCTATCAATAAACTGAACAAATATGGCAATAATAGGCATCCTTGCTCAACATTGCCTTATTTTAGCTTATTTTTATTTCGTGTTTTCATAGATTTATATATTCATATCTTTAATCTTTTCATATTTTAAAATTCTTCGCGTTTTTATGTTTATAGCATATTATCTCTTAATACTTATAAGTATACTTAGATAACTCTAATCACCCCAACACGTATTTTTAATGACCTGACGGTCGTTTCACTGAGAAAGCTGCGTCATCAGAGGATAAAAAAAATTAACTACTTTCCTCTAACATCACTTTTTATCACTAAGTGAGTGGTGAGACAGGAAGTAACGTACCGCCACCTAGTTGCGGAACCAAGTAGTATGTTGTCATGCCAGCTCCAAATAACACCAAGTGTTAAAAAATAGAGACTGTATAACCAACTAACAATTTAGTCAATTGTCAGCCCTGGCCCATTTCTAGCCTAATATAGGGAGAAAGTATGTAAGGCTAGATGCATTCTCGCAACAATTAGAACCGCAGACCGGTTTTGCTCTAATTAGAGCTCGTCGGTACGGCATATTAATTGTAGCGAAAATACATCTATAAAGTAATACGGCTATGGTAGCCAGCCTTCCAACACTAAGTGAGTGGTGAGACAAGAAGTAACGTGCCGCCACCTAGTTGCGGAACCAAGTAGTATGTTGTCATGCCAGCTCCAAATAACACGAAGTGTTAAAAATAGAGACTGTATACAACTAACTAACAATTTAGTAAATTGTCAGCCCTGGCCTATTTCTACCCTAATATAGGCACAAAGTATGTAAGGCTAGATGCATTCTCGCAACAATTAGAACCGTAGACCGGTTTCGCTCTAATTAGAGCTCGTCAGTTCGGCATACTAATTGTAGCGAAAATACACCTCTCTACAACCAACTAACAATTTAGTAAAATTTAGTATTCTCCTAATCTCAGTGTTGGTGTAGCGAAATGTAATTTTCTTTATCTAGATATCTCAATATTTAAAGAAAAAATTACTCTGTTTTATTCTGGAGGAGCTCAACAATTTAAAACCTTGGATAAAGCAAGATTATGATGTGATAGGTGTTTATTTATCTCTTTGTTATAAACTGGTACAGTGTATTCTTTATCCAATTAAGTAACTAATTATTATAAATCTGAAGGATAGGTAAATTATGCTAGGGTCTAGGAGGTGAATATCACTCTTGGCCTAACTATTGTGCGGATTTAGATCCATGTGAAGACCACCTCGACATATCGACCACTAATAAGCACTGACTAAATACACGAAGAAATTAAAAAGAGTAACACACTTCAGTGACGACGAAGTGGTGAAAACTGCAGTTTGGGCAGGCACATTTTGAAGACAAACCGAAAGAATATATTTTAGGGGTATCGAATTGTTGCTGAAACGATGTAATAAGTGCAATGATGTTAGGGGGGGACTATATTAAAAAATAAAATGTAATTGTGAGTGCATGCCGTTGCTTTGATATTTGATAGTCAGGTTAGGAAATTTTGGCGTTTACCTCGTATGAGACCACCTGACTGGTATTAAAAAATAAAAGCATGGCAAATGATATGTACAGAAAAACGTGGAGTGAGAGATACCTATACCTATAATAAACTGCATTTTTTACACTAATTCACGTAATTTTTTGAATAGTATACCTACATATTATATAGGTATGTATATTACTCAACCTACCGTTTGCCTGTAATTTTATCTGACAGTTCATATCGTACTTTGTTTAATCTCTTGAAAAGTAATCATGAACTCTTTATATCCATAATTTCCAGAAAATAGCTGAACGTAGGAAATGAATATTCAATATTCACAATGTAATACTGGCTAAAATGGGTGTATAAAAGTTTACGACAGCTTTAGAACTTCTTCTAATGACAGCGTTTACCGTTTTCATGATACATTTACTCGGAATAATGTCACAAGTTAGTCATCAAATAAAAGAAATAATTTGCAATACTTTGGATTCCAGACTTTAAAATAATACCTACAAAGAACTGTTGCTTCCTAGATATGACACTTAATAGAATTATCATAGGTCACGGTGCTTTTAAGTCTCATTTGTATAAAATATAAGTTGAAGACAATCCATTATGATCATGTAACAACACCAGCCCAGCTGATTTAAATCAACTGATCTTTTCCTGGATTGTGGATCATGAACAAAGAAAAGTATAATTTTGTAATTTGATAGAATGCAATGTTTCCTTTCCAGTTGATGTGACATCACTTATATATGAAGCTGTTTGTGATAAAAATGTCATGATAGCTTTCATGTGTTTTGTTAAAGACTCTAAGTCAGCTAGGTTTATATAGCTCTTAGTAAAAAGATTATATTTTGAAAATTTGACTGTTCCAATAAATATTGTCCCAGCTAACCTTTAATGCTGGCCCAGTATTGGCGTCATAGCCGGTACCCGGCACTTGCATTGCTGGAGAAGTGCTTGAATACAATGCTGGGCCGGTAACTATAGGAAACTCCGGCCAGCATCCGGCCAACGGTCTGTTAGCCAGCACACACATTACAGGCCAGGCACCTTACCAACGCTACAGAGTTACTTGATTTCAATATTAAATCTGCATTTCTCAGGCACCTATATCAAGTGCTCAATTTTAGGTGGCCCACTACTTCTACTATGAAGGACCAGCACTATTCTGCATATATATATATATATATATATATATATATATATATATATATATATATATATATATATATATATATATTAAATAGTCCAATACTGATCAACATGATTTAGGAATAAGTATACATAAGGAACCTATCAAATTGTTAAACGATATTGGTAATTTATAAATATAACCCATCAATACAGACCATTATTTTCATCGATATTTAATTTTGTAGAGCTAGATTATATTATTACATAAAATCAGAATATTGAAACGGTTTTCTTATATCATAGGATATAGAAAAAATGAAATAAAAACCAAGTACCTATATAATATTAAACGTTTTAATGTTATAAAATAAAATAGTAACTTTTGCAATTAACAATAAAGAAAGTATAAATGTGTCAAAATTAACAATAATGCCAAATAAAATATCAGTAAACAAACTCATAAATGAAACAGTAATTTGAGAATCCATTTAATTAACAATATAGGTGAATATTAATATTTTAGTAGGTACATATACTTTCATATGGTCTGAATATCCATGTGCACTCAGCACATATGCACTCGCATAAACAAACTTAAAGATATATGAAACACGATCTGTATAATATTTATAGCAAATAATTGGTGAAAATAATAACAAGTAAATATTTGCGAGTGTGTACAGTTGACTGCACGAACAATTCCCTAATGTCTTTTTTCAAGAGACGCTGTGTCCATCTGGTTTGTCCACTAATTGAGGTTTGAAATTTCATCGAAGGTGAACACTAAGTGAATATTTTAAACTGATGAGCACTGATATGTACACTTTCAGAGACCCCAATTCACCACAGCACATTTTTAAAGATTTGACGATCGTTTCAGTAACAAGGTTAGCGTCATCAGAGAATGTATTATCTTTTACAACTGTAAACTACTTAAAACATTTCATCTAGCACTTGAGTTATATTTCAGGCTCAGCTTACAATATTTTTCCTAAAACATATTTTTGTCTCCTATATATTCTTCACTGTCTGCTGCATTACGAAGGCAAAACTTTAATGAGTCACCTTTTGTTGTCTGGCATCTTCACGCAAAGGGTTCTTCCTCACTATGTTCCTGAAAATCAGACACTTTATCAACAAAAAAATTTCCACAACGAAACATTTACAAATAATAAGTATAATAATAATGGTGAAAGCGTAATACTAGTTAGGTATATTGAATTAATCAATCTCAATAATGTTACTTCCTTCCCTTAATTATGGAGGAAGAATGGTGAATAATACAAGAGCTGACACACAAAATCGGTTACCAATATTTGCGTGATTTACAAACTATACATTCAAGTGCTTATGATTTGCATACTGTGAGAATACTACATTAAATATAATGCTATAAGACTATAAATAAATTAAAAAATGATTCACTTACATATTGCCTTGTGACAGATAACTTCTTGCGTTTTACCATTTATCATTCTACTTTAATTAAGCTCAAACACACAGCACTACAACACATAAACATACGCCATGTTGTTTTAGTTTTAACGTTTTCTTTTGTCCTAGCGCCATGAACATGCGCCAACACTATCGGCTCACGATGATAGACGAGCAGACGAGGGCTATTATGGCTACCATGCACTTATCCAGCGTTTTGCCAGTACTGTGAAAAAGCGATAATTCTCACTGTATAGCCAACATTGGTTAGGTACTGCGGAATACCGTAAATATTATTTGCATTTTGCCAACGCCAATAGGGTAAGGGTAAACCGCCTTTTCGTCGTTGCCGTTACTGAACCAGCACAGACGACATTATCCCGGCAGACGGCCGATGGTTGCGTGTTTGCTGGGGTACTAGTGGCAATATACTAATATAGTCTTAAGGGATACTAAATAAACTTAGCAGGTTAATGTGTAGTCAGAAAGATAAAAGTAAGTTCCTTTGTGTCTTTCCTTATGCTAACCTTTTTTTTCGCCGCAGCCTCCCCAGTATGTTAAAAAGTCCACATGACAGGCTCCATTGGTGTGAAAAGTGTCCCGGTGTTTCTCCTGCAACAACTTGTAGCGTAGATGTGTGCATGCATATGTATGTGTGTGTATGTCCACATGAAGATGTAATGTGGAGTTTGTCCTGCACCTACATTTTTTTTATATTTCAACAACACACCACGAGAGCTTACAGTCTAAATACTATCCTACCGTAGGTATCGACAAGGAGGAAAGAGACAACTTGTTAATTCTGGCCATGAAGTTTTAGAGGTTCGGAGGAGAAGGAAAAACATGTGCCGGCAGGAAATTACAAAACTTGGAAGTCCTCGGGACAAAAGAGTGTGCATAACAAGATACTCTATGTTTGGTGACCTGGAGAATAAAAGGGTGCATTCGCTCTGTTCCCCTGGTAGATCTGTTGAGGGCAGCAGGTGGAGGAACTATGGAAGAAAGCTCCTCTGAGCAGTGCCCATGCAGATATCTATAAAAGAGAGAGAGAGGTCACCAACGGCACGTCAGTGGGCAAGGAATGGCAGTCTTTGGGCGAGGGTAGGGTCACCGATGAGACGCATAGCACTCTTCTGAATAGAGTCCAGGATAGCGAGTGTAGAATCGGCAGCAGCACCCCAGATGTGGGAGCAGTATTCGAGGTTTGGCCTTATTTGTGAAGTATATAAGCTTAGCTGAGGAAAAGTATTTGCGAGCCCGGAAGAGGAAACCTAATTTCTTAGCAGCCGCTTCTGCAATTGATGTGACATGTTGGTGCCAATTGAGATTTAGATCCACAGAAATGCCAAGAAGTGAAAAGGACCCATTACTTTGAATAACTTGGTTGTTCATTGTGATGGGTCTAGGGCTGGTGTATCTCTTATGAGATAGAAAGAAAGACTAAGATTTGGTGGAGATGAAGTGTACAAGATTTCTACTTCCCCAGTCTACTATTTTTTGGAGATCCACAGAGACAGAACCATCCACGAGTCTACGATCCTCATCTAATTGGGCTAAAGAGACGGGCTTAGAATATTGTATATTTGAGTACAGGGTGCTGTCGTCCGCGTAACTGTGAACTGGGTTGGATGTGCTAGAGAGGAAGTCATTGATGTGGAGAAGAAACAAAGTAGGGCTAAAGCTGAACCTTAAGGGACTCCTGCATTAATTGGATACAGTTTGGAGGAATGGCCATCCACGACAACAGAAATGCTCCGGTTGGAGAGGAAATTTGCTGTCCAAGTACAGAGTTTTGATGGTAGGCCATAGGCCGGAAGTTTATTAAGCAGCGCTGGGTGCCAGACCTGGTCGAATGCTTTGGATATGTCTAGAGCGACAATCTGGGATTCACCGTGTAGTTCCCTAGACTTGTTCCAAGAATAAGTGACAAAGGAAAGGAGGTGGGCAGTTGATCTGCGCTGACGGAATCCATACTGCCTGTCGTAGTTTTTCAAAAAAAATTAGTAATTCGGTGTTTATATATTTTCCATCACTTTAGAGACAATTGAAAGGAGAGAAATTGGCCTCTAGTTGCTGGGAAGCGCTTTGGATCCTTTTTGGGGACTGGTTGTACTCGTGCAGTTCTCCAGTTACTAGGAAATATGCTTCTATTGTAAGATGTCTGAAACAGACGAGTCACGACATGAGCAAGTTCTGGTGCGCATTTTTTTTTTAGAACAATTGCTGGGATCTCGTCAAGGCCTCAGGCTTTCCTGGTATTAAGAGAAGAGAGCATCTTTCGTACTTTTTAGTTTTGAAAATGATATCCGTCATTTCATGCGCGACATTGGGGACTGTTGGTGGTTAAATATTTGGAGGTGGGTTGAGAGTAGAATTGCCGGCGAACAACGAGGCAAAATTTTCAGCCTTGTCCAGAGCGGTAAAAACAATTTCATCCCCTGAAATAAGAGGTGAGAACGTGCTCTTGCAGAAATTATCCCCAATAGATTTAGCAAGAGTCCAAAAGGATTTGCTGCCATTAGCCGTTAGAGCTTGAGAGGACTTTGTTTTTGATGTCGTTATTAAACGAGTTTTTTGCCTCAGAAAGAATGCGGAAGAATGCACCTAGTGTTAGCTACTGGACGTATAAATCCTGTTGAAGTGAGTTCATATACATGGGTGTATTTGTGCTCGCGTATGTGTGTGGGTGGATATGTATGTAAGTTTTAATTTTAATATCTATTTTAAGAAGTTAAAAGAGCTTGTTGGATTAGCATTGTTAAGACAGGTTTTGCCATTGTGACAAGCAAGGTCAAATTATGGATCTTTGTTCATTTTAAAGATTGATAGTGACTGCATAAGCCAGTTCTCAAAGTCAAAACGCTAATCAAAAAAAAATTAATAATAATAATACCTAAGTACCTACAAGTACTTATACATTGAAGTAGGTAACTATCTTTCCACCAAATTTGTAGGTAGGTAATTAAAATGTAAGATAGGGAGGACATTAAATTTCTAGTACAAGCATATTAATTATCTGTAATGCTATGCGTCAATTCCATAAGATATTGTTATCAAGAATGAGTATCTATATCTTATAGGTGACTACATCATTTTTATTTAGGTACATAATATTTATTTTAAAGCCATCAGAAGGCAATATACACGGTGTTTCAATTTATAGTAGCAGGACTTTAACAGTCGATAGAACATATCATTTTAACACAAAAAGTTTATATAAATATAACCTCTAATTTGCTTCCAAACGGAAATACAGGGTGTTGAAATTTTATATTTATTGAAAATCTTTTAGAATATCTTTTGAACGTAGTGAAATATTAGATGCAGTTCCATACGCACGTTCTATGCCGATTGAGATTGTTATACTGTGGTATTCTTGTCTCAAATGATATACTGGGTGTTACTTTTCCGGGTTCCGTAGACTATTTGAAATAATAGAACTTCTTTCACGTACACCACAGCCTTTTTATGATATCTTTTTTCTTAAAGAACGATATCTTAGCAACATTTTTGGTTCCCGATAGTTTTATGCTATCTTGAGCGGTTAAGGAAATATTAGTGGTTTTTTAAGCAGTTATGTTTTTTTTTTCGAAAGTTCAAAATCTTATATATCCCTTAAAAAGCTAATTAGAGGTTATGTTTATATAAGCTTTTTATCTTGAAATGATCTAATCTATTCACTGTTAGAGTCCTACTACTACTTCCTAAGATAAATACAGGCTGTTGAAATTTTGAAAAAAAAGTTTTCCGGCAATTACTACTAAACCACACAAGGTTTTGATTTTAAATTTTGCGAGTGTTTTTTGCATCAACGTGGCATAGAAACTGGGGTATGAAAATGATTTTTAGCTCATAACCTGTACACCACTGGATTTTTGACAAAAGTTATCTCACTCCTGAATTGCCTGTACATTTTATAAGAAAATCTTACTCTATCTCTTTTTTCGTACGATGCACGGTTTTCGAGGAAAACGCCATGAAACCTAGCAATGCGGTTGAAAATGGATACACAGTTTGAACATGAGTGGGTAAATTTAATAACAAAATCTCATATAATGGAACAAAAATCTCAAAATTAATAAGTAACAGTTAGAACTATCGCAAATGTTCTCAATGGGGACCATTTTGTTGTATACACATTTGACAGCGGCGTACAATGGATCTCATTACATGAAGTAAATGGTATTCACGTATTTCATTGCATGCAATTTGTATCCGCTGGATCAATTCATCCCTCGTGTCCACTGTAGTGTTATAAACTCATTCTTTGATGAATCCCCACACGAAAAAATCTAGTGGAGTCAAATCTGGAGAACCAGCCGGCCAGGTAACAGTCTCGCCATGTCCAATCAAATTGCTGGGATAATTAGCATCTAACCAATCAGGAACATTTCGTCCATAATAGGCTGGACAGCCATCTAATTGAAACCAAGCATTCGGCATCAAACCTAGCGGAACACTTTCCCACAGATTTCCATGCTCAGCGCTCCAGAAATTCCAGAAATGAATTATAATTCAGCCTTTCCGGTAGGATATAAGGTCCCATAATAGTTGTATTGTAAATACCTAGCCAAATGTTTACACTGAATTCCTCTAGAACATTACTTTTCCTAGTAGCGTGTGGATTTTCATTTGCCCAAGCATGCTGATTATGGAAATTAACGACGCTACTCCTAGTGAAGCGAATCTCATCACTCCGTATAACTTTTGTTAAAAATAAGGGGTCATCTTCAACCGAATTTAGAATACAGTGACAAAAGATAGAACTGCGTTCATCGTCCCCTGGATGTAAAGCGTGCACATGGTGTAAATGATTAGGATATCTATGGTCTCTTTTTAGTGCCCTCCATATTATATATAGATTTTGGTATTGAAGTTTTCTGGAAATTCTTCGAACACTTGTCGTCGCGCAATTATCAAATTCGCGTAAGATCCTTCTTTCCCTCAAGACATTTAGGCTACTTTGATTTGAACGTTCGTTACTTATTCTTAGGCCATTTTCAGCGAAGCGTCTATAAATGTGCATTAAAACATTGAGATGTGGTGGCCTTCTGTTTGGAAATCGTCGTTGATATTTCCTTGCTGCAACTACCGAATTTCCATTTTCAAAGCCATAAATGAAATGCATATATGCACATTCTTGACAACTAAATATAAATTGCATTTTTTCAAACTTGGCACTTACTATTATTATTATTTATAAGCAAAATTCACACTCGCACACACCTAATTCAAGGTATAAGCAATAATCGTTGTTGGATTAACGTCCAACTTAAGATCACAGATTTTGACATTGCAGATAAGTTATTGTTCCATAGCAATCTTAGTTTTGCAGTAAGAAAACTCAGAATTGGAACGGTTAAACATTTTAATTTTGATAGTGTTCACCTCGACGACCGTGCATCGTAGGAAGAAAGTGGTAGAGTAAGATTTTCTTCTAAAATGTACAGGAAATTCGGGTGTAAGACAACCACTGTCAAAAAATCAGTGGCGTACCGCTTATGACCTAAAAATCATTTTCATACCCGAGTTTCTACGCCACTGGACGGTCAGCACATCCCTGCTATGTACTGAACGATAGAACTACTGGTACACAAAAATACACGCCAAATTTGAAATCAAAAGCTCGTATGGTTTAATAGTAATTTCCGAAAAAACTTTTTTTCATAATTTCAACACCCTGTATTTCACTCTGGAAGTAGTAATAAAGTTTTAGCAGTCAATAGTACAGATCATTTTGAGACAAAAAGTTTATATAGACATAACCTCTAATTAGCTTTCTAAGGAAGATACAGGGTGTTGAAGTTTAGAAAAAAAACATAACTGCTTCAAAAAAACAGCAATATTGCGACAATCGCTCAAGATTGTATAAAACTACAAATAACAGAAAATGTTGCTAAGAGGTTGTTCTTTAAGAGAAAGGTATCATAAAAAGTCAGTGGCGTACGTGAAATAAGTTTTATTATTTCAAATAGCCTACGGACACCGGAAAAGTAACACCCAGTATATCATTTGCGACAAGAAGGCTACCGAATAACAATCTCAATTTATATAAGACGTTTACGGAATTGCATGCTAATATCTCACTCTGTTCCAAAGATATTGTAAAAAATTGTTATTATTGAATATAATATTAAACTTCAACATCCTGTATCTCCCCTAGAAAGCAAAAGAGGTGTTGTGTTTATGTGAACTTTTTGTCTTAAAATGATCTGTTCTATTGACTGTTGCTACTATAAACTGGGACACTTGTATATACGAGAAAAAACAATTTCAAATTGACAATAAAATCGTAATCGTTTAAACGGCAGGATGAATAAACTGAAACACTAACTTCAAACAAATAAACTAAATAATCTGTTGGGCGTTGGACGATATGTTATAACTTTCTCAATTAATACCTAATTCTTGGCACACATTTGAAATTGGCCTCCAATGTGGATGGATAACATTGGTAGTGACATCTACTGAAAAGCACCTTGAACTTCCTGCCGAAAGATCTACTTTGATAAATGTCACTTTTGAACTACGGATCAACTACGCTTTTATATTTAAATTTGATTATCAGCTGATCGTGTCATTTGAAATCAATAAACACCACTAAAAACTCCACAATTTTTGGTACAATCAGAATCGAATCCATTCATATATCTGCTCAAAAGTACCACGTATTATGATTGAATATACACTGGAAGAAGATTTACCAGAAGAATTCAGAGGTGGCAAACTGAGTTTGAATGCCAACGAAAACAAACAATGTGATAAGACTTCTGATAACAAAGATAACGCTTCCAATGCAAATAGCAATAATAATTATTGGGGTAGCACTTTTATATCTCCATTAACATCAATTCCTAATAAAAGTAAGCAAAGCTAGGCCTTTAATTTAGATTGTCGATAGATAACACAACAATATCTAATATGTGTAACTGATATAAATAAATGTGAAAAAGAATATCCATGTCTTACAATACAGGTCTTATTCTGTGTCCTTCTACTTTTAGCTGTAGTATGTAGCTTATATTTTTTAACTCAAAACGAATTGACCTACTTATATTTTATTTATGTTGTAGTTACAGAAACATTGTGGAGCTCCTCCTCGAAGAAACCAGAAGTAGTACCACAGTCAAGCACAGAAAACACCAACAACAAGAAAACCATACAACCAGCAATACATATCGTAGAGGATCCATTTAATTTTTTTACATTTCGCGACAGTGTTATTGAACGAGCCGTCAAAGAATGCTGCGAGCAATTCTTAGATCCAGAATCAGATGGACCGGTAATCTCATACTTCCTGCTGACCCAGTAAGTAATTCCAAATTTAAATTTCTTCTATTGAAATTATGTTTAGTGGTTAGTTTTACAAATTCTATTTCAGTTTCAATCAGCGATTAAATTTAGCTAACAGATTTTTCAACTAACTGAATAATTTAAAATGTTAATTGTTTAAAATCATCAAGTAATTATGGGTAACAATAAGTATCTAACTGGGATACCTATTTAAAACGTGCCGTAAACTTCATTTTGGTGAATTTTTATTTTTAAAAAATCATTAATAGAATAATGGTGAGACTACAAAAATTTTTTCAAATAAGCGCGAACTAGGACCCCTAGAACCGATATCCGGGGTCAGTTTCAATTTTTATATGTTTATATGTTTATGTGTATATATATATGTATATATATATATATATATATATATATATATATATATATATATATATATATATATATATATATATATATATATATATATATATATATATATATATATATATATATATATATATATATATATATATATATACTGCTGACTGCTGACACTGATTTTCCTGAGATTCTAGAAATTTTCACGTTGGCCAACGAATATTCTGGAAAATATTTCTGCTAGCAGCTTGAAAATCTCACTTCTGACACCATTTGTTACGTTCCACGGGGTTCTGGATTTGTTTACTAACAAAACACAGCTTTTCAAACTACTATTTATTATTACCAACTATTTTCCAACACCAGTAGCAACTAAAATATTTCTCTTCTCTATTATTAAATGTCCATAGAACTATATTCCACTATCGCCTTCTATCATCGCTCCTTTATACACCAACACTTACTCTTGACTCGCTTAATACTACATGATCACTTCTGTTACACCACACTACTCAATACTGAAATAACTTATTCTGCGCACTGCTCGTCTATTTATACTGTCCATAGAGATTCTAGACCTTCTACACTATTCTACACCTGTCACTTCTGGTCTCTTCTAGAAATACCATTCTAGAGTGTTCGCTGTTACCAACACACTACCATAGAAGTAACAAAGTTCCTAAACTTAATCCTCATAGACAAATGTGACACTGCCTCCCTCTTATATTCGATCGTCCCGGTCGAATTCTGACATTTTTTGGTATGGTGTAAGTCTGTGCATACGGACCACCTTCATCTTGCTCTTCGGGCTCCTCTGAATTCGATAGACAACGTCACTGATCCTTTATTACCACCTTATAAGGACCTTCGCATAATTTCTGTAATTTCGGTGACCGTTGCTTGCTTCATACTGGCTTGTAGAACAACACCTGATCTTCTTCTTTAAAACCAGCTGAATTAGGTGACACGTCATAGTGGGTCTTCATGCGGTCGCTTTCTATTCATATATGCATTCCGACAGCAGAGTGGATGGTTTTCCTTCTAGTCAATATGTCGAGGCTTCTTTCAAGCGAAGTTCTTAGGTGGTACTGGCTCTTCCGTATAGTTGCTGTTGTTCTGATGTTTCTACTTGCACAAATATCTCGACGGGCCCTATTCATCCTTTCGACATCGGATCTGTTCCAACAACTGTGTTTACTGGCCTTTTTCTGGGTTGGCTTCACATTTTCGTGGTCTTTGAACCCTTCGTCTTGTATTTCTCTCATACTTCCTTCACCACTTGCTTCTGGTTGAGTAACTAGGTCGTCTCTTCCTCTCACAACTCTCTTCACTGGAATGGCACTTTCACGGCAGGCGTTGCTATTTTTCTCTATGGTGATTTTCCGCACTAACAGGTTACTGCCAGGCGACATTATTATTTCTTCACCGCCGATAGTCAGGATGTTAGTGCCAAGATCATGTTTAGCGCACTGGCCCTGAAGTATGTCCAAGCCAATTATAATCGGGTCTGATATGGCGGCGACTATGGCTCTCTGCTTTGCCTTCCATGTCCCAATTTGCAGCTCGACGTCAGTTGCGCCAAATACCTGGATCCGATCACCACCGGCTGCATTTACTCTGTACACTCTGTCTGGCTCTCTTACTCGCCATCTTGGAACCGTGTCGCGGCGAATAATCGTCCTAGGTGCGCCTGTGTCGACGACCATCTGGGTCTTATTACCGCTTACGTATCCGTCTACGATGAGAGCGCTGCCAGAATCGCTAACCTGAGAAATGGTTACCGGCCTTAGCTTCACTTTCTTCCTTGCGCGTGATCTTAAAGCCCAACATTCGCCCCTTATATGTCCCACCTTGCCGCAGTTCCAGCAGCGCAAGGCATTTGCACGGTGAGCTTATTGGGTGTCCATGAGACCTCGGCCTTATTTGTTCTGCTATTTTCTCTAGTAGCTGCATGATCTTGGATGGATCTGTTTTATTTTCTTCTTGGACTTGAAGACTGCAAACTTTAACATGACTTTCTGACGCTTGCTTTACCGCTTCAAACTCCAAGGAATGTGTCAAGTGTTCAAGTTTTTGTGTCTCGCCATCCTCAGCGCCTGTTGCGTGTCAGTATCTCTGATGCCATCAATGAAGGTTTGCAGTGACAGCTGGTTTAAAAACTCTATCGGAGCTATGGGATAGGCTAATCGTGTCAGTCTGACAACGTCGGCGTGGAGATGTTGGAGACTTTCGCCCGATTTCTGACATCGATTTTTCAACTGCAATCGATACAGCTGTTGTAAATGCTGGTCGCCAAACCTCATCTCTAATTGATGTTTAATGCTGTCAAAACTCAACGTTTCTTCCCTGGGAATACCTTGGAGCACATCTAGAGCATCTCCTCTTAGAGCCACAATTAGCGAAGTCGCTTTCTCTCTCTCGCCTCAACCATTTGCTATAGCAGCGGCTTCGAACTGGTGTAGATAAATACTCCACGGGACTGAACCATCAAATGTGGGAACCTTAATTCTTGCGACCGGACTATCTTCGAGCCTGATGTTTCCTTTGGCTAGGGTTTCGCACTTATTTCCTAGTGATTGTATTTTCTGATGCACTTCCTCTTCTATATTCGTCAGCTTATCATGTACATCGTCGCTGATACCCCTTACTCTGCTTTCTACTTGTCGGAAGATGTCGTCTTTTACCTGCTTCATAAGTTCGTCCACACACGAAGTAATATTCTTAATTCTGCTGGCTTGTTCTTGCAGAATTTTCTTAATTTCTTCATCTCTTCTTCTGGCTTCCTCGTCTCTTTTTCGGGCCTCTTCATCTCTTGTTCTCATTTCTTCTTTGACTTCTTTGTCTCTTTTTCTCAGTTCCTCTCTTATCACTTCGTCTCTTTTTCTGGCCTCTTCGTCCCTTTTTCTCATTTCTTCTTTGGCTTCTTCGTCTCTTCTGACCTCTTCATCTCTTTTTCTCATTTCTTCTTTGGTCTCTTCATCTTCTTTTCTCATTTCTTCTTTCACTTCTTTGTCTCTTTTTCTTGCTTCTTCATCTCTTTTTCTGGCCTCTTCATCTCCTTTTCTCATTTCTTCTTTGGCTTCTTCATCTCTTTTTCTGGCCTCTTCTTTCATTTCTTTAATCAATTCCAATAGCTGGGCGTCCATTTTGGCTGTTGCGCTACGTGTCTTAGGCATAGATGTAGTTAAACCTGGTAAACAGTTTATTCTGTTTCAAGAACACACCCAGTTATGATTTACTGCTGACACTGATTTTCCTGAGATTCTAGAAATTTTTTTATATATATATATATATATATATATATATATATATATATATATATATATATATATATATATATATATATATATATATATATATATATATATATATATATATACTGCTGACTGCTGACACTGATTTTCCTGAGATTCTAGAAATTTTCACGTTGGCCAACGAATATTCTGGAAAATATTTCTGCTAGCAGCTTGAAAATCTCACTTCTGACACCATTTGTTACGTTCCACGGGGTTCTGGATTTGTTTACTAACAAAACACAGCTTTTCAAACTACTATTTATTATTACCAACTATTTTCCAACACCAGTGTCAACTAAAATATTTCTCTTCTCTATTATTAAATGTCCATAGAACTATATTCCAATATCGCCTTCTATGATCGCTCCTTTATACACCAACACTTACTGTTGACTCGCTTAATACTCCATGATCACTTCTGTTACACCACACTACTCAATACTGAACTAACTTATTCTGCGCACCGCTCGTCTATTTATACTGTCCATAGAGATTCTAGACCTTCTACACTATTCTACACCTTCTATTTATACTGTCTATAGAGATTCTAGACCTTCTACACTATTCTACACCTGTCACTTCTGGTCTCTTCTAGAAATACCATTCTAGAGTGTTCGCTGTTACCAACACAGTACCATAGAAGTAACAAAGTTCCTAAACTTAATTCTCATAGACAAATATGACAATATATACATATATATATATATATATATATATATATATATATATATATATATATATATATATATATATATATATATATATATATGTATATCCAACCGCTAACTCAAAGAATAAAAATTTGAGTTTTCTTTCGAAAAAAAATATTTTCTCCGAAAATTACAAAGTTATTTTAATGAAATTCCATGGATATGTTGCCTTGGGAAGTACCTTACTACGTACCAACTTTGAGTTTTCTTTCGAAAAAAAATTCTTTCTCCGAAAATGAGAAAGTTATTTTAATGAAATTTGGTGGGTATGTTGCCTTGGAAAAGAGCTTACCACATGCCAAAATTCAACCTTTTAAGTATATAGAAAATTGAGTTATTTAAATTTGAGCCATTTAATAAAAATTCACTACCATAAGGCACTTGGTGCGTCCCGAACTTTTATTAATTCATCTAGTGCTATTGAAAAAATTATAGTGCAAAAGTCTCCTTCTCAATATTCTCTCAGTTTTTTATTGCTATGTTTTTGATACTTATTTGTTATTTTTAGGATTAATCACTGGGATACTGACAAAGAACGCTTAGTATTATTAACGCCAAAGACTTTAGTTACTGCCAAATATGATTTTATTGCTCTTAGAAGGTTGGGGTATAAAAAACTACCTTTAGAAGTACTTGACCAGGTTATTATAGGGAATCTTATTTACCCTCAAGGCTCACTAATACCGTAAGTTATTTCTTCTTTTTTTTTTGTTCCAAGTATTTTAATCATCAAATTGAAGCTTAATGATAATATACTTTATGGATGTTAATTGCACTTGTTGATATTAAATCCATACGTAAACATTTAATATACTTTATTATTTCACTAACTGAATAAACTATACATTTAACTATAAAACAATCACAGACAGCACATAACAGATAACTGACCGAGCGTGGAGAGACGTATCTTCACTATGTCGGTTGGTAGCGAGGAGAGAGAGAGAGAGAGAGAGAGATCCCTGGTGTCTCTTATATAGTAGTTCTTGACAGCTTGCTGTCGAATAACGTAACGTAACGTTTAGCTGTCAAGAGAAACATAGAGTAGTGTTGACGGAAACACTGCGGTCGGAACCACCGCCACATACTCCCCTCTCAGTGGCAACGCTATTAGTTCAAGTATCTTCGTGGAAATCGAACTCTACGTCCATGGCGTGTAGTTTGAACGGGAACGGGAACTTCACTGTCACTTTCAGTTTCACTGGGTGTTGGACTTTCACTGTCACTTTCAGTTTCACTAGGTGTTGGACTTTCACTGTCACTTTCAGTTTCACTGGGTGTTGGACTTTCACTGTCACTTTCAGTTTCACTAGGTGTTGGACTTTCACTGTCACTTTCAGTTTCACTAGGATGTCTCTGAGGCTGGAAAGTTGTCTGTTCGTTATCACAAAGAATGAATGCGGGTTTAAGACGGTCAACAGAAATTGTCTCTTCTCCGTGTGATTTCTTGATTTTGAAGACTTTGTCAGTTCGGGATAACACTTCAAAGGGGCCGTCATAAACTGGTTCGAGACTTTTTCGCGGAATATCAATGCGAACAAAAACAAAAGGAGCTTCCATAAGCTTAGGATGGACAAATACCTTTTTTGCAGTATGATGTTTAAAAGGTACTGGTCGAAGTTTCCTTATGTCTTCTTTCAGCTGAGATATAAGTGGTGGAACATCATGAGCTTGTGTGCTGTTGAAAAAGTCGGTGGGAAGTTTGATTGATTCTCCATAGACTATTTCAGCGGGTGTTGAGCGATATTCTGGAATTATGTACGATCTGAGTCCTAGTAACACAATTGGCAATTTAGCGACCCAGTTTTCGTCCATATGAGCTTTCAAGGCCTGTTTCAGAACTCTATGCCATCTCTCGATTACACCATTTGCTGCTGGGTGGTAAGCTGTGGTCTTGATGTGGTCTGCACCTAGTGTTTTAGTGAGGTGTGTGAAAAGGTGGCAATCGAATTGTTTACCTCTGTCTGTGGTGATGTATTGCGGAACACCGAAACGAGAGATCCAGCATGATAAAATAGTGTTCGCTACTGTTTCTGCTGTAATATCTGACAATGGAATTGCTTCGGGCCATCGAGAAAATCTGTCTATTATTGTTAACAGATAGCGTTGACCTTGTGATGCTGGTAATGGTCCCACAATGTCAACATTTATATGCGAGAATCTTCTCATGGCTGGGGTGTATTGTCCAATGGCACTGGAAGTGTGTCTCCATATCTTGACTTTCTGGCAGGGAATGCAAGTTTTAGACCAAAGAGATACATCGCGTTTCAATTTGGGCCAACAAAATCTATCCTGGACCAGATCGACTGAAGCTGATATGCCTGGGTGAGATAAATTGTGGATAGAATCGAAAATCTTTCGGCGAAATTTGAGCGGAATGAATGGGCGAAGTTTCTTTGAAGAAGAATCGCAAATAAGATTCAATCCGTTGTCAAGAGGCATGTTTTGAAATTTGTATGAGGAAGATTTAGACTGCAGAAGGTGTTTGAGTTCCTCACAAGATGACTGAGCTTGCGCAATTTCTTGGAGTGACACAGTGGAAGAAAGTGAAATTGTTTCAATGCGAGAACAATAGTCTGCGGGAATGTTTGTAGGACCTGGTATGTAGCGAATGTCTGTGGTAAATTGACCTAGGAAGTCTAAATGTCGTAGTTGCCTTGGAGATGCTTTATCGACGCGTTGTTCAAAAGCGTATGTCAAAGGTTTGTGGTCCGTATAAATGGTGAAATGGCGACCTTCTAGGGTATATCTAAAGTATTTAACTGCCTGATAAGCAGCTAGAAGTTCGCGATCGTAGGTGCTGTAAGATTTTTGGGCTGAAGTAAGCTTTTTAGAGTAGAAACCTAGGGGTTCTAGTGTTTGATCACGTAGTTGTTGGAGGGAAGCGCCTACGGCATAATCAGAAGCATCGACATGGAGAATCAGTGGTAGCGAAGAAGACGGATGAGCTATTAGTGTAGCGTTTTTTAGTGCCTCTTTCAAACGTTCGAATGCTTCTCGAGTCTGAGGAGTCCACTCGATTTTACGTTTGTCGCGTTTTTTGGGATTCTGGCAGAGGTCGAATAGTGGTTGCTGAATTTCCGCAGCACGTGGAAGAGAACGACGGTAGAAATTTATGAGACCTAGAAATCTTCTGAGTTTTTCAATGGTATCGGGAAGAGGTAGGTCGGTAATAGCTTTGATGCGTTCAGGAAGTGGAAATAATCCAGATTTATTTACACGAAAACCTAAAAATGAAATTTCGGCCACTCCGAATTCACATTTAGATGAATTAATACGGATGCCGTTGTCTTGAAGTGTCTGAAAAAGTTTTGCTAGATGCTCTTGATGTTCTTTTTCAGAAGCTGATGCAACGAGAATATCGTCAAGATAGGAGTAGGCAAAGTCAAGATGTCTTAAAATTGAATGTAAATATCTTTGAAATGTTTGTGCTGAATTACGAAGGCCAAATGGGGTTTTAACAAATTCGAATAAGCCAAATGGAGTTATGACTGCTGTTTTGGGAATATCTTGAGGTGCTACTGGGATATGATGGAAAGCGCGAATGATATCTAATTTTGAAAAAATACGTTTGCCTTCTAACTGGGCATTAAAATCCTGCAAATTTGGAATAGGATATTTGTCTGGGATTGTTTTAGCGTTTAGTGCTCGGTAATCCCCACATGGTCTCCATGAGCCATCCTTTTTTTGCACCATGTGGAGGGGGCTTGACCATGGACTTTTGGAGGGTCTACAAATTCCCAAGTCCATCATGTGCTGGAATTCTAGCTTTGCTTGAGCTAGCTTTTCTGGGGGCAATCTTCTAGCTTTTGCAGTGACAGGTGGTCCTTCCGTACTTATAGTATGGAAGAACTCAACCTCTGGAAGGTTGCTAGAAGAAGTTTCCTTAAAAAGGTCAGGAAATTGTTGTAGCAATTTGAAGTACTGGTGTGTCGGGTCTACAAGATGAATTTTAGAATTAATTCCTAGTGGTGGGTTAGCACCGGCCTTAGAGAGGTTTGTCTTTGTATCGATTAAACGTCTATGTTTCATATCCACAAGTAAAGCAAACTCTGCTAGAAAATCAGCGCCTATAATTGGTTGCTTGATATCGGCAAGTGTGAAGGGCCAGCAGAACCTACGGCGTAAACCTAGATCCAAATCTAATAGTTGTTCGCCATAGGTATGAATAGGGGTCCCGTTTGCAGCATACAAGGTACGTTTCGATTGAAATTTCCGTTGATCGTGAGTGGGTGGAATAACTGAAATATCCGCTCCAGAGTCGATTAGAAATTTCATATTGGAGCGTCTATCAAAAATAAAAAGGCGGCGTGTTAGGTGGCTCTCGTCTCCTGCCGCGTGGAGGGAGTGCCTTATTAGTTTTCCGACACATGTTTTGCTTTGAAATTGCAAGGTTGGATGCAACGTTTGGCCTTCTTGCCAAATCGTTCATGATACCAACACGTGGAGGTTGAGGAATTTGCGGTTATGGAATTTCGAGAAAGCTTGGGTCTTTCTCGGGAGGTAGATCGGGAACGCGTTCGCAATTCGTTGACTAATGCTGTTAGCTTCTCTAATTGTGCTTCTAGCTTGGCTAGCTTGTCGGGCTCGCGTGACTGAATTTCAGCCACGTTGTATTTATCTCCGGAAAATTCCACGATTTTGTCTGCTGTAACCGACAAATTTTCTAGAGAATCGTTGCTTAAAGCCAAAATTGAACGAACGTTGACTGGTAAACGTTGTAGAAATAAAATTTTAAGGAAATTTTCTCCAATCTGACTACCGGCTAAAAACTTCATTTCGCGTAAAAGTTGCGATGGTTTTCTGTCGCCTAATTCTAATTCTGTTAAAAGTTTATTTAGTTTGCGACTATCGGACTCTTCAAATTCTAATAAAAGACGTTTCATTAGATCTGAATAGGGGGTTGATGATAATGGTTGGGTTAAAAAATCTGAAATTGACTCTGCGACATCAGGATCGAGTATAGCGAGTACATGACTGAATTTTGTCTTTTCAGAACTGATCTGCGATATATCAAACTGGGCGTCAACCTGCATTTGCCAGATTTTCACGTTACGTCTCCATATAGGAGGTAATTTTATTGCAACCCTTGCCATGATATTGCTGCTTGAAGAATCTTCGGCCATTGTGAAAAAATCAGATAATTTTTAAATTAGAAAAGACTGACCTGTTTAGATATTCGTTTTCTGTAGGCATGAGCACGTGCGTGGAAGTTAGGCGACGTCAGCTGGAACATCAGGCTGGGCATCTTCGGCTTGCGGCACGGGGTCA
The DNA here is from genome assembly GCA_964006375.1 of Tillus elongatus. Taxonomy (NCBI): domain Eukaryota; kingdom Metazoa; phylum Arthropoda; class Insecta; order Coleoptera; family Cleridae; genus Tillus; species Tillus elongatus. The sequence continues at coordinate 4,702,541 of OZ023266.1, read as the reverse complement.
CCAATATGGATGTTAATTGCACTTGTTGATATTAAATCCATACGTAAACATTTAATATACTTTATTATTTCACTAACTGAATAAACTATACATTTAACTATAAAACAATCACAGACAGCACATAACAGATAACTGACCGAGCGTGGAGAGACGTATCTTCACTATGTCGGTTGGTAGCGAGGAGAGAGAGAGAGAGAGAGAGAGATCCCTGGTGTCTCTTATATAGTAGTTCTTGACAGCTTGCTGTCGAATAACGTAACGTAACGTTTAGCTGTCAAGAGAAACATAGAGTAGTGTTGACGGAAACACTGCGGTCGGAACCACCGCCACATACTTAATATAAGTAAAACTGTTTTTTCAAAGAACACACATTAATATTTGTCTTTCTCAGGAAATGTTTATCTTGTTCCTTTCTGCTGTGCCGCCCATGCAATCCCGAATGAGATCAAGGGTGAAAAGATATGAGCAATTAAAATTCATAACCTTAACATAAACATTCCTAGATATGTATCTTTCTCAATGATCCTATTGTAGAGGCACATTCGGAGATACATGAGAATTCATCGCAACAGAATAAGCAATTTGTGACAGTTTATTCTGCATACATACTACTACACTACCTACAGGTTCTAATGAATTTCACAGTTTTACTTTCCTCATGATTTTTGAAGTATACGAGGGAGCGTCAATAAGTCCGTGACTTTTTGAATGAAACACGGTTTTTTTGACAAAAAATTATTTTATTTCCAACATAGTCTCCTTTGAGCTCTATACACTTCGTCCAGCGTGTCTCCAATTTTTTTATCCCTTCCAAAAAATTAGATTTGTCAAGGTCCTCAAAATAGGTATTTGTTTGTGAGATGATTTCATCATTGGAGTCGAATCTCTTTCCGCCGAGCCATTTCTTTAAGTTTGGAAACTAGAAATAGTCACTCGGGGCTAAATGAGGAGAATGAGGCGGATGAGGGAGCAATTCGTAGCCCAATTTATGCAATTTCGCAATGGAAACTACACATGTGTGCACCCTTGCATTGTCTTGGTGGAAAAGAACTTTTTTTTTTGCCAAATTCGGTCGTTTTTTCGTCAAATCGTCATTGAAATGGTCCAATAAGTTGGTATAATATTCGCCATTGAGTGCTCTTCCATTTTGAAGGTAATCAATGTGGATTATACCGTGTGCATCCCAAAAAACAGTCGCCATGACTTTATTGGCTGACAAACCCACATTGACATTCTTCGGCGTCGATTTGCACGGAGAAACCCACTGTTTTGACTGCTGCTTGGTGTCTGGTGTGTTATGGTGAATCCATGTTTCGTCCACGGTTACGAAACTGCGCAAAACTCGTCGCTATCGCGGTTGAACAACGCCAAACACTCCTTCGAAGTTGTCACACGATTGTGTTGTGGTCGATTGTGAGCAAACGCGGATAGCTTTCTCATACCCAAGTGATCATGCAAAATCGAAACCACTGATCCATATGATATGACTATGGCTTCCACAATCCGCACTTTCAATCTCCGATCGACCAACACCATATTGTGAATTTTTCCATTGTTTCGGGTGTAGCGGCCTCAACTGGGCGTCCAGAACGTTCGGCGTCATTTGTGCTTGTAGGGTCGCAACGAAATTCAGTAAACGACTTTTTACGATGGAAATTGATGGTGCAGAGTCCCCATAGTATTTATCAAGCTTAGCCTAGGTTTGAGTGATGGTTTTTTTTTGCAAAAAATAATGTTTGATGAGCACACGAAATTCACTTTTTTCCATTTTCGTTACAACTCGAGAGGTTGTGTGCTTTCAATGGCAATCTAACACAAACTAAATGACACAGCTTGTTCAAAATTTGACAGGAGTCAACTGACAGGTGCTTGTTGACAGGAGCAGTGTTGCCCTTCCTGTGAAGAGATGGGAAATTCAAAAAGTCACGGACCTATTGACCCGCCCTCGTAAAACAGTGGCTTTTGGTACAGAGCTGTGCGATGTTTGCAGTTTATTATTTTTACCTCTTGTAGTATAGCCATGTTTAACTGCATTGTGTGTGTATTTGGTCTTGTATTGAAAAACATGGGCTAGCACTTTCAGGATGTAAATGCTGCAAGTGTGGCTATGTGGGATATTAAATATGTTTCTTGTTAATTGTTTTTGTAGTTTAAAAACTCATTTGCTTCACTTACTAATCCCCAGTGTATAATACCAAACCTTACTTGTGAGTAGAAACACGCATAATGCAGTGACAACACAGTAGACGTACTGCATCTTTGGGTTAATGTTCTTATTGCATACGACATGGATACTTTCTATCTCATAAGAGATACATCAGCCCTCGACCCATCACAATGAAATCTCAATTGGCACCAACATGTCACATCAAATGCAGAAGCCGCTGCTAAGAAATTAGGTTTCCTCCTCCGGGCTCGCAAATACTTCCTCACACTACCCTCACCCAAAGGCTACCATCCCTTGCCCACCGACGTGCTGTTGGTGACCTCTCTCTCTCTCTCTCTCTCTCTCTCTCTCTCTCTCTCTCTCTTTTATAGATAGAGGAGCTTTCTTCCATAGTTCATCTACCTGCTGCCCCCAACAGATATACCAGAGGAACAGAGCGAATGCACCCTTTTACTGTCCAGGTCACCAGACATAGAACATCTTCTTATGCCCGCTCTTGTGTCCCGAGGACTTCCAAGTTGTGGAATTCCTCGCCGGCACATGTTTTTCCTTCTCCTCCGAACCTCCAAACCTTCAAGTCCAGAATTAAGAAGTTGCCTCTTTCCTCCTTGTCGACACCCACAGTACGATAGTATTCAGGCTATAAGCCCTCGTGGTGTGTTGTTGAAATAAAAAAAATAAAAACCAGTTGGTGCAGTGCTGTTTCTGTTGAGACTTCCGCTTAGTTTTTCCGTGCGGCAATTTCTTAATACCAGTTTGCTGGGCGCTGGATTAGTCGTGGCCAAGATGCACCTGTAAATTGGCCTGTCATATCACCCGACTCAGATATTTTAGATTTTTATTTTTGGGGATTTATGAAAAGTACAGGTAATGCGACACCAGTACAAACTCGGCAGAAACTATGGACAGAATTGTGGAAGCATCAAATCTGGTTATCTGGTTACAAGATATTGGAGTTTTGTTCAGAACAAGACAATCTTTTGTGCGACACACAGCTTTGTGTATAGAAGTAAATGGGGCACAATTTGAGCAGTGTTTAATAATTTCCTAATTTAATAAATGTTCTTTTCCATTTCTGTTCAATATTTTATTTTAGTGAACAAACAATTTTAACTCCATTTTTCTCGAAAACTGTACATTCTATGAAGTTTCTACCAGTATACCTTATTTTTGTCTTAGTCTTTAAATTTTTTAAAACCGTTGGAAAATTTCAGAAATTTTGACTTTTAACATATTTTTTTTCTAAATTATAACCCTCAGAGTGCCCCCTCGCGCGCCACTGATTCAATATAATAAATCGAGTTTTGCGTTCTTCTTTATATTCTGTTAATATTTACTTGTGTACAGATTTTGAAAATCTTATCTTTAGCCGTTTTAAAGATAATTAAGGGGAATCATTTTAATAGTAACAACTTTAACACACTGTATCTCAGTATCGCGACCTTAAAATGAAAAATGTTATACAAACTACCCCCACTATTTTTTCAAGGTCAACTCACACCTCAATTTTTGCGGTATAATCAGGACACCTGTGTATGCATCACATTTGTTTTTGATAATTTTGCAATATGTAATAATGGTTGTTTATTTTAAAAAATGCAGCCGTATTAATGGACTGGCTGATGGGGTGTCGAATATGTTGGAAAACTGTTTATTCTCCCATTGGTCCAAGAATGACAATCAACGGCAGAGTCATTTTTATCAGCCTAGGTATTTGTAGATGTTTTATGTAATTATTTTTTGTGTATTTTCTTTCAGCTTTATACCTCTTATTCCTATGTGTGGTACTTAACAAAGATACAGCAAATAATGAACAAATAACACAAACACAAATTACATTGTGGCTTTAGAATGAAAAAAAAAAAGGTAAAACAATAAATGAAACCGTTTCTGTTTTTTCAGAAATACGTTGGCTTGGTAGGATATAAATTAATATCGAGGAAGCTGCTTTGTTGAAATGAGTAAACGAGAAAATTGGTTTTGTTATTGCAATCATTATCTTTTGTTTTTTTAATTTAGAGGTTATTACACCATTAAATCATGCATTTTTATCAGAAATTGATTAGAGTTTTATCTTAGTAATAAAACTTTTGCTGTAGATGTAATATTTTGCATTTAAGTGTCCAGTCAAAAAGGATGGATTTTTAATAAAGCTAATTGATGTTACTTTTCTGATAATTTCTCAGCTTGTGAGCATTCTTCAATTTTTCTATTAGTAACAGCATTTTTCTCCCCTTCTCTCGCTCTCGCTTTTTTTTTACATGGAATTTCAAAAATAACAAAAGCAAATTGAGCTAGAAGCAAAAATTCGCTGGAAACACTACAAAAGTGTCACAACTACACGGTCTGCATACTTTTCTTGCAGAAATTTTACATTGCAATACACAGGGTGTTATTTTTCAAAGAATAAAAGTGTTCATTTTTGTTAAGTCCAGAATTTCTTTAAATAAGTTTTGTTAAAACAAAGGTGCAGAATTTCTTTAAATAAGTTTTCTTAAAACAAAGGTTTGCACGAGAATCAACTCAACACCTTGTATCTCAGTAACAAGAGACATCACACACTAAATTTTCGGTTTTCTTATCACCTATTTGTACTGCAGATAGGTGGTAGTGGACTTTTCCTTTACGTGATAGTAAAGGATTTTTTTCACGCCCGAGGAGGTACCACCCCTTACATCAAGGGGCCGGTGAAGTCCCAACGGACGTTTTTGGTTCTGGTGTATGAGTCGGTTTCCCTTATAAACAAATAATGATGGCTCCTCCTTGTACAAAAAATTTCGGAGATAAAATACCCCTCCATTCGGATCTCCGGGAGAGGGGTCGGCAGGGGGCGCCGGCATCAAGATTTAACATATCCTTCACGAATATATGTGGCCTAAATTCTAACCTGAACTCCGTCCACCATTTCCTCCAGGCTAATAGGCCCCAACTCCTCTTCCAGACCGAAACCCAAATCAGTCCCAAAACAGCCACTAATCACCTTAATTTCCCGGGGTATGAGCTCCTTACTTTCTTTAGATTGCATAAAGGTGTGTGCGCATACGTCCGTAGCAATCTACCCTGCACCAGACTCCCCAATTTGGACGCTGGAAGAAAAGACATACTTTGGGTGAAACTCTCTCCCGGGGCTGCAACTAAATTCAACTGTTGCATTTACCGGTCACTTTCTGACAAACACTTTTTCCAACTCTTTAACTATCTTTCTGAAAAAACCGACCATCTGATTTCTGAATATCCTTCCTCCGAAGTCACTATTCTTGGTGACTTCAATGTCCATAATAAGGAATGGCTAGGATCTTCAAATACCGATCCACGAGGGAGAGCAGCGGAGGCATTCACAGTCAGCAATTCTTTAGCGAATATGGTTCAGCAACCTACTTACTTTTCTCGCATCCCAAAACACAGCTAAAATCCCTTGGATCTCCTTCTTACTACAAAACCTGAATGCTATAAGACATCAGTCACCACCCCCCTTGGTTGCTCAGACCACTGCTTCCTGCGCAATGCAACCCGAGGTCACACAGTCATCACACCCACATATCGTTTGGCACTACAACTCCGCGAACTGGGACGAAATGCGGGATCACTCTTCCTCATTTCCATGGGCGTCTGTCTGCTTCTCTCATCCTGACCCCTCTGATATGTCACAAAACGTCACCGAAATCATCCAAGCTGGCATGGAATTATTTATTCCACGTACACAGGAAACCTCTTCAACCACTCAAAAGCTCTGGTTCTCTAAATCCTGTGACAAGGCCAGACTTGAAAAGGTCAACGCTCACAAAACGCTTCTACACAATTCCAGTCAAGAAAACTGTCAAGCATTTAACGACGCAAGAAACCACTATATCCGCATTCTTTCTGATGCAAAAAACTCGTTTAATAACCACATCAAAAACAAAGTACTCTCAAGCTCCAATGGCAGCAAACCCTTCTGGACTCGTGCTAAATCTATTGGGAATAATTTCTGCAAGAGCCTGTTCCCACCTCTTGTTTCACGGGATGAAATTGTTTCTACCACCCTGAGCAAGGCTGAACTTTTTGCCTCGTTGTTTGCCGGCAATTCTACTCTCAAACCAGCTCCAAATGTTCAGCCACGAACAGTCCCCAATGTCGTGCATAAAATGACGGATATCATTTTCAAAACTAAAAAGGTACGAAAGATGATCTCTTCTCTTAATACCAGGAAAGCCTCTGGCTTTGACGAGATCCCAGCAATTGTTCTCAAAAAATGCGCACCAGAGCTTGCTCCTGTCCTGACTCGTCTGTTTCAGTAATCTTATAATAAAGGCATATTCCCTAGTAACTTGAAAACTGCTCAAGTACAACCCCTCCCCAAGAAAGGATCCAAAGCGCTTCCTAGCAACTACATGCCTATTTGTCTCCTTTCAGTCGTCTCTAAAGTGATGGAAAAGTATATAAACACCGAAGTACTAAAATTTCTTGAAAAACACAGTCTAAACCACGACAGGCAGTATAGATTCCGTCAGCGCAGATCGACTGCCGACCTCCTTTCCTTTGTCACCCATTCTTGGAACAAGTCCATGGAACAACACTGTGAATGCCAGATTATTGCTCTAGACATATCCAAAGCATTCAACCAGGTCTGGCACGCAGCGCTGCTTAATAAACTTCCGGCCTATGGCCTACCACCAAAACTCTGTATGTGGACAGCAAATTTCCTCTCCAACAGGAGCATATCTGTTGTTGTGGATGGTCATTCCTCTAAACTGTATCAAATTAATGCAAGAGTCCTTCAAGGTTCAGCTTTAGCCCCTACTTTGTTTCTTCTCCACATCAATGACCTCCTCTCTAGCACATCCAACCCAGTTCACAGTTACGCAGATGACAGCACCCTCCACTCAAATATGCAATATTCTAAGCCTGTCTCTTTAGCCCAATTAGATGAGGATCACAGACTCATGGAGGGTTCTGTCTCTGTGGATCTCCAAAAAATATTAGACTGAGGAAGTAGAAATCTTGTACAATTCAACTCCACCAAATCTCAATCTTGCATTCTATCTCATAAGAGATACACCAGCCACAGACCCATTACAATGAACAACCAAGTTATTCAAAGTAATGAGTCCTTTTCACTTGTTGACATTTCTGTGAATCGAAATCTCAATTGGCACCAACCTGTCACATCAATTGCAGAAACGGTTGCTAAAAAAATAGGTTTCCTCTTCCGGGCTAGCAAATACTTTTCACCAGCTAATCTCTATACCTTATATACTTCACAAATAAGGCCAAACCTCGAATACTGCTCCCACATCTGGGGTGTCGCTGCAGCTTCTAGACTCGCTATCCTGGACTCCATTCAGAAGAGAGCTATACGTCTGATCGGTGACCCTAACCTCACCCAAAGGCCATCCCTTTCCCACCGACGTGCCGTTGGTTACCTCTCTCTCTCTTTTATAGATATCTGCACGAGCACTGCTCAGAGGAGCTTTCTTCCATAGTTCCTCCACCTGCTGTCCCCAACAGATCTACTAGAGGAACAGAGCGAATGAATCCTATTACTATCCAGGTCACCAGACATAGAACATCTTGTTATGCCCGCTCTTTTGTCCAGAGGACTTCCAATTTGTGGAATTCCTTGCCGGCACATGTTTTGCAATACTCAGGAGATCGTGAGGCATGGCGGGGTGAGACGCCGAGCCTACCACGGGACCTGCTCGTCTGGTTCACAAATGGATCCGTCGGGGATCGTGGGATGGGGGCAGGAGTTTAATCGGAAGGACCGAGAGTAAGTCACAGTATTTCCCTCGGAGCTCAAGAAACGATTTTCCAGGCCGAAATGTACGCAATCTTGCACTGCGTGCGAGAGAACAAGGAGAGGGGCTACACCAACAAGCGGATCCTTATAGCCACTCACTGCATAAAATGGGGCGGTTCGAGGGTGACCTGGCATGCAGACTCTGCTGCGAGCGGGAGGAATCAGCCCAGCACATCTTGTGCGAGTGTAAAGCTCTGGACCACAAAAGACAACTGATCTACGGACAGCCTAGACCGGAGACAGAGCAATATAAAACTTTACCCTACCAATTGCTGTGTAGACTTGTTCAAGGCACAGTGATTTTGGAATGGGTGGAGTAGAAAACACAAAGGGCACGCACAATAAGCCAAAGGCTGCGGTTTTATCGGGGCGGTAAAGACGCGCCTTAAGGGAAAAAAATGTCTAGGTTCGAAGGCATAGAAGTTATTAGAGGTCATTTCATAGGCTGTCATGCGTCTTAAAATACCAGTATCGAACTTCACTAAGTTTATAGGTTACATTTTGCGTTCCTTCCATGATGATACAACGAATTTGTTTTATTACCTATCTAGTAAGTTCGATTATCTGGTATAAAAGTTCCCAAATTGCCTAGTTGTTCTGCTTGGCGATTTTAATGTCCATAACCATAACTTTTTTTTCTCCCTCTGGGCTCGTCCGCGGCCTCGCCACCCCGATAGCGCTGCAACCTTTGGTTTATTGTGCATCACCATAACTGTTGCTTTTTCATCGACTATCTCATAAAAAAAGGAAATTGTTAATCAGGTCATACATATGGATTGTTATAATGTATGGGGCGGAAAGCTGAATTTTACCAAAAGCAGGATCGGAAGAGAATGGATGCTTTTGAAATGTGGACATGGAAAAAAAATGACAAAGACACGTACACTGGTAGAGAGGCAATTAAAGGTGTGCTAAAAGAAGTAAGGGAAGAAAGGTGGTTGCTCAAAAAAACTGGAAACAGAAAAGTCAAATTTATTGGACATATTCTGAGATTCATTAACTTTCTGGCAATATTATATGAAGGACACATTCTTGGAAAAAGAGGAAGAGGTAGACATTGTCCTAATCTTGTGTATCTCATTTGATAACAGTCTCCTTCTAACTTAAAGTGCTTCTTTTTTACAGTTCTTGCTATTTCTAAGAGATAACATTGTCTTAATCTTGTTTACATCATATTGTAACAGCTTCCTTCTAACTTAAAGCGCTTCTTCGTTTTTTTTTCCAGTTCTTTTCTTATTTCAAGAGATAAAATTGACCTAATCTTGTCTATCTCGTATTGTGATAACCGTCTGCCTATAACTTAAAGCGCTTCTTCTTTTTTCGTTCTTGCTTTTTTTTAAAGAAATAACATTGTCTTAATCTTGTGTATCTCATATTATAACAGCTTCCTTCTAACTTAAAGGGCTTCTTCTTTTTTTCAGTTCTTTTCTTATTTCAAGAGGTAACATTGTCCTAATATTGAGTATTTTATATTTTAACAGCTTCCTTCTAACTTAATCTATGAACGTTTTTCTTATCCTGGATTTGTTAAGTATTAAAATGCATTAAAAACGTTAACGGCATTTTAGGTGGGTACTTTTTGATTGGACATTTCATTTACTTGCATTGTATACAGGATCCGGCAAGTTGAAAGGATCACATAATTATCTTCACAACCGCTTTACCTAGAAATGTCAAATTTGGTATCCATAGATTAATCAGTATTCCGCATAACTGGAAATCAGTTTCATGTATACAGAGTGATCAGTTTCCCTGTGCCACAGCAAACTTGTATTTTTTTTAAATGGGACAATCTGTATTTTATTATATTTTTTGGTAGAGCACTTCACGACGAGTAAAATGAGGCCCCACAACAGGGGCCTGGGATCAACAGTTTAGAAGTTATTCAATTGTTTGTCCGAAATTTTATTCAGATTCAATACGACAGTGTTGCCACGTCGTCGCAAAACCTGTCAAGATCTGGTATTACCATGACTCAATGTAGCATAATAAAATATGGTTATATAGCTTGCGGAAATATCCACTTATACAGGGTGTTACATTTTACAAAGCTCAATTTTTCTCGAAAATAAAATATAGGTTAAAAAAAATACAAGTTTGGTGTGGCACAGGGAAACTGATCACTCTATATACATAAAACTAATTTCTGGTTATGTGGAACACTGGTATATCTATGGATACCAAAGTTGACATTTCTAGGTAGAGCGGTACTGAAGATAAATATGTGACCATCTCAACTTGCCGGACCCTGTATATAGCTTTCTTTATAAATTAGTGATTGTTAAGTTTTCATTTAGCAGTTACTGATTTGAATTTATACATTTGTGGAAATAATCATACTAGTTATGACAGTAAAAATGTTAGTTTCATATATCACGAGTTATTTCTTGAATTTCCAAATCTTCCATAAATTGTTATGGTTATTGTGCATGCCTACACATGTCAAATCTACACCTAGCCATATTTCTTGCCCTTCTCTTGTAAATAGTAATCAAGTAGGATAGTGTTTTAGATATACTTGTGTGAAGAACATTTACCAGGATACTAGAATTGGAAATTATTTACCTATGTGAAACGAATAATAAAACTACTATCCGTTTTTAGCGAATTTTCATTGAGACAAGTTCGCTAGTAGAGCGATCACAAAAGTCTTGTTTGGGCGAAAACCGTGGTCGAGTTCGGTAATGAGCCTTTATACTCAAGTTTTTCCGGTGGAAAATCGGGGAAAACATGTTTAAACCTTATATTTTTGTATGTATCAGAGTAACTGGAATGAGACTTTGCATGTGGCTAGAAATAGTGCAAATGAACATATGTTGTGAGTTTTAAGTAATTTGGTACACAATATTTAGAGTTTTTTCCAAATTAAAAATAAAATCCCAAAGACATGTGTTGAAACGACTTAGTGGTTAAAGTCCAATGCCTGACAGACAGAGTAGTTAACTCCCACGCATATATTGATTCATACAACAAGTATAAACCATACATCAACGCTAACCAAACTAAATATATACCAAGCATAAAACATAATATAGTAGAAATTTAAACAAAATCAAGCCAAGTCTCTATAAAAATGATTCTAAAATAGTTTCTTTTATCTTTAAACTTAAACATTAGACGTCAATGAAGACTGAAACAGCCATGGGATGTGTTTCAATGGTAATTCTACTGATTCTGTAATTAATAATTGTTACGTATACTTTGAATATAATATTTATTTATTTATTTATTCAATATGCAAATACACAGTTTATAAACCATTTATGTATTGCATAACAAGATAAACTATAACTATGGTGTACACCTATAATTCTACGATCTCATTTATTACCCACATCAAATCAATAACAATACAAAACAACATTTCGGCAAGCTTAGATTTCATTTCAGGCTTCACAGGCAGTCCATCAATTGTACGAAACTAATATCAAATTCAAATTTATTCTGTCTATTCCAAATTCATATCTCATTCAGTACAAGTAATTTGGAGATCCAACAAAGTCAACAGGACAACGTCGTCAGGCATGTATATGTTTAGTCAATGCGTTCTTAAATGCTCTTAAATTCATGTTGAAGATGTCAACATGCTTACATAGTCTGTTATAACTTGTGCACATTCTATAAATCGGAGAACTGAACAGGCTACTCATTCTGCCTCCCGGGCATTAAGCCGATTTAAGGTATCATGCAAATAAAACGTTGGTTGAAGTATACTTAGATGGTGTCGGGGACAGCGTCGTTACCGCCTAAGCAGAACGGTACGCGATCAAATCCACCTTGCTGAATGTATGTTTTTTTTAATGTTTTATTTCGACATTTGGATGTCACTTTGTGTAACATATCTTCACTTTGTTGAGACCGCGGACGAGTTCGTAAATCAGCTATAACATACATTTCTTTCCCCCAAAAATATACATATATATATATATATATATATATATATATATATATATATATATATATATATATATATATATATATATATAAACATATACAAATTTTAACGGACCTTGGTTTTGGGTTCTAGGAACCCAAATTCGCGATCATCTGAAGAAATTTTTCTGAAAGCTTTTCATCGTGACCTCTCTATCAGCGAATTTTTCTTAATGAAAATTCGTTGAAAACAAAATAGAGTACTTATAGTAATAAACTGCTTTACAAAGAATTCAATGCAAAATATTCTTCAAAAGAGTATATACTTCCCTCGACAAAATACTCTTTAATTTTTTTTTTTTTTTCGAAACAGTTATATAATTACTGTTGATACCTTTAATATAATATTATGGTGGTTAGAATTTTTATTTCTTTAACGCCGGCCTATTTCGCGACTATTGCCAATCACCGACGCCGGGGAGCAGTTTCACTTCGCTATCCTGGAAATTTTGCCGAATCCCTGCCTTTATGTAAGGGGGCATGGATCTTTAACGATCCCAACATCGCATGGTCATGGGACCGATGGCTTTACGTCCCCTCCGAAGGGGGGAACGTTCAACTTGCTCAAATACAGTGTTATAACCTCGATTGATGTTAATTGTACAGTTTGTAATGAAAAAGTGGAAGGAGAACCCTGGGATTGAACCCAGTACCCTTCGGTTCAGAGGCACACGTTCTTACCACTGAACCACCGAGGCTCTTGGTTTGGAAATTATACACTTTACCATCCAAACAGTCAGGAGACTTTTTACTGACTTCCGAGTCTTGGAAGGGTAATCTGAAATCCTTTTTATATCTCATATCGAACTGATCAATTGTTAATTATAAATTGTTAAAATTATATAAACACAAGTTAGAGATATATAGACAACACAAAGTTAAAATTTTATAATTTTGAAAAGCTTTCTGCGTGAAGATATATTAGGTACATTAGCTGTATCTCCATCAGAGATAAATTAGTCACAATGTTACATAAATAATGTTGGTTTTTGTTCTTCATATCAGTATTATAATAGTCTTTTATTGCATGAGTATGTAAATAGGTATTTAAAGTTGGGTTAGTGCGGTTTTCCTGCTACCAATACATAATTTTCATGAAGATATAATAAAACTTTTCTGCTTAGGGATCGAAATATGAGAGGCCTACGTTTAATATGGAATAAAGGAAAACCTCATAATTTTGGAGGGAAATGGAATCCGTTCAACGAAGATGTTCCTTTTTGTACATTCACATTCCATCCATTGTATTTTCATAAAGGTAAGTTTTTACTTTTTACTCCCGATTTAACTGTATACACTTTTTTACCTCTTTGTGGCAGATATTGTTCTCGCATGTTTCGTTAAGTCTATAAATCTGCTTACATTCTTCTTTCTTATTTTGTTGTTATTGCTCTTGTTGTTTTTAGCGAATTTTCATTAACCATATTCGCTATAAGAGAAATATCGATTAATAATATTCACTATAAGAGGTGTTTCGATGGAGCAGTGATGTTAACCCTACCGATTTTTCGGTAGATCTACCGATTTTCAATAAAGTTTACCGATCTACTGATTTGACACAAATTCTACCCAAAACAAGCGGTGATTAGCTATCTTAGCTTTATAATGAAACTCGTTACAGTTTGCAATGACCTACCTTTTCATTTGTAGATGGATTTGACTTATAGTTTACAGGGTCTTGCTTTCTTAATTAAAGATTATCAGGTTGCCCTCTATCGGCCGCAGGCTATATTAACAAAACTGATTGATATTGGCTGCATAATTTTGATTTTAAATTATCAGGTTGTCCCCTATAGGCCGGAGGACATTATAACAAAATTAGTTGAAAGTAACTGCATAATATTGATCCTAAACTTCAGAAGTATATAATATATTATCTACGTAGGTGTGCAATAGAAAGTGGTCACATATACTATATATATATATATATATATATATATATATATATATATATATATATATATATATATATATATATACATATATGTATATATATATATATATATATATATATATATATATATATATATATATATATATATATATATCAGTCAATAGCAATTTGGCTTGTTGGAGAAGTTATTTATCACATTGTTCAGTAATTAAATACATTTTGTCCAGGTTTGTGTTTAATTGAATTATTCATTGAATAGGGTACGCACACTTGTTTAAATATAGCTTGCAAAGAAGATGCATGTTTAAATATGCATCTTTCATGAAAGCAAGTATCTACCTAATTTAGAAATCAACAATAATTTGATTTCTAATAAAGTAGCATACAGAAAACCCGTATATACTATTCTTAAAGGAATCTACAAAGCTTTGCATTTGCGTAAAAATCTACCGATTTTATGCGCCATCTACCGAAAAGTAGGTAATGTAAAATCTACCGATTTTATACGCCATCTACCGAAAAAATGGGTACTTTCTACCGAAAAAAGGACCGTCGGGGTTAACATCACTGCGATGGAGAGACTTTGCAAAAAGTCTAATGATGTCCTCCTCCGACCGATCCATCTTCTAGGAAATGTTTGATTTAAGTATTCACTCACTCGCACATGATAATACGGAGTAGCCCCATCCCTTTTTTAATTTTTTTTAAATATATTTCAACAACACACCACGAGGGCTTACAGCCTAAATACTATCGTACGGTGGGTGTCGACAAGGAGGAAAGAGGCAACTTGTTAATTCTGGACTTGAAGGTTCGGAGGAGAAGGAAAAACATGTGCCGGCAAGGAATTCCACAACTTGGAAGTCCTCGGGACAAAAGAGCGGGCATAACAAGATGTTCTATATCTGGTGACCTGGACAGTAAAAGGGTGCATTCGCTCTGTTCCCATGGTAGATCTGTTGGGGGCAGCAGGTGGAGGAACTATGGAAGAAAGCTCCTCTGAGCAGTGCCCGTGTAGATATCTATAAAAGAGAGACAGGTCACCAACGGCACGTCGGTGAGCAAGGGATGGCAGCCTTTGGGTAAGGGTAGGGTCACCGATGAGACGTATAGCTCTCTTCTGAATGGAGTCCAGGATAGCGAGTGTAGAAGCGGCAGCGGCACCCCAGATTTGGGAGCAGTATTCGAGGTTTGGCCTTATTTGTGAAGTATATAAGGTATAGAGATTAGCTGGTGAAAAGTATTTGCGAGCCTGGAAGAGGAACCTAATTTCTTAGCAGCCTCTTCTCCAATTGATGTGACATGTTGGTGCCAATTGAGATTTTGATCCACAGAAATGCCAACAAGTGAAAAGGACTCATTACGTTGAATAACTTGGTTGTTCATTGTGATGGGTCTAGGGCTCGTGTATCTATTATGAGATAGAAAGCAAGACTGAGATTTAGTGGGCTTGAATTATACAAGATTTCTACTTCCAGTCTAATATTTTTTGAAGATCCACAGAGACAGAACCATCCATGAGTCTGTGATCCTCATCTAATTGGAGTAAAGAGATAGGCTTAGAATATTTATATTTGAGTGGCGGGTGCTGTCGTCCACATAACTGTGAACTGGGTTGGATATGCTAGAGAGGAGGTCATTAATGTGGAGAAGAAACAAAGTAAGGGGTAAAGCTGGACCTTGAGGAACTCATGCATTAATTGGATACAGTTTAGAGGAATGGCCATCAACGACAACATAAATGCTGGAAATGTTGGAGAGGAAATTTACTGTCCAGGTACAAAGTTTTGGTGGTAGACCATAGGCCGGAAGTATATTATTATGCAGCGCTGCGTGTCAGACCTGATCGAATGCTTTGGATATGTCTAGAGCGACAATCTGGGATTCAGCGTGTAGTTCCATAGACTTGTTCCAAGAATGGGTGACAAAGAAAAGGAGGTCGGCAGTTGATCTGCGCTGACGGAATCCATACTGCCTGTCGTGGATTAGACTGTGTTTTTCAAGAAATTTTAGTAATTCGGTGTTTATATACTTTTCCATCACTTTAGAGACGACTGAAAGAAGAGAAATAGGCCTGTAGTTGTTAGGAAGCGCTTTGGATCCTTTCTTGGGGACGGGTTGTACTCCTGTTGGGAATAACAATTTATGCTCAAGGAGATTCTCATCTTCCTCTACTACCCTGGCGATCATGTATTGTGTTATGCAATAACTCACGATAATTTTTTTGAGCTGTCCTGGTTGTCTTACATTTTTTATTAATTTTAGATTCTCCTCGTTAACATGGTGATTATTATCCCAAATATGTCGGGTGACGGAAGATCTATCTATAGTACTGTATCTTAATTGTGCTAAATGTTCTTTGAATCTAATTCCAATAGATCTTGTTGTTTGTCCAGCGTATTTAAGATCACAATCTTTACAAATCATTTCATAAATTCCCGACATTTTGGCCGTACTCTCCTTGTCTATTGGGTTATCTAGCAAGTTTTTTAAAGTTTTTTTTTTTGTCGAAAATGTTAGTTGCGGGTTGGCTTTTTTAAAAATGCTGTCTAGCCACATCGATTCGAGGTTCAAATGGTAAGCAAACAAAGTTTTTTCGGCTTTCTCTCTTCTAAACGTCGATGATTCCGCTAAACTGACGTTTAGAAGAGAGAAAGCTGAAGAAACTTTGTTTGCTTGCCATTTAAACCTCGAATCACGAGCGGCCTAGATAGCATTTTTTAAAAGTCAACTTGCAAATAATATTTTCTACAAAAAAAAATACTTTAAAAAACTTGCTAGGTAACCCAAAAAACAAGAATAGTACGGCCAAAATGTCGGGAATGTAATAAATAAGTTGTAAAGATTGTGATCTTAAATATGTCGTACAAACAACAAGATCTATTAGAATTAGATTCAAAGAACATTTAGCACAATTAAGATACGGTACTATAGATAGATCTTTCATCGCCCGACATATTTGGGATAATAATCAACACGGATCGCGGCTGGAGGATCAACAATCCTCCGGGGCAGGAATATACACCGAGGGCCTGGGGGTGCGCGAGAGCTATGCTCTCGGCGCATATACCACGGCATTCGAAACAGAGGCGTATGCTATCCTGTCTGTGGCCAATAGACAGGATGTGAAGAGGAGTCCCGAGAAATGTGTGTACATCTGCTCGGATAGCCAGGAGTCCTCCGGGCAGTCTGCGCGCCAGAATCAGGTCTACACTGGTTCAGCGCCCTCAGAGGACTAGCCAGGACAAAGGAGATACAACTAGTGTGGGTTCCAGGACACTGTGGCGTGGCGGGAAATGAGGTCGCGAATAATCTCGCAAGGCTTGGCTCCCGGCGGCCGTTTTGTGGCCCGGAGCCGGCGATGGGTATAAGTAGGAAGACGGTCTCTGTCGCCTTAGACATGTGGACCGAGGAAGCAATGAAGAGGTACTGGAAGTCGGTTGGTGGCTGCAGGCAGACGAGGGACTTCGTGGAGGGGCAGGACAGAGATAAAGCTGCCTGGCTACTCAGAAGGAGTCGACCTACGCTTCGCCGCGTCCTTGGGGTGCTCACAGGCGCCCTTAGAAGACACCTCACATTGATAGGCGTAGAGAGGGATCCCATTTGCCAGGAATGCGGCAAGGATGAGGAAACGTCCTACCACTACCTGTGCGAATGCGAGGCTTTTGGGAGTCTTCGAGCAAAATTGTTCGAATCGAGGACTCTGCAGAGGAATCAGGTAAGTACCGTCCAATTGAAGACCGTCACGGCTTTCATCTCGAGGTCGAGGCGGTTTGGCGACGGAACCGAGGAAGAGTAGAGCATGGTTGCTGGGTTGCTGGGGTTGGCAAAAAGGGCTCATGGTGGCCTACTTGCTTAGCGTTGGCCTCCCCACAACTGCTACTACTACTAGTACTACTACTACTACTACTAATAATAATAATAATAATAATAATAATAATAATAATAATAATAATAATAATAATAATAAAAGAATACAGATATTTCCACCAACCGAAATATGTTAGTTTTGGTGTCATATTCCACTCATTAGAGATCTCAACCCCCTTCCATGTGGTCTGGACCCACGAGACCCGCCAGCGCTCAACCCAAGGTGGTCTCACCTGGAAGCCCACTTCCAAGTAACAACCAAACGCAATCAATTATCCACTATTAAGCCGAGAGTGGAGGGTTCAAAATCCGGGTGTACATCACTCCCCAGAGATATCCACTTCCCTTCAGGCTAATCTGGACCAGACCCCTGCCAGTGTTTGACACCGATTAGTCGCCTCTTACGACATGCCAGGAATTACCTTGTGCCTATTCTTTTAGTTAGTCCCCGGACCCATAGGGGAGTAGTCTACTTCAGCTCTTTTTTTCAATCATGTTTATATTATATTGACCTGTAAAATTCATTTCCGAACGTCACACCGTCTGGGATTACCATAATTAAACGTTGAATGTAGCAGCTTCTCCTCCAGACACCAAAATTTACTTCAGATTTCTCTTACTCCCGATGCGTTTCGACACTCCAAGAGGTCATCTTCAGGGGATAAATTTGAACAATTCTCAAAAAATTGAACTCGAAATTATACATGAAGGTTTCAACAGGTCACAACTTATCACATAATGGCCGCTCTTCATCATGGCTGTTAAAAATCGCCGATCTTTTGCATTGATTTTTGTTCTTGAAGACAATTTTCTGGCATTATGCAGATGTAGTGTTGCATGGGCCCCCTGGCACAATGGATGAAGTTGTGACCTGTCAAAACCTTCATGTATAGTTTCGAGTTCAATTTTTTGAGAATTGTTCAAATTTATCCCCTGAAGATGACCTCTTGGAGTGTCGAACCGCGTCGGGAGTAAGAGAAATCTGAAGTAAATTTTGGTGTCTGGTGGAGAAGCCGCTACATTCAACGTTTAATGACCTGTAAAATGGATGGTTTTTTTTTTTTTACTGGGCTGGAGGAAAATCATGTTAGCTTCATATTGGCCTGTTAAATCAATGCGTTATTAATTATTTTGTGTTTTGTTTCAGACTGGACTGACGAGAAACAGAAGAACGTGTATAATATAGAGTTATTTGCAGAGATGCTATGTGATGCCGTCTTAAACCTACAACGAAACACACCAGATGGTGATGCTTGTTCCATATTACAACAGAATATTATGTTATATAACTATATTGGCATAGGATCGCTTATACACAATAGGAACTCATTGGGCTTCTTTAAAGTCAGGGGTAAATTTAGTTTTTAATGGTGTATATGTGTTATTTATTGTGATAGTAAATGTCAATTCCCTTTCCTACCTTGCATTTGTAATTGCTGTTTATACCTGTATTATAATATATAATATATCATGGATATGCACTTCATCTCCCAATATGCACTATTAATAATATATAATATATAAGATTTTGAATATATTTATTATAGATGTTTACATTAACTATGAAATAAAGGTACTAAATAGATATTTCTTGTCTGACTTCCCTTAATAATTCTTATGTAATAATAATCATTATGATAACATTGGGCACCAACAGTTCCCAATCTCGTGCATAAATTGATGGATATCATTTTCAAAACTGAAAAGGTACGAAAGATGCTTTCTTCTCTTGATACCATGAAAGCCTCTGGCCTTGACGAGATCCCAGCAATTTTTCTCAAAAAATGCGCACCAGAACTTGCTCCTGTCCTGACTCGTCTGTTTCAGACATCTTACAATAGAGGCATATCCCCTAGTAACTGGAAAACTCGAGGACAACCCGTCCCCAAGAAAGGATCCAAAGCGCTTCCTAGCAACTACAGGCCTATTTCTCTCCTTTCAGTTGTCACTAAAGTGATGGAGAAGTATATAAACACCGAATTACTAAAATTTCTTGAAAAACAGTCTAATCCACGACAGGCAGCGCAGATCAACTGCTGACCTCCTTTCCTTTGTTACCACCCATTCTTGGAACAAGTCTATGGAACTACACGATGAATCCCAGATTGTCGCTTTAGACATACCCAAAGCATTCGACCAGGTCAGGCTGCTTAATAAACTTCCGGCCTATGACCTACCACCAAACCTGTACCTGTACAGCAAATGTCCTTTCCAACCGGAGCATTTCTGTTGTAGCGGATGGCCATTCCTCTAAACTGTATCCAATTAATGCAGGAGTTACTCAAGGTTCAGCCTAAGCCCCTACTTTGTTTCTTCTCCACATCAATGACCTCCTCTCTAGCACATCCAACCCAGTTCACAGTTATGCAGATGACAGCACCGTCCACTCAAATATACAATATTCTAAGCCTGTCTCTTTGGCCCAATTAGGTGAGGATCGCAGATTCATGGAGGGTTCTGTCTCTATGGGTCTCCAAAAAATACTAGACTGGGGAAGTAGAAATCTTGTACAATTCAATTCCACCAAATCTCAGTCTTGCTTTCTATCTCATAAGAGGTACATCAGCCCTAGACCCATCACAATAAACAACCAAGTTATTCAAAATAATGAGTCCTTTTCACTTGTTGGCATTTCTGTGGATTGAAATCTTACCAACATGTCACATCAATTTCAGAAGCGGCTGCTAAGAAATTAGGTTTCCTCTTCTGGGCCCGCAAATACTTTTCACCAGCTAATCTCTATACCTTATATACTTGACAAATACGGCCAAACCTCGAATACTGCTCCCACATCTGGGGTGCCGCTGCCACTTCTACACTCGCTATCCTGGACCCCATTCAGAAGAGAGCTATACGTCTCATCAGTGACCCTACTCTCACCTAAAGGCTGCCATCCCTTGCCCACCTACGTGCCGTTGGTGACCTCTCTCTCTTTTATAGCTATCTGCATGGACACTGTTCAGAGGAGCTTTTTTCCATAGTTCCTCCACCTGCTGCGCCCAACAGATCTACCAGGGGAACAGAGCGCATGCACCCTTTTACTCTCCAGGTCACCAGACATAGAACATCTTGTTACACCCGTTTGTCCCAAGGGCTTCCAAGTTGTGGAATTTCTTGCCGGCACATGTTTTTCCTTCTCCTTCAAACCGTCCAGTCCAGAATTAACAAGCTGCCTCTTTCCTCCTTGTCGACACCCACGGTATGATAGTATTTAGGCTGTAAGCCCTCTTGACGTGTTTTTGCAGAATTCAAAAATTTTGATACATAAAAAAGTTATAGCACTTTGAAGTTTCTTATTTTCAAAAAATCCCATAAACCAAAAAAGTTAGGGGAGTCGGATAAGCAGCTTTGGATTGGTAATAAAATCGCCTACAACTTTCCCCATTTAACCGTTTCTCTATATCTTATAGTTTCTGAGATCCCTATACATGCATCACCAATTTGGGGCACCCTGTATAGTTGCAGATCATTCGGTCCAAGATGACAAATACAGATGTTGGTGTCATATCTTAGAGACTATCCAGCATGTCACTGAAGGATACCAAGCGGTTGCCGCAAAAGAATATAGAGAGACACTCGATGTAGTCCCGAAAATGCTTCACCAGGGACTGGCTCTGAAATTGAGACTTTCAAAGCTTCGTAAGGTGTCCCTGCTATAGGTACACTTCTGAGTCTGTTCTCGAAAATTCCAGATACAAGGTGTACTGTGATCAGATCAACGAGTTGTTCACAACATGCCAGGTATAATCATAGTGGAGAAGTGCTGATGCTGCCGAATACCAATACTTTCGAAAAAAAGAAGATCATGAAGTAAAGAAACCTCGAGATGCAAGGGAAGAGATAGTGGAGAGCAGATAGCGTTGAACTTATCGTGATAGTGATGTCATCAACTGGTGTGGTTCCTAACAATAGATACTTTATTTCTTTGTAAATTTGCAGATTAACTCACGGACGGTTTTTAAAAAGGTGGTTTCAGAAATAGGCTTACAATCCCCCTCGATGGACAAACCACAAGAAAAAATTCTGGCAAATAACCGCCAAGAAAGTTACGGGACCAGGAGTGAACAGCGGTGCTGGGCGGAGAAGATAGAAAGGAAATATGAGCGGAAAATGTTAAGCAGCTCTAAAAGCTGCCTTTTTTGCATTTTACAGCCATACGTCATTTACACCCTGTCTATCCCGCATTCGCCACAGCTCCCGTAACTTTATTGGGGGTTATTCCCAAAAAATTTGTCATGTGGTTTATGCATTGAGTGGGATGGTTGTAGGCATGCAGGAGGGGAAGAAAAATCCCCATGACGAAGTAACGGACTACCTTCTCAAAAACATAGCAAGCGAAAAAATAGAGAAGTTGGAAAAAAATAATTTTTAGCTTACCGCAAAAGGCTAGTGAAAAAGTTTAAATGTAAATAACTCACCAAAGACAAGGAGCAAAAGGTAAATATAGTGTCAACGTACATGTAAGATGCCAAACTTTATCTATCAGCAGTCCGTGAGCTAAACTGCAAATTTACCATATTTTTATCTATACAATGAGTGAAGATTGTACAATTTGGAGAATCCAATTCATCACAACACAGTTTTCAGACATTAATTGTATTTTCCAAATTGTAGTTATTTATCTATATAAAAAAAAGTCTGGACACAGCAAGTGCGTTATGGAAGTTAATTTTCACAAAGATGTTTTTAATAGCAAATATGTCACTCTAATGCATCAATCTGGTTACCGGTAAAGTCTATACAGTAGAAACAATGTACCATATTTTATAAAAATTACTTATTGTTTAAAAATGTACACAAATTTTCCGAAAATAAGCTTAAAATATCTCCGAGAACACTGGTTTCCTAGCCAACAAACCTTAGGTTAATAGTAAATTGAGTTATTGAACTTTCAAGGATTTTATTAAAATTCGCTACCAAAACACACTTACTGCATCTCGATTTTTTTCTTACAAACGTGCATCATATTTCAATGAAAAATGCAATAATAAAAGGGTGTTTGAAAAAAAACAATTGCTGGGATCACCAGCGACTTATGGACCATCCTGTGATTGTCAAAATATTTTATAAGATGCAGCTCGAGACACCCTATAATTAACAAATACAATTTTTTTGGTATCTTGTATAATAACAATTATATTGAGCTTTACCGTAGAAATGCATCACCTTGTATATATATATATATATATATACAAACAGATAAAAACTGGAAGTAAACCCGGATATGAATTCTAGGGGGCCTAGTCTGTGCTCTTCTGAAGAAATCTTTAAAATTGAAGAGTTGTGGTCTCCTCATTAACAAATTTTTTCTATGAAAATTAGCTAAAAATTATAGACTGTTAAACCATAAACTTGACTAAACCTGCAGCCAAACCATCAACTTAACTAAACCTACAGCCAAAGCATCAGAGAAAGGGTCTATTTGAAATGAATTTTCTGTAAATATTTTAGTAAAATGAAGGGCAATGACGATTGAAGCTTAAACTTAAGGGTTCGCAGAACAATCTTCTTGCAACATTTACTTTACATAATCCGTATTTGTTTCAGGTTCTTTGCCTAAATGTTGAAAATTTTTAAATCTCTCTGACGTTTTGAGGAAAAACCCAAACTTTTTTTCTTTAAACACAACTTTTTTGTGGGCCAAACAGGCCTAAGTAATAAATTTGGTTGCCTTTATTTTGTTATCTCCGGAGATATACATTTTTTCTTAAAGAAAACACGAAATTTTTCAGGAAAATCTGGGCCGAGTTTCCTGGCTAACGAACTTATCAAAGCCACTTGCAAAAGGAAGGCACGCACCAAATTTGATCAAAATCGGCCCATTATTTTTTCAGCTATTGGTGTGATACATATACATGTATATATATATATATATATATATATATATATATATATATATATATATATATATATATATATATATATATATACTGGGTGTTCTACAAGCTCTATGGCAGACTTTTCCAGATGATAGCTATCAAAATTCTAAACATTTTTTGTTAATGAATATGGGTCTGATTCGTTTTTGTTTAAAAGTTACGAGCATTGAAAGAATCATAATTTTTCCAGTCAACCAGGAAGTGACACAAAATCATTTGAATGTGAAACAATGCACACCTATAAAATATAGGTACACCTAATTCAATCAAAAGTAGGCTAATAAATAAAAATGACAGTTGTTATGACAATAAATATTGTTAGTGTCATTTTAATTGTACAATATTTGATACTTCGTGTAAAAGTTCTAAATAAACAATGCATTTATTCACAACTGAGGAATATGCAGATATTGTGTTTGTATATGGGTATTCCAATGGGAACGCCAGAGAAACAGCTCGAGAATATCGACACAGATATCCAAATAGACACCAACCTGTCCACACGGTGTTTAGTGCATCATTTCGTAGACTTCGAGAAGCAGGCAACCCCGCTCCAAAGAAGGCCATTCGTCCCACTGAAGTAAATGTACAAGATGAAGAAAATTTAATAGATGCTGCCCTTGATAACCCTTCAATTGGTGTTCGGCGTATATCTAGTAACGTTCATGTATCACCGAATTTTGCATGGCGTGTATTGAACACAGAAATGTTACATGCATTCCATCGCCAAAATTTACAGGCGTTGCATGCTGGAGATGCCCCACAGCGATTAGAATTTTGTCGCTGGTTACTTCAGCAACCCAGAGTGACTTTGTCGGACCAGAACCGGTGCTGGGGATAACATCTTGCACAGCAAAACGCACCTTAAAGACCTGGACAGAAAGAATGACAATCCAATATTGGCAAAATCTTCCAGGATTAGCCCACTCTAAGGCCTTCATAAATGGCCTGTCTGAGTCAAGGGCTAAAAAGCTTCTAGAGGTGAACAGACAACAACTGAGAACTCTAGTCGGCCTGTATACAGGACACTGCCGCTTGCGGCACCACATGCACCGTATTGGGATCGATCAGGAGACCGAGTGCCGGCTATGCATGGAGAATGAAGAAACAGCAGAGCACGTGCTGTGTTACTGTCCGGCAGCAGACAGGACTAGATACCTGCTCTTTGGCAAGGTAAAGCTTGCTCCAGAAGACCTGGATCAACTTTCGCCCACAAAGATTATCAACCTCTGCAGGAGGCTGGATTTGTTGGGCGAAATATAGACTTTAGGCGTGAGCCACAATAGACCTTAAGGTCGCGGTGGAGGGCCGATATGGCCCACTCACATACAAATCTAACCTAACCTACTTCAGCAACAAGCACAAAATGATAGATTCATTTCGCTCGTCATGTAGTCTCATGAAGCGTGCTTTACTAGGGACGGCATAAATAATAATCATAATGAACATATATGGGCGTTGCAAAATCCACATGCAATTAGATCAAGACGATTTCAGCAACGATTCAGTGTCAACGTTTGGGGTGGCATTTTCAACAATAATCGCCTGTGCATCTTCTAAATGATCGTTTAAATGCAGATATGTATAGAATTTCTTAGAACACGACCTTTTAGAGTTCATTGATGACGTACAACTTAATATTATTTAGAATATGTGGTATCAATACGACGGCGCACCACCACATAGAGGAAGACAAATTGCTGCTTCGTTAAATGAACATTTTCTAAATAAGTGGATAGGTCAAGGAGGTCCAATATCATGCTGGCCACCTCGTAGCCCCGATCTCATTCCTCTGGATTTTTATTTATGGGGACACATGAAGCAGCTGGTCTACCATGTTGAAATCACTACCCATCAGCAGTTACTTGAAAGAATTCAAGATGCAGCTAACCAAATAAGAAATGATCCAAATCTCATCCTTCGAGTGACCGAGACTTTAGTTCGTCGATCTGAGGCTTGCATTCAAGACGAGGGTGGACATTTCGAACAATTTTTATAGTCTTAAGTTTTGTGATTTTCATTTAAGTTAAATTTTTGTTGTTAATTGTTGATAAAGGTTCAATGCTTGTAAATTCTTAACAAAAGCGAATCGGACCCATGTTCATTAAGAAAAATTGTTTAGAATTATGAGAGCTATTATCTGGAAAAATTTGTCATAGAGCTTGTAGAACAGTCTATATATATATATATATATATATATATATATATATATATATATATATATATATATATATATATATATATATATATATATATATATATATATAAATTTAAACTGACCCCAGATATGGGTATTAGGGGTCCTAATTAGCGCTCATTTGAAGCATTTTTTTCAAAATACAAAAGTCGGGATCTCCTCATTACTGATTTTTTTTTAAAGAAAATTCAGTAGAAACGTTATAAAAATAAAGCTTTATTATTTTTAAATGTCTTACATTTGTTAACTTGGTATTGTGTTCGATTTAAGGCTAAAATAATAATTTTATTTAGATATAACCTTTCCCTAATTGCAAAATAAGAATACACTACAAAATAATTAACTGAAAATAATATCGATACTTACATCTTGCATCTTCTAATTTAAAAAAATTTTTTTTTTTTTGGTTTAATCATATATTTTTTTATAAATTAGTGAAATATCCTGTCTAACGAACTAATATAACTTAAAAGCTAATGTTGCTAACAATCTTAATAACATTTATACCTGCAAGGTAAAAATTAGTAAATCTTAATCAAACGCCAATCCAAAACCGTTTCATCATTTACCTTCACCTCATCATCACTATTAAAATCATCACTATCAGTTTCTACTTTTATATCTTTCACTTCTTTGTATTCACCAAATATCTCATCCAAGAGTACCTTGGTTTCATCTATTTCTTCTCCATATTCACCTCTAAATGCATTGACAACAGCTAACGCATTCACTTCATTCTCCTGTGAAAATTGACTCCCTGAATCACCTCTGATGCCTTCACATTCTACAGCGAGTTCTTCGAGTTTGATCATCATTTGAGAAAACTTTTGATTGCATTCTGACAAACAACTGTCAAAAGCATAAGTCAGTTCATTTAAGGTTCTGTTCATATTTAAATCAGGGGTATCTTCAAATAGGTGCCGTTCAACTGCAGCACTATCTGTCTCCATTTTTTCGCCAGTATAAGGCAAGGTTTTAAGGTGGGTTTCTGTGATGATACCTTCCTTATTATTTGGTTTATTATCTGGTGAAATAACCATATCTTCTGTTTCAGTTTGGAGAGTAAGTGTGGGATTGAAATTGGTATCATTTAGACCCTTGTCTGCATTATATTCTTTAAAATGCCCTTGAAGCAACAATTCTGATTGTATACTCATTTTCTCAGTGATAACAGCAGCATCACTGAAATTAATTGGAGTTTCGGGCATAATTATGTTATTCTTGTTGTTATTTGCCATTGTAATTTGCTGCGATTGCATTTTTGGAACATTCATGCAAAGAGTATCGTCATCCGAAATACTTTTTGGTAAACTAGCAGCACTATCATCACCTTGACTATTATACTCAGAATTTTGACGCATTTCAAATGTGTTATCAACAAATATGATTGGTAAATCTTCAATAAAAGATTTTGGGTAGGGACGTTTGAAAATTTCATTGTTCTGGATTTGGTCTCTTGGCGTTGACATGGAATTTATTGAAACTTCCAGGCCGTTATTTAATGTCTCTTCAACACTGGTATTCAAATTTTGATTTGTAGTTAAGTATTCTGCCACAGTGTTGTTATTCAGTGTTCTGTAAGCAATATCATTTTTAGAACCGAACATGTCTTCAGAACAGGAATTTGTGGTACTTGCAAGTTCTTCCTGCAAGTTGATCTTAGTGTTATTTAAATCAAGAGAGTTATTAGACATGAAATTATTGTCTGTTAACATATTAGAAGGTATGGATGACATACTGCTCATTGGATTATACAAGTTATTACGAGCTTCTTCTGTGTGTTTTAAAGCTGATTTCTGCGATAAAAGTTCTAAAGAGTTTTGACGCACATATTCGAATTTATTATAGCTTAGTATAATCTCCATAAGTTCGTTTTTGAATTTCAAAACTGTATAACTTTCTCTTCGATGCATTTGCATGCATTTTAAGTCGTTCAGATACTTCTCAGCTTCGTATTTTTCGAGGAGTATAATCTTATTTTTGTGTTTCAATATTTTGGTGTAAATTTCATGTAATAGTGGATTTTGCGTTCCGGATAATCGCTTTTTTAAAATCTTACTTTGTTTCGTCACATCCATTTTTGTATATCTGTGCGAAAACTAGCTGTATTCTAATTTGGAAAGAAAATTAATAAACTAGAATTTTAAGCTTTATAACGAAAATTAAACTTTTAAAATCAAGTAATCGATGGCGCCAAGTTTTTCAAACAAAACACTATGATGACAGTTATATTGTCCGAAAACTACATAGAGAAAGAAGTTTACTTCCAATGACAGTAGAAACTAGTCAAAGGTAGAAAAAAGACAATATTATGACGCAGTGTAAGCAGAAAAAAGGTGGTATGCCTTAAATATTACTGCTATCAGTCTCCTCTGCAATGTATTGAGAAGTTACCTCCACTGAAACAATGCCAAAATCTTCTATATCATACTACAAATAAAAAGATGTGAATTTTTTAGATAAAAAATAACATTATGTATTCAAATAAGTTACACTGTGGTGATATTTTGACATTTCCAAGTGAACAGCTGATTGACAATTGACAGATGATATCCGAAGCATTAATATTTTAATCATATCCAAAGAATCCAAACAATTTAACTGTCAATTGAATTGATTTCACCCATATTTATTAAAAACGTAAATAAAATGATGTTATTTATACCAGAATGTTTCATTTTTACGTTCGTATCAGTTTTGTGATTGGTTTTCTATTAGGTATCCTTTCAGCGATATTTTTTACACATAAATCAAATAATGGGTCCCTCAAAGATGAGTCACCTTTTAGTTCTGCTATCCATAACTATAAGAAGTGGTTACCCAAACAAATTGGTCAGGAGCATATTTTGCTATCATTTGATGAATTACGTTATGGACAATCACATTATAAACTTGAGTCGAAATATCTGTTTGAACACATCAACATATTGTGTGTGGTTCTGGTAAAACAGCCGAAAAACATTGAGTCGATAGAAGATACATGGGGTAGAGGCTGTAATGAAATGAAATTTATCAACTTGGCCAAGGAGAAAAGGAAAATACCCATGAAAGTTGACAGTCGAGACCACACTTCTTGGGCATTACTTTGCAAATCATTGGTAGAAGTACCTGATAAAACTGATTGGGTTGTTGTTGTTAATGATTATACATTTGTTATTGTTGAAAATTTAAGATTTTTTATTGCTAGTTTAAACCCAGCAGGAAAGTTTTATTTTGGTTATCCAATTCGTTTTTGGAATACTGTGTATAACTTGGGGCAGGCTGGATATGTACTTAGTAGAGGAACACTGGATTCGTTTGTGAAAAAAATGACTTCAACAAGTAGCTGTATACACAGTTTGTCATACAATAATAAAGAAGATTACTATTTAGGTAAGCAAGTATTTACTGTTGAGAACGTTAGAAAGCAGTCTTGTTTGGTTCTTGTCAACAACAAAAAAACATTAGGTAATCCTGTATTGTAGACACCTCACTAGTAAACAAACAATTCGGGTGGAATTGGAACGCAGAAGTGGACGCTGGACGATGTGCACTGTTGCCAGATGAGTATTACCAAGGGTCCTTTTAAATATAGAAGGAAATCAAGGGGTGAACAAATGTTTTTTATGTCATACTAGTTCATTATTGTGTTTTTATTGCTTAGTTACCAACTACATAATGGTGTATTTTATGTCCACGGGCCATAAAGTGTACTTTATGGCCCCTGCGAGCAAAACATACACTTTATGGCCCACGCACACATCAAAACAAATAATTTTTGTTTGACTTCTTTAATAACCTTTATTAATGAAATTACAGATAATTGAATAAAAGTAATATGTAAATATTTAATTAACATTATTTAGTCGAATTAACATAAAATTGACAGTTCTGAAAAGATCCGGTGATAGTTAGGTTGCCTTCAGCAAACGGTGATTCATGTTTCTTGTTTGGGTATGACTAGTATGACATAAAAGTTTGTATACACCGCTGGTATAAATAGAGGTGTATGCCCTCAAGCGACTTACAAACCCTCGGGCCGGAGGTCCTCCGATTTGTAAAATCGTCGCTCTCCGCCATAAACATCTATTTATACCCTTGGTACATAAATAACTATTATAATGTAAATAAATTATAATATGGCGTCATCTACATAAATCAATATTTGACATATTTTGCGGAAAGCAGTAGCAAAACGGAAATGTAAAAAGTTAATTTTCAGCCATGGGGGGGGGTCCAGGGAAAAAAACGTGGGCCTCTGGACCCAAGGGTACTGGGTTCAATCCCAGATTTCCCCTTTCCTCCCTGTTTAAGTACATCAGTAACATCAACAGAGGTTGTGCCATTGTGATTGAGCAAGGTAATCTGCACGTTCCGCCCTTCCCAGGGGGCGTAAAGCTGTCGGTCCCGTGCCCATGCGATGTTGGGCACGTTAAAGACCCAAATTTCCTGGACAGTGAGGTGAATGAATCACTTTAATAAAGTCAATGAAGCAATGTCCGTGGCGAATTACCGATGATAAATACAACTGTATATGCTAATAGCAAACAGTATCCAGTATATTTTCTGAGTACCTTCCTTTTGCAAGTGGCTTGGATAAGTTCGTTAGCCAGGAAAATCGGCACAGGTTTTCCTGAAAAATTTTTTGTTTTCCTTCGGAAAAAATTTTTATCTTCGGAAATAACAAAGTAAGGGCAACCAAATTTGGTACGTGTGTTCATATCATCATAAAGAGTGAACTATGTACCAAAGTTTAGGTATGTAAGTTTAAAGACAAAAAAGATAAGGGCATTTAATTTAACAAATTTGGGTTTCCTTAAACCGTCAAATTCGCGGTTAGAAATGTCAAAATTGGCAACATTTAGACAAAGAACCTGAAACAAATACGAATTATGTAAAGAAAATTTTGCAAGAAGAGTGTTCTGCAAACCCTTAAGTTTCAGCTTCAACCGCCATTAGCTTTCACTCTACTAAAATATTTCCAGAAATT
Organism: Tillus elongatus; assembly: GCA_964006375.1. Classification (NCBI taxonomy): domain Eukaryota; kingdom Metazoa; phylum Arthropoda; class Insecta; order Coleoptera; family Cleridae; genus Tillus; species Tillus elongatus. Next base: position 4,671,853 of record OZ023266.1, on the reverse strand, counting down.
TCATTTCAAATATACCCTTTCTCTGATGCTTCGGCTGTAGTTTTAGTTAAGTGTGTGCTTTAACCAAAGAATAAAGACCTAAGGAACAAGAAGCGACACTGCCTGTAGTGGGGGAAATCGATTTTCTAATGCACAGGTTTACTGGCAATATGGATGTTAGGCATCAGCTGTTCTGAGTTCTAACATTCTAATCTCTTTTCGCCACATGTCACACGTGTTGTTGACATAAACACGTGTTTACCTGCCACGTTTATAATTTGGCAGGTACATTCGTTTTGTAAATAAAAATTAAATTTTAGGTACATTTGGAGATTATCACACGAGGGCATTTTAGAAAAAATATTCAGTAACATGCGTCAATCTCCTTCTGAATGCACAAACCACAAAAAATATTTCTGGCAAACTTCCCCCAAGAAAGTTACGGGATCTAGAGTGAATAGGGGTGTTGGGCGGGGAAGAAAATAAAAAGTAAATGTGAGCGAAAAGTGCAAAAAAAAACAGCTTACTTGGACCTCTATAAGCTGCCTCTATCCCATTTTGCAGCTATACCTCCTTAAAATTCTGTTTATTCCGCCCAGAACTCCTATATTTACCACAGGTCCCGTAACTTTCTTGTCGGTTATTCCCAAGAAACTTTTCTTGTTTACATTGTTTTTGTTTATGCATTGAGGGTGGTTGGATGCATGCAGAAGGGGAAGGGGAACCTCTGCGACAAAGCAGCGTACCAACATTTTCAATTTATGTTTAAATTGTTACCCCATTTCATTTGTTTGAAATATGTCTCCAAAAATGAAAGGTTGCCTTGTTTGTCAGTCATACATAGAGAGCCACAATATTTCATCATTTTCAAAAAGTGCGGAATTCCACAACTTGGACGTCCTCGGGACAAAAGAGCGGGTATAACAAGATGTTCTATGTCAGGGACCTGGACAGTAAAAGGGTGCATTCGCTCTGTTCCCCTGGTAGATCTGTTGGGGGCAGCAGGTGGAGGAACTATGGAAGAAAGCTCATCTGAGCAGTGCCCGTGCAGATATCTATAAAAGAGAGAGAGAGAGAGAGAGGTCACCAACGGCACGTCCATGGGGAAGTGATGGCAGCCTTTAGGTGAGGGTAGGGTCACCGATGAGAAGTATAGCTCTCTTCTAAATTGAGTCCAGGAGAGCGAGTGTATAAGCAGCAGCGGCACCCCAGATGTGGGAGCAGTATTCGAGGTTTGGCCTTATTTGTGAAGTATATAAGGTATAGAGATTAGCTGGTGAAAAGTATTTGCGATCCCGGAAGAGGAAACCTAATTTCTTAGCAGCCGCTTCTGCAATTGATGTGACATGTTGGTGGCAATTGAGATTTCGATCCACAGAAATGCCAACAAGTGAAAAGGACTCATTACTTTGATGAACTTGGTTGTTCATTGTGATGGGTCTAGGGCTGGTGTATCTCTTATGAGATAGAAAGCAAGACTGTGATTTGGTGGGGTAATTGTACAAGATTTCTACTTCCCCAGTCTAATATTTTTTGGAGATCCACAGAGACAGAACCCCCTCCCCATGAGTAGTGTACAATTCTTATGAAAATTCACTATTATAATGCACTTCTGCGTCCTGAACATTTTACTATATAGGCAATACCGACCAGATTGATGCCTGCTTGCATTAGAGAGATATATTTCCTATTAAAAATATTTTTATGAAAATTCAACGCCATAATACACTCGCTGCGTTCAGACTTTTTAATTTTGCATTACCTGTTGTTACAGCTTGTATTTACTTAGGTTTTGTGTTACAGGGAAACATTTAGCAGCTCTAAATATTACTCCAGTTGATACAAGAGACCATGAAAAACTATCAACATTCCATCCATACAATTGGTATCACTTGTTCTCGCCTGACGAAAAGTACCATATACCCAGTGTCTTCCCAAATAAATGTTGCAGCAAATATTCAATAACATTTCAGGTAAGTGTGGCACATTATCGTATGTATATACTAAGTGAAGATTGGAACCTGTGATGAGCACTGATAAGAACACTTGGAGAACCCAAATCGCCACAACACATGTTTTTAATTTAACGGATATTTGGATTGCTTAGTGGAAAAATTAATTACGAGACACAGAACAAAGACAATGTTAGCGGAATGCACGATATTCAGGAAAGATAAAATAAAATTTCGAGACGCAGCAAGTGCGTTATAGTAGCGAATTTTCATAAGAATTGTACACTATTATTATACGGCGTATCAGTAAAGTTAATACTTTAAACCTACACAGACCTTGAAGATCGATTTTAGAGGTCCTAGTACGCACACATTTGAAGAATTCTTTCAGAAGTGTTACCATCGATATCTCTCTATTATCAAAAAAATCTTGCGTTCTAACTCCTTTTGAGAAAAATGCCCAAAACTAAATTTTCTATAAAGCTGAAAAACTAAATTTTGCTATATCTGTAGATAGTGTAAGTCTCTTTAAAAGAAACTTGTATTACAAATTTCCTTAAAGTTATACAGAAGATTTCCAGAAGGAAACTTAATTCATATTTAGAAAAGTAAAGTATCTGCCAAATTATAAACGTAGAAGTTATTTTTCTTTTTAATCGCCAGTATGATTTTGTTTTAGTCAACCTAATCAAACCGGTTTTTTCAATATCAACAATAACAAAATTATAATTTCAAGTTGAAAGGTGACAAACTTATTTAGGCGCTTTAAACAAAAATGAGGTCTTGTTCAAAATATATAAAACCTGTACACTAATGTTTCTCCAAATGTCAAAATAAAACATAAAAAACATACATTCATCGAGCTGGATTTGATTGGGTTACCTTCTACTTATGAGGCAAGCGTGACATCTCTCATCAATCTAAGCATACGTCAACTGGCGGTTCTTTTACATGTTACATTAGATTGGCTTCATGACCGGGATATATTCAAAGTATACGTAACAATTAATTACAGAACTAGTAGAATTACCCTTGAAACACATTCTGCGACTGTGTCCATCTTATATTATGTCTTATGGTTAAGTTTAAAGATAAAAGAAACTCTTTTAGAATTATTTTTATAGAGACTTGGCTTGAGTTTGTTTACATTTCTATTATATTATGCTACAGCATAATGTATCTGTGCTGCGCGAAAACTGTATTTGAGGCCGTTCATAAAGCTACAAATATAGTGTCTTGGCAAATTTTTAATTTCATGTCATCTGCCATTTTTCATAATTGAGGTCGAGATTTCACGATTGTTGGTTCGGGTGGTATGTTTTATGCCTGGTATATATTTAGTTTGGTTACCGTTGATGTATGGTTTATACCTGTTGTATGAATCAATCTATGTGTGGCAGTTAACTACTCTGTCTGTCAGGCATTGGACTTTAAGCACTAAGTCGTCTCAATACATGCCTTTGGGATTTTATTTTTAATTTGGAAAAAACTCTAAATATTGTGTACCAAATTACTTAAAATTCACAACATAGGTTTATTTGCACTATTTCTAGCCACATGTAAAGTCTCATTGCAGTTACTCTGATACTTACAAAAATATAGTGTTTTCTAATAGTTTTCCCCAATTTTCCACCGGAAAAACTTGAGCATAAAGGCTGCTTAACGAACTCGACCATGGTTTTCGCCCAAACAAGATTTTTGCCAAGTTTGATTGCAATCGGTTTAGTATTTTTTGAAATTATAGCTCGGATACATACATACATGTATATGTATATAAACATAAAAATTTTAACGTTCCTTGGTTTTGGGTTCTAGAGACCCAAATTCCGGCTCATCTAAAGACATTTTTTCAAAAGATGACTTTTATACAGCACATAAAAAATATTACCATGAAAGCCTCTAAACTTTTGGGCTTTGTTGTGAGAAACTGTAGACTTTTTTCATTGGATACCGTCAGATGTGTTTACTGTTCTATTGTTAGAAGTGTACTCAAGTATGCATTGGTAGTGTGGTCCCCTTATTATGCCAGCCACACAGGGGCTGTTGAAAATGTGCAGCATGCCTTTCTGCGGAACTGCTCTTATAGACTTGGTTATTTCATACCTGATCATGACTATGGGGAGATACAAAGTTTGTTAACGCTGACCTCTCTTGAAGCCCGCAAAACAGTGGCCGGACTCTGTTTTATATTCAAAATTGTGAATGGTTTTGTGGACTCCAATGAGATTCTTTGCAGAATCGGCCTGAATGTACCTAACAGAGTGTTAAGGGCATATAACTTGTTTTTTGTCCCATTCCACTGCACTAATTATAGACTTAAGTCACCTATCGATAGATATCTACGTATTATAAATGAGATCACTGAGGTGGACAATTTTGACATCTTTTGTATTTCACTGTCTGCTTTCAGAAGGCATATAGTTGCATCTATTGTTGCATTGGACTGCTGAACTGACTGTGTATCTTTTGGCAGTCCTGCTGTGATTCTTTGTAGATTTATGCGTGCATATTTTATTTCTTTTCTACTTTTACTGTAGCACTCAGTGGAGTTTCCCCGTATAAATTAAATTAAAAAGCTTTTCATCGTGACCTCTCTATTAGCGAATTTTTCTTAATAATAATTCGCTAATGGAGAAAAAAATATGTTTGCTTACCTTTTGAACTGCGTATCACAAGGGGTCTCGAGAGTATTTTTAAGAAAGCCGATTTGCAGATGACTTTTTCGCCAAAATATAATTTAAGAAATTTGTTAGGTAATACGAAAGATAAACATAATGCCACTGAAATGTTGGGTATCTATGAGATAGGTTGTAAAGATTGTAATCTTAAATACGTTGGGCAAACTAAGAGAACCAGTGTGACTAGTCATCTGTCACAGTTGAGATATGGTAGTGTAGACAAGGCATGTGTGGCACAACATATTTGGGATAATAACCACCACATTAATGAAGAAAATCTAAAACTTATCAAAAACGTTAGACAGCCAGCGAAGCTTAATGCGTACGAGAGTATTGATATATCTAGGGCAATAAAAAACCAGATTTTCTTAAACCAAACTCGGCCACTGGTTTGTAGTCCTCTGTTTGCGCTCTGTCTGTGGTACAGATAAATATTCTGAAGCCTGTCAGGAAAGTGATAAAGAAAGTTCAAAAACCTCGCCTGGCAATTAAAATACGATACATAAAAAATTTACCTGCAATTCAGTCTCACTCTCAGTATCGTTCTTTACCTAAGACTCGGTATAAAAGGTGATGTTAGTAGTAAGTAGCCACAATAGACCTTATGGTTGCGGTGGAGGGACCGGTGTGGTCCACTTACATTCAAACCTAACCTAGTAATAAGTAGTTAGAATTTTTCATCCTCTGATGACGCTAAATTTGTTAGTGAGAAGATCATCAGGTCTTTAAAAAGATGTGTTGTGGTGATTTGGGTTCTCAAAGTGTATTTATGTGTGTATATAATCAACCTCACCTATAGTTTGTTTCACCTTATTTTAAAAACATCTCACTTTCTACATTCTTCAAGACTACAAATATCAGCTCTGTTGATCAAATCCCTAATTTAGGTATTATTTTAAGTAACAGACCATAAGCGGTTGTGTCAAAATCAATTTGTTTCTGAGATGATTTTTTATTTGTCTGAACACAGGGTTCCCACTCGTCTGGAAAACTGGGAAAACCGGGAAAAGTCAGGGAATTTGTACTAGGAAAAATGTTGTAAGGGAGATCAGGGAAAAATTGAGCAAAATTGTGAAAATTGACTAAGCGTCAGGGAATTTTTGTCTGTGCCAGGGAAAAATTATTTGTTTCCGTTTTAAGATAAATAATTAAAACACAATGATAAGAACACTTATTATTGGTACCGTCCTGTTAAGTTCTCATCATAAATGTTAGGGGCAAAAATTCTATTGTATTTTACAGTGCAAAATACATTGAAACTCCAAGAGTCCTGGAAATTTCGTTCTCTAGTAATGTGAGGATTTTCGTCCGACCAATAGTGACTGTTGTAACGATTGAACATGGCCCTCTTTGAAAATTTTGACTCGTCGCACCATATAATTTTTCTTGAGAAATTTTCATCTTCTTAAGTTTTCAAAAGATACTATTCGCAGAATTCTACACGCCGGGAAAAATCACCAGGTTCTAAATGGTGTATTAAAGTGAACGGGAATGATGTCCATTTGTTCATTTTTAGAATTTTGTGAATATTTCCTCTTGAAAGATGGAAATTTCTACTGCAGTCTCTGATTGAAGCATGCGGATAAGCAGTAAAGAATGTATAAATAATAATTTGTGTCTCTTCATTGTCCAATAGCGGTTTATTTTTATTACCTTCTGAACGATACGTTCCATTCTCAGAACAATTTTTCAATAGTCTTCTGATCATGTCAGGGATTGGTCTATGTCTATCTGGAAATCTTTCTGCAACCACACGGCATGTTCTGCTAACAATTCAATTACACTCCCCGTAAATAATAATTAAATTCAAAAAGTCATTGTTTCAGTAATTGAAGTGTGCCATTATTGTGGAAAATACTCTCTTTTATTAATATACTATTGACAAATGTACTTTACAGTACAACCATTAAGTTTACTGTCGGAAGATGACGTTTAAAATTTTCATCTCCTTGGCAACCTGATAAACTGACTGATAATTCTTTCTTATCGCAAATATGCCTCGAAGTGAACGTTGCAAATTTCGAACATTTTTTGTGAAGTGGTAACACACAAATCTCTTTGTTCCCTAATAATGCTTTACTCTTATTAAATTTTGGACGAAACAGTCCATTCTTAGAAATTTTTTAGTAGTATTCTGATCATGTAACGAGTTGATCTGTGTTTATGTGGAAATCTCTTTGCAACCACACCACATCTTCTGTTAGTAATTCTATTATACTCCTCGTAAATAAAAGTTGTATTCAAAAGTCGTCGCATATTTTACTTATGTCGGAAGATGATGTTTAAAATTTTCATCTCCTAGGCATCCTGATAAACTGACTAATAATTATTTCTTATCGCAAATAATGTTTAAATTTCTTTAAATCGGTGGGACTTAGGTATATCTTTAGGGAATGCTGATACCAATTGAAAGAACAATAAAAAGTACATGAACTAACGTTATAAAATATATATATTTAAAATAAGAGAGTTATTAGGTTTTAAAGTTGTCACGATTGACCGGTCTATTTCCAACACCCTGTCTAACTTGTACTAGCTTTAGTAAATTCCAAATATTTTGTGGCATTTTAGAATTTGTACTTTAAAATTTCAACTCTTCAGGTTGAAAAATAAGAGAGATACAGGTGGGTAAATATGACAATGTTTTTTTAGGAAATTTTTGAAAAAAGTAAAATATCTCTAAAATGGTTGAGAAAAATGACATAACATGTTAGTTGAACCTACCATAAAATTTGACGAGCAATCTAGATCCGTAATAAAAAACACCATCTTCCATTTGAAATAAGAAAGTTGACGTCTACTTCCGGTATAACCGGAAGTCCCATACTAACGTCAATATTTTCAGTGAACTGGAAATCTCGAGAAACCTACGTGCGTGAATTTTCAGAATTCAATTGTAAGCCATACTTCAAAAACGGCTAATGGAAAGTCTACATGGGACAGCCTGTATAGCTTGGTACAAATTCTTTAACTTTAAGGGGACATCTAGAATGAATATTGTATATTAAAACATCGCATTAAAAAACCAATATTCTCCTTAAACTACTTGTTTCTTCTCAGCCTTCTTAATAATTTTAAACTGCTTATTAAATATTAATTTGTAAGGCAAGGGTTACAACGTGCTTTGTTTTACAGGGACCAATAAACTGTTGTCATCATTATTATTTTATTATCATTAATGCTCTGATTGTTCATGATTTGTTTTGAATTTTTGTCATAGCTTGTACTTTGATTTTGCAACGGCACTGTGACATATTTTAACTAATTTTATTTATTTGTGTTTCTGTGTTGGTTAACCTGCTTTTCTTCGATTTCACATGTAAATAAGTGAGTAGCACCTTTTTTACTAACAAACTCATTTTCTTTATCCTAAATTAAATTATATGAAGTAGAGTCAAATGAAAACCTTAAAAACATTGTTTAACAAAATTTATTGAAGCAATGTCCAAAACAAGTGTGATTTTTTGACGGAGTCTCTATTGTGTTATACACATCCTCCATCATTTTGGAAGTGCTTGAATACCTGAAGAAAAAATGTTTTTGTCACATGCACAGCCACTTAAGCAGCACATGAATCACTTAGTCATACTGCCGTTCCAAAGCCTCTTTAACTGTACGAAAGACAGCGGTCCGAGGAACAAGGAGACTATGGTAAACACTTAAACTTCCAATCCAGTATGGTATATTTTACTAATAATACAATGACTAATGACTGGATAGCAACACACTGTATTTAAATTAACGTACTTGTAGTACTACACACATCACATATCTTTGACTAACAAGCACGTAAACATTGTACAAGTGGTCCTACCTACCAAATTTGAACTTAATTGGTTTAGTAGATCTGAGTTATAACTAAATAAGAAATAAATAATTTTCTATATGACCTGAAATTACCTCTAAATGGATGCCTATACTGTTAGCCAAGGTCAGACAGATAAATCAGGGTTCCGCTGCCATTGCAAATAAAATCTCCAAATTAAGTTTTAAACGGACAGGCTACAAAAATATGTCACAAGAAACAATCTGCGGGTTGCCATTTACGACAACTCTCATCTAAATCTGTATATATCAGAAAAATGTAAATAAATAGAAATTTAAATGAAAATGATTCAATTTGTTTAAAAGGAATCTAGAACTACGTTTTATTATGTATAAATTAAGCTTCCTATTTTCACGGTATTTTAAAGCCATCTCCATCTTTCTAGTTTAATCTGACAACACCACTATTTGTCATTTTTGTTAACTGACATGAGTCATGAGAGAAATGTGTACGTTCTACGCATAACTTCGAAATAGACTCCGTTAATATCTTAGAATCTCAGAATATAAAACAACTACCTATATTCTAAGGTTAATACAAACAGTAGGTAAATAATAACCCAAGTTTTAATTTTAACATAACTTTAACAAATGCCTTTGGCCATCCACTGTGACTGTAGTATATTATGATTCTAACATCCAATCAAACCAATAAGAAAGTGGTTGTGTATATCAGATTCAGGTTTTTAATCAATGCATGTAGGTAGTGTATTGCTAAAGTGAAACAAAATTAAATAAGACAAGATAAGATAAGAAATATACCTACGGCAAACCAATATAAGTATAATACCTAGGGCACCTAGGTACTTATGGTTTTCTTAACTCTTAGCTTTTACTCTTTATGGAACATTTGAAGTAAAGAAAACTACATAATATCATAAAACAGTTTAAATTATCATGGAAAATTTTTTGTAGACTTCGAAAAGTGGAAATCAGAAATTGAAAACTCAAACAACTGCTCTTACTCGTATGTTCTAAAGAGTAAACATGCTAGTGCCAATGGTGAAATATTTTATTATAATTGCAACAGAAGTAAAGCCGAAACGTCACCAAAATTATCCAAGGTGGCATGGCATTATTTATTCCACGTACACAAAAAACCTCTTCAGCCACTCAAAAGTTCTGGTTCTCTAAATCCTGTGGCAAGGCCAGACTTGAAAAGGTCAAAGCTCACAAAATGCTTCTACGCAATCCCAGTCAAGAAAACTGTCAAGCATTTAACGACTACACGGTGACTCCCAGATTGTCGCTCTAGACATATCCAAAGCATTCGACCAGGTCTGGCACGCGGTGCTGCTTAATAAACTTCCGGCCTCTGGCCTACCACCAAAACTCTGTACCTGGACAGCAAATCTCCTCTCCAACCGGAGAATTTCTGTTGTCGTGGATGGCCATTCCTTTAAACTGTATCGAATTAATGCAGGAGTCCCTCAAAGTTCAGCTTTAGCTCCTACTTTGTTTCTTCTTCACATCAATGACCTCCTCTCTATCACATCCAACCCAGTTCACAGTTACGCGGACGACAGCACCCTCCACTCAAATATACAATATTCTAAGCCTGTCCCTTTAGCCCAATTAGATGAGGATCGCAGACTCATGGAGGGTTCTGTCTTTGTGGATCCCCAAAAAATATTAGACTGGGGAAGTAGAAATCTTGTACAATTCAACTCCACCAAATCTCAGTCTTGTTCTCTATCTCATAAGAGATACACCAGCCCTAGACCCATCACAATAATCAACCAAATTATTCAAAGTAATGAGTCCTCTTCACTTGTTGGCACTCCTGTGGATCGAAATCTCAATTGGCACCAACATGTCACATCAATTGCAGAAGCAGCTGCTAAGAAATTAGGTTTCCTCTTCCGGACTTGCAAATACTTTTCACCAGCTAATCTCTATACCTTATATACTTTACAAATAAGGCCAAACCTCGAATACTGCTCCCACATCTGGGGTGCAACTGCCGCTTCTACACTCGCTATCCTGAACTCCATTTAGAAGAGAGCTTTACGTCTCATCGGTGACCCTACCCTCACCCAAAGGCTGCCATCCATGCCCACCGACGTGCCGTTGCTGACCTCTGTTTTTTATAGATATCTGCACGGGCACTGCTCAGAGAAGTTTTCTTCCATAGTTCCTCCACCTGCTGCCCCCAGCAGATCTACCAGGAGAACAGAGTGAATGCACCCTTTTACTGTCTAGGTTACCAGACATAGAACATCTTGTTATGCCCGCTCTTTTGTCCCGGGGAATTTCAAGTTGTGGAGTTCCTTGCAGGCACATGTTTTTCCTTCTCCCCGAACCTCCAAACCTTCAAGTTCAGAATTAACAAGTTGCCTCCTTGTCGACACCCACGGTACGATTGTATTTAGGCTGTAAGCGCTCGTGGTGTGTTGTTGAAATAAAAAATAATAATAATAAAAACAACAACTGTCCATAGATACGGTCTTCTTGTCTATGAAACTGTCAGTAAAACTACATTTGGCCACGTCGGTACAGCCTGGGCAAACTAGCCTCTCGTTTAGTAAGTCCTTCTGCATCTCAAAAATAATATTCCTACCAACCTGTAAAAAATTGTTCAGTTCGGTGTGTGTTTAAGGTTTCTATTTGACTCTGTCTTGTAATTAACTTGTAACGTTGCAATTGGTTGCATATTTCTTTAATTTTAGAGCATTGACGGTGATAAAATGTATACTTACTATTATTTTTTGTATACCCTTCAAATCTTCCATGGTGGCAATCTTGGTAACCGACCTCGAAATCAAGAAAACGATGATGAGGTAACACAATTTTTCAACGTATTTAAAAAAAAAGTACATGACGATTTTTTATGTGTTTCAGGTATGGAAAAAGTTTTTGAGACAACGTGATTTACCTCTTAACATAACATCTCAAAAGTATTACCAGATCTGGGTTGATCTAATTGATGATCCTTCCACGTTTGCTAAAAAACTCAAAAAGGATGCAGCTTTCGATTATAACTGATTTGCTATGAACAGTTCTCTTAAATTTTGTATATTTTTATGAATTTCCTTGGTATTTTAACCAGGTATTTTTAAAAATGCTGTTTTTATATTTATTTTTTCTTTACTATTACATGACTATTTTATAGAAATTAAATAAACTATTTTTTTGATCAATTTTATTGTTTTTTGTTTAAATTTAAAACTTAGATACCCAAACTTCTTGACTTTTTTGTCTCTAGGTATATAACTTGGGAATGCAGACATGTTTTCGTCGAACAGCAGCATGGTTTTCTTAAAGGAAGATCTACAACAACCAACCTTCTTCTTTACCAGAATGTATTGGTCTCAGCTTTGGAGGATAGGTTACAGGTTGATTCGGTGTATACAGATTTATCCAAAGCGTTTGATAAGGTTAATCACGTCTTATTATTGTCAAAACTTGCATTGTTGGGTTTTAATGCCAATTTGTGGTCTTGGGTGAGTAGCTTCCTTACGGGTAGGTCCCAGAGTGTAAAGATCAGAAACTTCATTTCTGATAGTATTACTGTTTTTTCAGGAGTTCCTCAGGGTTCACATTGTGGACCAGTCCTCTTTAATCTTTTTATCAATGATGTCATACATTCACTTAAGCATAGTCAGATTTTGATGTTTGCGGACGATATCAAAATGTTCAAGATTGTTCGTTCCAGACAGGACGCTTTACTTTTACAGGAAGACTTAAATCGTTTTGCTCGGTGGTGTGGTGACAATCTTCTGACTCTGAATGTTGATAAGTGTTTCTGCATTACATTCACTAGAGCTCAGTTTCCCATTGACTTTGTCTACTTCATGGGCTCTAGTGCTTTACAGAGGAAGGAAATGATTGAAGACTTGGGCATTGTATTGGATAGGGAATTATCTTTTAAGGATCACATAGAATACATAGTATCTAAAGCATATAAAATGTTAGAATTTATTCACAGATCAACTTTGGATTTTTCATGCAATAGCTTGAGAAGGCTGTATTGTGGTTTGGTCGCTCTTTGTTGGAATGCTCTTCTGTAGCCTGGAGCCCGAATTACAATATTTATATCAATCAGATTGAGGCCATACAAAATAGATTCTTAAGAATTTGTGCTTACAGAATGGGCTTGCAGAGAAATGATCTTAACTTTTCATATTTGCGGAATCGGCGCACTTGCAGTCACTCAGTGGTAGCAGGATTGTCAGTGATGTTTGTTTTTTGCATAAATTATTAGTGAATAAAATTGATAGTCCTTCTTTACTTGAGTTAGTCTCTCTAAGGATTCCGGACCGTACGAGAGCAAGGGAGGTTTTTGTGGTTCCCTTCCATCGAACCAATTATGGCTTTTTCAGTCCGATGTCGAGAGTGGCGAGAACTGCAAATGAGTATTCGGAGCTCTTGGATATGTTTGATGATTCTGACCGTTCAATTAGAGGCATTTTGAGAGGTGTTATTGATTCAATTGTCATACATATGGTGTACAGGTTATGTTTTGCTTTTTTGCTATGTTCTCATATTGAGATAGGTTATTTAAGACTAATGTAGTTTTAGATGTTCTTATTATTATTGTAAATGGTTGATCCGTTAAATAAATAAATAAATAAGTAAAAAAAGAGAGAGCATGATTCAAAATAAGTGGATAATGGTTCTATCACATTAGGTAGGCTGATGACACAGCGCTGATACAATAAAAAGTCTGGACGCAGTATGTGTGTTATGGTAGTGAATTTTAATAGCAAATTGTGTATTATTTTAAAGAAAACAAACCTCAAATTTGCTTACCAGTATAACCTATATAGTATAAACAATGTGCCATGTTTCAATTATTGAATTATTAAATTTTCATAAAGAAAATTTTGCTTAAAAGGGGGTAACGACAAATGAGCGCGAATTATGGCCCCTAGAAACCATAACCGAGGTAAGTTTGATACACTATACGCCACCGGTTTATATACAGTATGCTTTCGATTAATCGTGTGCGGATTATCCGGTCTGCGGATCATCCGTGCTGAGATATTCATCAAAATTTCAAATCAAGAATATATCAAATTTTCAGTATTTTCCTTTCATCTCGCTACAAGTGAAAAATAAAGAGTTTTACGCGCTATTTCATTACGGAACTTATAAATACAAATTAGAGAACTCAATTCATGGTTTATTTATCCCTTTGCTGACGCTAGGTTAGGTTAGGTTTGTTTGTGAGTGGGCCATACCGGTCCCTCCACCGCGACCATACGGTCTATTGTGGCTCACGCCTAATAGTTTATATTTCGCCCAACAAAGCCAGCCTCCTGCAGAGGTCGATAATCTTTGTGGGCGAAAGTTGATCCAGATCCTCCGGAGCAAGCTTTATCTCGCCGAAGAGCAGGTATCTAGTCCTGTCCGCTGCCGGACAGGAACACAGTACGTGCTCTGCTGTCTCGTCGCTCTCCATACACAGCCGGCACTCGGTCTCCTGACCGATCCCAATAGGGTGCATGTGGTGTCGCAAGCAGCAGTGTCCTGTATACAGGCCGACTAGAGTACTCAGTTGTTGTCTGTTTAACTCTAGAAGATTTTTTAGCCCTTGACTCTGATAAGCCATTTATGAAGGCCTTAGAGTGGGCTAATCCTGGAAGATTTTGCCAATATTGGATTGTCAATCTTTCTGTCCAGGTCTTTAAGGTGCGTTTTGCTGTGCAAGATGTTATCCCCAGCACCGGTTCTGGTCCGACAAAGTCTCTGGGCACCACTCCTGCGAAGCGTGTCGGCTGCAACATTGCCATCATGGTCCGAGTGACCCGGTATCCAGACCAGCGACGCCTCATTACTGCTGCCCAGTTCGTTAAGGGCAGATTTACAACTCCATACCGTTTTTGAATTACACCAATAGGAACCAAGAGCCTTTATTGCAGCTTGGCTATCTGCATATATCTTTATCGATTTGTGTTTGCACTGGTTTTTTATACTTTCCCTTGCACACATCTCGATGGCATACACTTCTGTCTGGTGTATGGTTGCGTACTTGCCGAAGCTAGCTGATAGTCTAGCATCAGTGCTGCCCCCATATGCACCGGCTCCTACTCCCATATTGGTTTTGGAGCCGTCAGAGTACCAGCAGAGATCGGCTCTCAATAGAATCGTTTGATTTTGTTCCCAGTCCTCCCTTTCTGGGAGGACGATCTTGAAAGACAGATCTCTGCTGTTCCTTGTAGGCATCAAGTCTGAGACCATTCCCAGAATCCCGTGACCCTCAATGTCATAGAGGAGTCCGGACCCTCCCAGACTAATTTCCTTCGGCATACTGTCGGCCGTTTGTTTTAGTCTGTACGTTGTCCACCTCGCCACCCTCTCCAACGATATGTGAAGAGATGGAATATTAAGGAGGACCTCCAGAGCGGCTGATGGTGCGGTGCTTATCGCTTCCGTTATCATCAGACAAGCTGACACTAACTTTGTTAGCGAAACGATTGTCTGGCCTAAAAACTGTATGGTGATGAATTGGGTTCTCCGAATTGTACTTATCAGTGCTCAATCTTCACTCAATGCATTTTGGCACTTACTACAGTTTCTAATTATGAAGCCAAGGATACGAAGGGCTGAACTTACAACTTCCGCTATGTGTAAGTTGAAAGATACTTTGGTGTCAAAGGTAATGCCTAGATATTTTGTGCTGCTACATCTAGGGATTAATGAGGCATCGATAATGTAGTTATATTCGGTGCAAGGTATTCTCTTTGAATATGAGACCACCCTACACTTTGACAAATTCGGGTACAGTCTATTATCAGTTCACCACTCGCTAACTCTATATATTGGACGTTGAAGCTCTACACAATCATCAACTTCACTTATAGAAGAATAATATTTAAGATCATCAGCAAAAAGAAGGTAATTAGCTCGCAAAACAAAGCTCAGGTCGATGATGAACAGTAAGAAGAGTAAAGGCCCGAGGTTGGATCCCTGAGGGACACCTGAAACGGTGCAATAACAAGTGGAATCAAAACCACCATAGGAGACAAAATTTAGCCTGACCTGGCCTGAAAAAGATGCAGAGAGGCTGTGAAACCCACAGATTTAGCTTTATCAAGTAACACCATATGATCAATGTGATCAAATGCCTTGGCCAAGTCCATGTAAATCACGTCAACCTGACCACCCTGCCTTTCAAGAGTATCAGATATAAACTGTGATGCAAGATAGATTAGAGACAGTAGACCTCTTTTTCATGAAACTGTGTTGACATGGAGAAATCATGTTCTTGACAGATGGGTAGATTGGCGATTATAAATAGCGATTTCAAATACCTTGGCAAAAATTTCATAGAAGAGCAATTTAATTGGAGTTGGAAATCAAGGAGATCGCCATTTTTCAAGCTGGGAATAACCTTCACTGTCTTCTAAACATCTCAGTTTTGAGCTCTAAGTTAAATATGAAACTTAGAGCTCTTGCTAGGACACCAGCACAAGCTCTGACTAAGAAAGATGGAATTTGGTCAAGGCCAGTTATAAGTTTGTTTTCTAATTTGAGGCATGACTTCTCGACTTCATCAGCAGAGAAATCAGGCAAAAAACTGTATTTTTGCCAGATTCGCATAAGCTGGGATTCTAGAATTTTTCATACTCTTGACGACACTAACTTTGTTAGGGAAACGATCGTCAGCTCTTTAAAAAGATGTGTTGTGGTGATTTGGGTTCTCTAAGTGTACTTATCAGTGCTAATCACAGGTTCCAATCTTTACTTAGTATGTTTAAACAGGCCAAATGATATGCTTAGCAGGATAAAGTAAGTTGCTTTATGTATTACAAGGATTATTAATATTATATATATATATATATATATATATATATATATATATATATATATATATATATATATATGTATAGCTATAGGGTGGCGCATTGAAAACGAAACAGACCGATTTGCGCCCAGAGAATTTTTTTTTAAGAAACGCTGAATCACGTCAATTTTAATATTGAGGGGGCCATGTTTTGACATAAAACTCAACTTTGTCACATCAACCCCTTAAGGGTTGTGATAACAACCCTTATATTTTAAATAGGGAACATGAGTTGCGTGTTACATCATTTGGAAGCTCTTTCTTTTCTGAATTCAGCACACTAATTTTTTTGGAAGTTTTATCAACTCGTTTAAAAATTATTCACAGTTGGAGTTGCAAGAATGTATTTTATTCATTGTGATAAGAAATGCACTAATTAGTCAATTGTTCGTTAAAAAAACTAAAAAACGAAACCAAACGTTCAAAAATGTTTATTCAGTTAAGTATGTGTTCAAATTGTTGACCACCAGCTTCCATACAAAAGTACAAATTTTGTTCAAAAGGAGCTCTGACATTCT
This sequence comes from Tillus elongatus, assembly GCA_964006375.1. Classification (NCBI taxonomy): domain Eukaryota; kingdom Metazoa; phylum Arthropoda; class Insecta; order Coleoptera; family Cleridae; genus Tillus; species Tillus elongatus. The sequence goes on along the minus strand of OZ023266.1, from coordinate 4,655,112 downwards.
GGAGCATTTGTGGAGTTATTAGACGGCATTCTTCAACAATGCGTCGTCGTAATTCTTCCAGAGACTCCGGTTCTGTTGCGTAAATTCTACTCTAAATGGCCCCATAGAAAGAAGTCTAAAGGAGTTAAATCCTGTGATCTAGGGAGCCACTCAATCCATTGCTCTGGAAGCTCTCTGTTCAAAAACTCCCCAACACGTTGTGAAAATGCGGAGGAGCTCCATCTTGTTGAAACACTAATTGATTTTCTTGATGGCGATCATGATTTTCAACAATGTCAATTAGTAGAGGGTAAACGACATCTTATAGTAACTCCAAATACGTTTCACCGCTCAAATTGCCATCAAGAAAAATTGGTCCGATTAAACGGTCTCCAAAATTGCCAGTCCAGACATTCAATTTCTGTGGAGTTTGAGTGTGGACTTTGTGAAAATTTCTTGGATTATTATCTGCCCAATAACGACAATTATCACGATTGACTGTAGAATTTAATAAAAACGTGCACTCGTCTGAAAAACAGATATTGAACAGAAAGTTCCCGTTATCAGCTATTCGTGCAGTCATAACTTCACAAAACTCCAGCCGCCGATCAAAATCATCTTCATTCAGTTGTTGTACAAGATGAATTTCATACGGGTGAAATTTATGATGCTTCAATATTCGCTGAATAGTTCTTCTTTTGATGTTTGAAACAGTGGCCAATTTTCTCGTGGTCAAAGTTGGGTGTGCAGCAATTTGTCCTAAAACTTCAATCTCAGTAGTCTCATTTCTAAACGGAAATTCAGGTTCAGGATCCCGTGTTTCATTGGCTACTGAACCACTTGGTCGAAACTTTGCAACTAACTCCAAAATGTATTTTCTGTTAACATGTCTGTTCGGATGTCGTTCATTAAACAAATTTGCGCTACAGTTGGCACAGTTATCGTTTTTGAAGAAAAAAAAGAGTAACTATTTCAACTCTTGCTTTTACAGATTACACCATTGTGGAATTAATTTTCGGTAGTACTATCAAGTATCAAACCGACCGATAAACTGAAATAACAAACCGCATTTCTCTCATTTCGATAAGAAATGTTCTGATAGTCAATTTTTTGTTCACAAACCAACAAAACATTGACTATCAGCACATTTCTTATCGGAATGAGTGAAATGCGTTTTTGCATCTTCAACTGTGAATAGTTTTTAACGAGTTGATAAAACTTCCAAAAAAAACTTATAAAAAGTGAAGCCCACCCCGGATATGTGTTCTAGGGGGCCTAATTAACGCTCATTTGAAGAAATTTTTTTTAAATTCAAAAGTCGGGATCTCATTGGTGAATTTTTTTAAAGAAAATTTACTAAAAAATTTCCTGGTATTCTACACCTACATTTAATTTAATCTGCTTATATATTATAATAGTTTTCTTAATTGCATTATTTAATTTTTCAAATATAAAGTTAATTTGTTCATTACAGCTAACATGAATAAATGAATTTTTAACGGTTTTTTTGTTGTTGTTGGATACGTTATCTCTATTGAGAATGATAATAGGAGTGACATTGCTACACCCACACAATATGCAGTGGTCGTCAGATGAATCGGAATCTCTCCTGATTAGTTATATAAATTTTCACTGTAAATGTTGATAATACAAAATTTCCTGGCATGCACCACCCACGCTTTAAAATATGCAACAGATATCATTTAACAGTTGAATTTATTCAGTTGTTTCAAACATCTTCATTGCATCTAAGTTCACCTCCCGTGTTCATTTATTTTAATTGCTATCAGTAAATCAGTTATATACATCTTAAAATGAGAATTTAAAATTTCACTGCACAAAATGAGATTTTTTGAGTTATTATTAGTTTGTTTTAAATTTAGTGAACTGGTTGTAGCTCAGTATAGGTAATAATTTTTGTTTCCCCAATTTCCGTTATATATACATATAAGAAAAAAAAATGTTTTAGTTCTTATTCACAAGGAGGTAGAGCAAATACTGGAGGAAACCTCAACATTTCAGGTTCTTATGGGTAAGGTTTTTTTGTTTATTAGTTTTTAAATGAAAATGATTGTTTATTTTTTTGTTTATTTTTTTGCTTACAGACTTCAGAATAATTATTTTGCTTTTTAGTGAATTTTCTCAAAAAAAAAATTACTAATGAGATCCTGACTTTTGGATTTTGAAAAAATTTCTTCAAATGAGCGCGAATTCGATCAAACGTGGTGGGTACCTTTCTTTTACAAATGGCTTGAATAAATTCGTTGGCCAGGGAAATCGAGCTAGTTTTTCCCGGAAAATGTTGTGTTTTCTTTCAAAAGTTTTTTATATTTCCGTAAATAACAAAGTTAAGGCAACCAAATTTGGTAGGAGGGTTTATATCATAAAAAGTAAACTAGCTAACAAAATTTAGATCTATAGGTTAAAAGACAAAAAGTCTGGACGCAGCAAGGGCGTTATGGTAATGAATTTTCATTAAAATGTCTAATAGGAAATATATATATTTTTAAGAAAGCTTGCATCAAATTTGGTTACCAGTATAACTTATATACGAGAAACAATGTACCATATTTCATCAAAATAACTTTATTGTTTGACAATATACAAAAATCTTCTGAAAATAAACTTTAAAAACTGTTTTTAATAGCAAATATTGTTTTTAAAGTAAGCAGGCATTAAATTTGGTTACCAGTATAATCTATATACTAGGAACTATGTGCGATGTTTCATCAATAACTTTATTGTTTGAAAATGTACAAAATTTTCCGCAAGTAAACTTAAGTTTTCTCGAAAAAACTGGTTTCTTGGTCAACCGTATAGGTTAGTAGCAAATTGAGCTATTCAAATTTGAAGCATTTAATGAACATTCGCTACCATAACGCACTTGCTGCGTCCCGAATTTCTTTTCTCACAAAGATGTATTATATTGCGATGGAAAATACAAAAATGCAATAACATAGGGTGTGTTCGATAAAAAAAAAAGAAAATTTGAATCAACGACTTATGGGCCAGCCTGTAATTGTAGAAATATTTTTTAAGATGTAGCTCAAGTCACCCTATAATTAATGTATACAATTTTTTTTTCGTATCTTGCATAATAACGGATATATTGAGCTTTAAAGATTTGTTACGAAAATTCGACAAAAATAATATACCTTTAACAGATAAACTCTATAGCTAACACTACTATCAAAGCACCAGAGAAAGGGTCTATTTGAAATGAATTTTCTGGGTATATTTTAGTAAAATGAAGGACAATGACGATTGAAACTAAGACTTCAGGCTTTGTAAAACATTATTCTTATAACATTTTCCTTCCATAGCTTATATTAGTTTCAGGTTCATTGCCTAAATATTACTAATTTTGACATTTTAAATCGCGACTTTGACGTTTTGAGGAAACCCCCAATTTATTTTTCTTTAAATGCCTGTAACTTTTTGTCCTTTAACCTACAGAGTTAAATTTTGGTAGGTAACTTACCTATAATGATATAAACCCGCGTACCGAATTTGGTTGCCCTTTGTTAATTCCTTAGATATAATTTTTTTTTCGAACGAAAACACAAAATTTTCCGGGAAAACCTCGGCGGATTTTCCTGGCTAACGAACTTATCCAAGCCACTTGCGAAAGGAAGGTACTCACCAAGTTTTATCAAAATCGATCCACTATTTTTTTAGTTATAGGTGTGACATATATATATATATATATATATATATATATATATATATATATATATATATATATATATATATATATATATATATATATATATATGAAACCGACCTCGGATTTGGGGTCCTAAATAGCGCTCTTTTGAAGAAATTTTTTCAAAATTCAAAAGTCGGGATCTCCTCATTAGTTAATTTTTTAAAAGAAAATTCACTAAAAAAGTTATAGGCATTTAAGGAAAAAACTTTTGGGTGCCACTGATGACCAGATAAACGCACAAAAGCAAAATATTTTGTGTGGATAAGAAAATATATCGTATGTTACAAAAACTAAGTTTATGGCGCAAAAAAGGCCGAGAAATGATAGAAAAATTACTTTAAAAATTTGATAACTTTTCCTCTTAAAACGTCAAGGTGGCGATTGAAACTTCAAGATTGGCAACTTTTGGGCAAATAATATAAAGCGAATACGGGCAATATAGAGAAAATGTCGCAAGAAGTGTGTTCTACAAGTCCTTAAGTTTCAGCTTCAACAGTCCTTCATTTTACTAATATGTTTCCAGACAATTCAATTCAAATAGACCCTTTTTCTGATGCTTTAGCAGTAGTTTTAGTTCTAGAGTTTATAGTTCAGTTGTCTATAATTTGTAGCAGCTTTTCGTAGAAGATATTCGCTGATGAGGACACTGCAACTTTTGAATTTTAAAAAGACTTTTTCAAATGAGCGCCAACTAGATCCCCTAGGACACGGGGTTAGTTTCAGTTTTCTAGCGAATTTTTCGTGAAACGAAAAATCCATTTCGTTTTCAATGCGCCACCCTATATATATATATATATATATATATATATATATATATATATATATATATATATATATATATATATATATATATATATATATATATATATACATCGATGGTGAGACTTTGGAAAAAAAATTTCAAATAAGCGCGAACTAGGACCCCTAGAACCCATATCCGGGTCAGTTTCAATTTTTATATGTTTATATATATATATATATATATATATATATATATATATATATATATATATATATATATATATCCAACCGATAACTCAAAAAATAATTAACCTATTTTGATGAAACTCGGCAAGTACCTTTCTTTTATTAATGGCTTGGATGAGTTCGTTAGCCAGGAAAATCCGACAAGGTTTTCCGGGAAAATGTTGAGTTTTCTCCGAAAATTACAAAGTTATTTTAATGAAATTTGATGGATATGTTGCCTTGCAAAAGACCTTCCTATGCACCAAAATTAAACTTTCTCGGTTTATAAAAAATTGAGTTATTCAAGTTTTTAGTTTTTTTTTTTTTTTTCTAAAAATAATTTTTTCTCTGAAAATTACAAAGTTATTTTTATGAAATTTGGTGAATACGTTGCCTTTACTACGTACCAAAATTGAACTTTCTAAGTTTATAGAAAATTGAGTTATTCAAATTTGAAGCATTTAAAAAAAATTCACTACCATAACGCACTTACTGCGTCCCGAACTTTTTTTTTACAATAAATTGGTACAGCGTATGATGTTATTTCAGATTCAATGTTCCAAGTTATCTTCAAAACAGATACCCAACATTATCAAAAAATGATCCAAAGTCTGCTTCTTATGGGTAAGCTTTTTAAAAGAGAAAACGATAGCAGTATTCTTTTTTTGAAGCTTCAATAAGTTCGGAATAATCTAGTGGTGGTTTCTTATTTTTAGCAATGTAAAAACTGCAGTGAAAAGTCCTATAAAAACAGGCCGAATTCCATCTAAAAATAGTAAGTACCTACATGAAAAACTGTTTTTCCCTTTTTAACTTACACTAATTTAAGAGAATATATACATAAGTGAAATTGAAAGGCTTGTGGATTGCTGTATGAGTCGTCGGGACTATTTGTCCCTCAGTACCTACAACCCCCAGTGGATCTTTAGTAGTTGACTCAATTTTTTTAATAGTTTCACCAAAATAACACACACACTCAGTTTTATATATGCACTGTTTAAGATTTATGTCGCCAACTGCGAGAATAAATAATAATAATAATAATAATAACACACACACACGTGATTTTAATGGGGGAAGAAAGCAAGCCACATGATCATAACATGTGGCTTGCTTTCTTCTCACATTAACATCAAACAGGGTATCTGTCAAGGATGCCCTCTGTCCAGTCCACTATTCACTATTGCTATAGAGCCATTCCTTGCTATTCTGAGAACCCGCCTTATAGGCCTTAAACTTCCAATTCCTACATCAGACATCTATCTAAAAGTTACAGCATATTCTGATGACGTCAACGTTGTAATTTCAGACAAAACTTACTTAGATAAGATACTAGATTGCTTTCACATTTATTTATCCAATTCTGGTTCTCTGCTAAACCTCCAAAAATCTAGTGGACACTGGCTTGGTGCATACAGGGGTCTAAAGAAAGTGTACTGGGCATTTCTTGGTCCTCTGACGGTGTTAAGATCCTTGGCATTAAATTTAGCAACAACCAAGATATGGCAGACCAAGACAATCTTGATAAAATGTTCGACAATATAAAGATGTCATCTGAAAAATGGAAAAGTCATCCCTACTCTTTCGTGGCAAAGCAGAGTTCTGTTGATTAATCAATTTCTCGCCCCGAAACTATGGTACACAATGCAGATTTTTCCAACCCCAACTGACTTTATAAAGAAATTACAGAAACTTCTAATTGATATCTCTTGATCTGGCAGAAACCACTGGGTTACAGAGCAACATCTTTGTCTCCCAGTTTGCTATGGAGGGTTGGGTCTAGTCCATCTTGAGTCCAAAATTTCTGATTCTTTTCGTACTTAGGTTTTTATCCTGCCTAGAGGACTCTAAATGGAAACTGATGACAAAGTCATTGTTAAAAACCTATAGCTCAGCTGGACTATCGTGGCAGGCGTTTTTTTGTTAATTATTCAACTTGTTATTTAGCTCCAACTTCTTCCTAAACTAGGTATTGGAATCAATGTCTTTGTTAAAGTTAACGATAAACAATTATCCATTGTCTATATCAGAACTCAAAGAATTACCACTAACCCAGTCTCGTCTAAATCTGGGAAATTTCAATTACTCCAATCTTTGGTTTAGCTTGGGTTTTTTCACCGTTAATGATCTTTTTGCAGGACCTGAATGGATTTCGTTTGAAGGTTTACAAACCCCAGATTATAATATAACACTGAATAGTAACTTGAGAATCAATTATAATCATTTGAGGTCAAAAGTCAATAAGTTTATCAAATCGGTAGTTAGCACGCTGGGCCCATCTAGCCCATATTTTTAAGTAACTTATGAAAGTCATGATGGTAAAAGAGTGAGGTGTGATGTTCAGAATATACGCACATTACTGCATGATCTTGTATTGGGGTTTTACTCTTTGGGCACTCCACTGAAGGGTGCATGGACAGATGATCCAATTAACTGGTCAAGTATACTTATCAGTGCTCATAACAGGTTCCAATCTTCACTTAGTTAAGGGCTTGCTATTTTCCACATCACTGTTAACTATTGCCTATTATGGATTCTCGGAATCATTTTGGGTTATTAAATAAATAAATAAGAAATGTGGTTTTTTCAAGAAAAAGCATGTTTCTTTGTTATCCATTAAATTTGTTATTATATTATTATTCTTATTTGCTTCCAATAGCTGCAGAATGTAGAAAATATCCAAAACTTTCAGCAACAGTGAAATGGTTGTGTAACACAAAGTAAGTTATAGATAATAGTGAATATAAAATTATGTTCTGCATTTTTTTCTTTTGTCTTTTGAAGGATGTGCAGCCTGCAGTGTGTAAATCCTTTTACCTTTCACGATGGTTCCACAAAAACAACCTTAAGATGTGACAATGGTCTTTGGATTCCGAGTAACAAAAACATGATAGATTGCGCAGGTCAGTATAAAAACAGTTCCTTAAGGTTTGATGTTATTTTTATGAATTGATTATTAGTGAATTTTCTTTAAAAACATCACTAATGTGTAGATCCGTTTATATAGGGTGTTCTGCAAGCTCTATGACAGACTTTGCCAGATGCCAATTCTAAACATTTTTTGTTAATGAATATGGGTCCGATTCGTTTTTGTTTAAAAGTTACAAGCATTTAAAGAATCATAATTTTTCCAGTCAAACAGGAAGTGACACAAAATCATTTGAATGTGAAACAATGCACACCTATAAAATATAGGTACACCTACTTCAATCAAAAGTAGGCTGATAAATAAAAATGACAGTTGTTATGACAATAAATATTGTTAGTGTCTTTTTAATTGTACAACATTTGATACTTCGTGTAAAAGTTCTAAATAAACAAAGCATTTATTCACAACTGAGGAATATGCAGATATTGTGTTTGTATATGGGTATTCCAATGGGAACGCCAGAGAAACAGCTCGAGACTATCAACGCAGATATCCAAATAGACACCAACCTGCCCACACGGTGTTTAGTGCATCATTTCGTCGACTTCGAGAAGCAGGTAACCCCGCTCCAAAGAAGGCCATTTGTCCTACTGAAGTAAATGTACAAGATGAAGAAAATGTAATAGATGCTGCCCTTGATAACCCTTTAATTAGTATTCGGCGTATATCTAGTAACGTTCATGTATCATCGAATTTTGCATGGCGTGTATTGAACAGAGAATTGTTACATCCGTGTCATCGCCAAAATGTACAGGTGTTGCATGCTGGAGATGGCCCACAGCGATTAGAATTTTGTCGCTGGTTACTTCAGCAACAAGCATAAAATGATAGATTCATTTCGCTCGTCATGTAGTCTCATGAAGCGTGCTTTACTAGGGACGGCATAAATAATAATCATAATGAACATGTATGGGCGTTGCAAAATCCACATGCAATTAGATCAAGACGATTTAAGCAACGATTCAGTGTCAACGTTTGGGGTGGCATTTTCAACAATAATCTATTACCTGTGCATGTTCTAAATGATTATTTAAATACAGATCTGTATAGACATTTCTTAGAAGACGACCTTTTAGTGTTCATTGATGACCTACAACTTAATATTATTCAGAATATGTAGTATCAATACGACGGCGCACCACCACATAGAGGAAGACAATTGCTGCTTTGTTAAATGAACATTTTATAAATAAGTGGATAGGTCAAGGAGGTCCAATATCATGCTGGCCACCTCGTAGCCCCGATCTCAATCCTCTGGATTTTTATTTATGAGGACACATGAAGCAGCTGGTCTACCATGTTGAAATCACTACCCATCAGCAGTTACTTGAAAGAATTCAAGATGCAGCTAACCAAATAAGAAATGATCCAAATCTCATCCTTCGAGTGACCGAATCTTTAGTTCGTCGATCTGAGGCTTGCATTCAAGCCGAGGGTGGACATTTTGAACAATTTTTATAGTCTTAAGTTTTGTGATTTTCATTTAGGCTAAATTTTTATTGTTAATTGTTAATAAAGGTTCAATGCTTGTAAATTCTTAACAAAAGCGAATCGGACCCATGTTCATTACGAAAAATTGTTTAGAATTATGAGAGCTATTATCTGGCAAAGTTTGTCATAGAGCTTGTAGAACAGCCTGTGTGTGTATATATATATATATATATATATATATATATATATATATATATATATATATATATATATATATATATATATATATATATATATATATATATATTGTTATTGAAGTATATACAGTATAATTGAGCTTTAAAATATGTATAGATACATTTTAATATAAAATTATCCAATTAAAATCGAAACCAGAGACATTTAAAAATGATATAAGAAAGGGGAATTATAAAACCTGAATAAATATTGAATAATTTAATTAAAAGGGAATATATGTAACACAGGCATGTCAAGCAAGAACAGCTAAATAAGTATGAATTGATAAGATTGGGAAAAGGAGTAAAACAAGTGGAAAAATTATTCTCCAAATGTTAAAGGATCAAAATATATAAAAGGTTCACAATAAAAAGACCATTTCTCACTTACTGATTAATAATTCTCAGAAAAGGTTTATATAAAAAGCTAGATGGAAAAATTCTCCACATCTTAGGCATAAAAGGGTTTTTTTTCCAAAGAAAACACTACCGTTTCCGGGAAAACCTGGGCCGATTTTCCTGGCTAACGAACTCCAAGCCACTTGCAAAAGGAAGAGGTATTCACCAAATGTAATCAAAATCGGCCTTTTTTTTGAGTTTTAAATGTAAATGGAAATTTTTAAAGCATAGTCTGGGTAATAATAATTGTGAGAAAATGAAATATCATTAAAAAGAAAGAACTAGCACCAAAATTAAAATAGGCAGTGCTTTTAAATGTGAAAGAAAAATGTAAAAACAAACTAGACATGTTGTTAAGATGTAAGAGATTATAAAGTGTTTGCAAAATTAATGCAAATAAAGTACCTGCCACAAATTAACTTACACAAACCTAGTAAATAAAGTGTATGGGTTGTGTATAAACAATAATGGGATAACAAAATAATTTTTGGCTACGAAAATTAATAATTATAGCGAGAAAATTGGACAATGTAGCGAATTATCATAGAATAAAGCTCAATATATCCGTTAACATACGAGAAAAAATTGTATATCTAGGTTAATTATAGGTTAATTATAGGTTGTCTTGAGCTGCATCTTATAAAATTAGTTTTACAATCACAGTGTGGTCCATAAGTCGTTGGTGATAGAAATTTTCATTATTTAAATTGAATACCTCTTTGGTAGCGAATTTTCATTAAATGCTTTAAATTTCAATAACTCAATTTGCATCTAACTTAAGATTATTTGGCTAGGAACAAAGTTTTTTCGGCAACATTTTGAGTTTATTTTTGGAAACTTTTTGTACATTTTCAAACAACAAACAATAACTTATTTTGATGAGATATGGTACATTGTTTCTACTATAATATAGGTTATACTGGTAACCAAATTTGATACCTGTTTTTATTAAAATAAGACATATTTGCTATTAAAAACATTTTAATGAAAATTCACTTCCATAACGCACTTGCTGGGTCCAGACTTTATTTTAATTATTTGTTACCTTACAGACTATCGATGTCGTCAGATTTGTAAGAATGGTGGGACGTGTGGGTATACATATGGATGTTACTGTCCGGCTGGTTACAGTGGTAAATCCTGTGAAAAACCAAGTAAGTTGTAGAATATTTTTGAAACACAAAATATTTTTATTTGTTTTCATATTGTATTTTTATTGGAAATTGCTAACCAAAAGTAGGTTTAATAAGTACACAACCCAAATGACTACAACACAATTTTTAATGACCTGAAGATCGTTTCAGTAACAAATTTGGTGTCATCAGAGGATGCAAAATTATCTATAAAAAATTTGTTGTGATGATTTGGATCCTCAGTGCTCACCAGAGGTTTCAATCTGCACTTATTACTAAAATTTCTTGAAAAACACAGTCTAATCCACGACAGGCAGTATGGATTCCGTCAGCGCAGATCAACTGCCGACCTCCTTTCCTTTGTCACCCATTATTGGAGCAAGTCTATGGGACTACACAGTGAATCCCAGATTATCGCTCTAGACATATCCAAAGCATTCGACCAAATCTGGCACGCAGCGTGCTTATTAAACTTCCGGCCTATGGCCTACCACCAAAACTCTGTACCTGGACAGCAAAATTCCTCTCCAACTGGAGCATTTCTGTTGTCGTGGATGGCCATTCCTCTAAACTGTATCCAATTAATGCAGGAGTTCCTCGAGATTCAGCTTCAGCCCCTACTTTGTTTCTTCTCCACATCAATGACCTCCTCTCTAGCACATCCAACCCAGTTCACAGTTACGTGGACGACAGCACCCTCCACTCAAATATACAATATTCTTTAGCCCAATTAGATGAGGATCACAGACTTATGGAGGGTTCTATCTCTGTGGATCTCCAAAAAATATTAGACTGGGGAAGTAGAAATCTTGTACAATTCAACCCCACCAAATCACAGTCTTGCTTTCTTTCTCATAAGAGATACACCAGCCCTAGACCCATCACAATAAACAACCAAGTTATTCAAAGTAATAAGTCCTTTTCACTTGTTGGCATCTCTGTGGATCGAAATCTCAATTGGCACCAACATGTCACATCAATTGCAGAAGCGGCTGCTAAGAAATTAGGTTTCCTCTTCCGGGCTCGCAAATACTTTTCACAAGCTAATCTCTATACTTTATACACTTCACAAATAAGACCAAACCTCGAATACTGCTTCCACATCTGCGGTGCTACACTCGCTATCCTGGATTCCATTCAGAAGAGAGCTATACGTCTCATCGGTGACCCTATCCTAACCCAAAGGCTGCCATCCCTTACCCACCGACGTGCCGTTGGTGACCTCTCTCTCTCTCTGTTATAGATATCTGCACGGGCACTGCTCAGAGGAGCTTTCTTCCATAGTTCCTCCACCTGCTGCACCCAACAGATCTACCAGGGGAACAGAGCGAATGCAACCTTTTACTGTCCAGGTCACCAGGCATAGAACATCTTGTTATGTCCGCTCTTTTGTCCCGAGGACTTCCAAGTTGTGGAATTCCTTGCTGGCACATGTTTTTCCATCTCCCCGAACCTCCAAATCTTCAAGTCCAGAATTAACAAGTTGCCTCTTTTCTCCTTGTCGACACCCACGGTACGATAGTATTTAAGCTGTAAGCCCTCGTGATGTGTTGTTGGAATAAATAAAAAAACAAGTAGGTCTCCTAAATCCGTCTTCAATCTACTGACCGGCTAAGCGTGTTCTGCAATTAAAAATAAATCGAATGTTTTCACACATCATAAAATAAATATCATGTAGAAGAAATATTGACATCAAACTTTTTCATAATTTTGTTTAAGGTCAAAGCATTTGTCGTCCGGCATGTCTAAATGGTGGTCATTGTTCTTCCAATGGTAAAAACTGTATTTGTCCAAAAGGATCTCCTGGAAACAGATGTGAAGGTGAAAAATCTATCTATTTTTTATATTATTATTTATAATTATTATTTGTTTTTTATACTTTATTGTTTTGTATTATGTTTTCAGTGTGATAGTTAATTATTTGTTTGGATTATTATTTTATTTCGTTTGTTATAACGTTGTATCTTACTTTGTTTAAATATAAACATTTTTTTTAACAAATAACAGGCTAATCACCTAAATAAATACATATATTATTTTTTATCTGATAGTTAACTCTCAAGAGAAACAGAATATCAGATTTCTAAGTATTTATTTATTTTTTTAGTTGGTTTATGTCGACCGTTTTGTCAAAATGGAGGTACATGCTTACCAGGAAATCTTTGTGACTGCCCTCCCGGAACAGATGGTCTTAGATGTGAACATTTTGGTAAGGAAAGAGCACAAACTATATAAATAGATTTTTTTTTAAATTTGGAACTAAACTATTTAATAGGTAACTTTTTTAGTTTGTAATGGACTGACAAAGTTTCTTACATTTAAACTGATTTTAAAGTAAATTTAAAGCACCTACAATTTAGAGAAAATAAATTCCCTCCATAACATAATTTGAAGCCTGATGATAATTTCACCAAGACAATTCATTTTATCACAGGCGAAATTAAACTGATCTAATTTAATTCAAGTCAGTATACAGGGGAACTTTAACAAGAACTCTATGTATCCATGAAAGAAACAGGCTGTCCCGACCCTTGTTTTTGTCAGCTTACTGTAATGTTTAACTAGTATCTGTTAAGTTATGTGTAAATGTATTCATTTTTGTGGTGTTTGTAAAGCTATTAATGAGCAAAAATGAGTTGATTAATATTAGAGTAAAGAAGCTTAATACAGCTTTCGACAAAAGAAGACAATTTGCCAAAACCGAAAAACAATATACTAACTTATGACTACAAAAGTTTTTCCTGTCCGGAAACAGTCTGCCACTAAAAATTACAGGCTTATTGTAATCATGTCCAACTCTTTTAAAGTCTGTGCATACGCGCTGTTTGCATGTGTGTTGATATATGTCACTGAATCAACATAATTTTATAATAGGTGCTTCATCACCGGAACCAACCCTTGCTGTTTTGTACAGTATGTATCTGTCGGAATAAAAACGGTCAGGTTGATATAGCTTATTTGGATTTCTCCAGGGCCTTCGACTCATAAGTACACATTGAGAACCCAAATCACCACAACACATTTTTTCAAGGCCCGACGATCGTTTCACTAACAAAGTTAACATCATTAGAGGATGAAAAGACTTTTTGATTTGGATTCTCCTAGTGTACTTCTCAGTGCACATCACAGGTTCCAGTCTCCACTTAGTGCCTTCGACTCAGTTAATCACAGGTTATTCTTACATAAACTCGATCCCTTTGGTTTTTCTGTCAGTTTTCTATTCTTTTCCCAATATTATCTTTTCAACAGGCTTCATTATGTTGGAGAGCCTCTGTGGTTCAGGGGTAAGAACGTGTGCCTCTGAACCGAAGGGTACTGGGTTCAATCCCAGGGTTTTCCTTCCACTTTTTCAGTACATACTGTAACATTAACATCAACCGAGGTTCTGGCATTGTATTTAAGCAGGTTGAATGTCTGCACGTTCCGCCCTTCGGAGGGGGCGTAAAGCCGTCGGTCCCGTGTCCATGCGATGTTGGGGACGTTAAATATCACTACCCTCCTTACAAAAAGGCAGGGGTTCAGCAAAATTTCCAGGATAGTGAGGTGAAACTGCTCCCTGGCGTCGGTGATTGGCCATAGTCGCGGAAATAGGCCGACGTTAAAGAAACAAAATTATGTTGGGAATGCTGATTGCTCCTCAAGTTTTTTTTTCATTCCTTCCTGGAGTTTCTCAAGGATCTGTATTGGGCCTCTTGTTTTCAACATCTTTAATGATCTGGATTCGAAACTTTCTGTTCCTAGACTTTTTCATCCCAAAGACCTAAAACGTTTCTCATCTATTCATTCTCCTATTGACTGCATGCAATGTAACCTTGACAAAATTTTTGCTTGGTGTGATGTAAATGTGCTAACTTTTATTTCGTCCAACGGACGTTTGATTTCTTTTTCTAACAAGATCACTCTCCAGGTATTACCTATTGTATAGATGAGAGTATGGAACATGTGACAAATATTATAGACCCAAGTCTAATAATTTGATCACCAACTGAAACTAATTTACACCTTAATAATATCATTATGACTGCATGAAGGATCTTGTGGTTTGTCAACAGAAACTCCAACTGATATTCTCATCTATTTGTATAATTATTTTGTGCGATCCAAGTTTGAATATCTGAGGAAGTTCTCAAATGTTATAAACTTAGGTCGACATTATGTTGCAGATGCATTTTGTAGGTATAAAAGTAGATATTGTGGGGTTGGTATAATTCTAAGGGATGGTATCGCTTATCTAGCGAATGATTTGATAAAGGGTATGTCTGGGAGAATCATATTGAAATGGCTGTTATTAGATTAATAAAAGAAAATTTGAATATATTGGCTGTGTATAGACTTTCATCTGGTAGTTTTGACATATTTATAGAGGGATTGAATAAAAGTCCTAAATTAATAACAGATGACTCCTTTAGCAAGATTAGTGGGCGATTTTAACATTGATTTGTTAAAAGAGAGCAAAGAAAAACAAATGATGTTAAATACTGTGGAAAGTTTTGGTTTGGCGCCTGCTTTCAATCAGTCCAGTCGAATCACAGATTTTTTTTTATATTTCAACAACACACCACTAGCGGTTTAAGCCTAAATACTATCGTACCGTGGGTGTCGACAAGAAGGAAAAAGGCAACTTGTTAATTCTGGACTTGAAGGTTTGGAGGTTCGGAGGAGAAGGAAAAACATGTGCCGGCAGGGAATTCCACAACTTGGAAGTCCTCGGGACAAAAGAGCGGGCATAACAAGATGTTCTATGTCTGGTGACCTGAACAGTAAAAGAGTGCATTCGCTCTGTTCCTCTGGTAGATCTGTTGGAGGTAGCAGGTGGAGGAACTATGGAAGAAAGCTCCTCTGAGCAGTGCCCGTGCAGATATCTATAAAAGATAGAGAGGTCACCAACGGTAACGTCCGTGGGCAAGGGATGGCAGCCTTTCGGTGAGGGTAGAGTGACCGATGAGACATATAGCTCTCTTCTGAATAGAGTCCAGGATAGCGAGTGTAGAAGCCACAGCGGCACCCCAGATGTGGGAGCAATATTCGAGGTTTGGCCTTATTTGTGAAGTATATAAGGTATAGAGATTAGCTGGTGAAAAGTATTTGCGAGCCCCGAAGAGGAAACCTAAATTCTTAGCAGCCACTTCTGCAATTGTTGTGACATGTTGGTGCCAATTGAGATTTCGATCCACAGAAAGGCCAACAAGTGAAAAGGACTCATCACTTTGAATAACTTGGTTGTTCATTGTGATGGGTCTAGGGCTGGTGTATCTCTTACGAGATAGAAAGCAAGACTGAGATTTGGTGAAGTTGAATTGTACAAGATTTCTACTTCCCCAGTCTAATATTTTTTGGAGATCAACAGAGACAGAACCCTCCATGAGTCTGCGATCCTCATCTTATTGGGCTAAAGTGACAGGCTTAGAATATTGTATATTTGAGTGGAGGATGCTGTCGTCCGTGTAACTGTTGTTGTTGATGTGGAGAAGAAACAAAGTAGGGGCTAAAGCTAAACCTTGAGGGACTCCTGCATTAAGTGGATACAGTTTAGAGTAATGGCCATCCACGACAACAGAAATACTCTGGTTGTAGAGGAAATTTGCTGACAAGGTACAGAGTTTTGGTGGTAGGCCATAGGCCGGAAGTTAAGCAGCGCTGCGTGCCAGATCTGGTCGAATGCTTTGGATATGTCTAGAGCTACAATCTGGATTCACCATGTAGTTCTATAGACTTGTTCCAAGAATGGGTGACAAAGGAAAGGAGGTCGGCAGTTGATCTGCGCTGATGGAATTCATACTGCCTGTCGTGGATTAGACAGTGTTTTTCAAGAAATTTTAGGAGATCCGAATGGAGGGGTATTTTATCTCCGGAATCTTTTGTACAAGGAGGAGCCATCATCATTTTTGTTTATAAGCGAAACCGACTCATACACCAGAACCGGAAACTTCGTTGGGACTTCATAAATTAATGTAAGGGGTGGTACCTCCTCGGGCGTGAAAAAATCCTTTACTATCATGTAAAGGAAAGTCCACTACCACCTGCAAAGATAATTCTATGTCCTGTATAGAAAACATTTTCCTTAACATTGATGAGTCTTGTTACAGTGGAAAAACCCTAAACGTATGTATATCAGACCACTGTCCTCAAATCGTGACTCTTTTTAATTATATACATATAACTAAAATAAAGTATATTGACAAATTTGTGGTAAATAAAACAAATATTAGTAGGTGTAAACGTAAACTGTCAAAAATTGAGTGGACAAGCCTGCTGTAGGAAAATGCAGAAAAATCATTTGACAATATACATGACACAATTGAGCAGTGCTTCAGCTTTCCACTCCGAAGAAAAAAGTACCACTTGGCGACAAGAAAACTTTACTTACATCTCCAGAATTGTAAAAAGTCAACATGCTGTTGGATTCAGCTCAAGTAATTCATAGGGTAATTAGAACTGAAAACTCAAGACAATTCTTGGCCACCCTTAAGAAGCAAATGAGAGAAACATACACAAGTGAAGTTAAAAGAAGGAATAGTGAATATATTGATGCCGCAGACAATAAAGTTAAAGCTGTATGGACGATCATTAAGGAAAGAGACAAACGACGTTGTTCAAACTTGGAAACTGCTCTTAATCGAAATCAACTTAATAATGATTTTACAAGTGTCGGTATAAATGTGTCTAGTAGCCTTGATCACTCAGTAAAGGAGGTTATGGGTATGCTACATATCAGAAAGAATAGAAATCTGCACACCATGTTTTTGTACCCAACAACCAATGAAGAACTGACTAACAGTGTGAAAGATTTTAAAAATAAGCCCTCATCTGATATGTATGGAATGACAGTTTCATTGTTAAAGGAAGTATTTCCTATCATAGTTAGCTTTTTGTGTGAGGTGCTTAACCAGTGTATGATCCAAGGCAACTTTACTAAAAAGTTAAAGCTGGGAAAAGTGATTTCAATACATAAAGGTCGCAGTTTGGATGATTGTGACAACTACCGGCCTATATCGCTACTTCCGATTCTATCAAAGATATTTGAAGAGCTCCTTAAGAGAAGGTTGCTGGCATTCATTGAAAGATACAAGATATTAGATCCGCGCCAGCATGGCTTTAGACCCAAATGTTCAACAGACAGCCTTGACCGAAATTGTTATGAGTATTGCCGAGGGACTCCATGAAAAAAATCATGTTGTCGTAGCTTGTGATCTGAGTAAGGCCTTTGATACAGTTTTAAACTGTATTTTGTTGGGGAAACTGGAACATTATGGTGTCAGAGGTACAGTTCTCTCTCTCTCTTTCTCTCTCTCTCTCTCTTTGGGTTTTACCTGGAGGATAGGAGGCAGGTTGTATTTTGGAATAAACAGCTATCTGATGATATGACGGTAGAGTGTGGTGTTCCGCAGGGTTCCATTTTGGGCCCCCTACTTTTTATCATCTATATGAATGATCTGACACCCAACATTGCATCGGATGCAATCGGTCTTTATGCCGATGATACCAGCTTTGTTAATAGAGCAACAGCAAAGATTGATCTGAGTCTCCGTACTGGGACCTGCCTTGACCAAGCAGATGGGTGGTTTAGAGTAAACTCCCTAAAACTAAACTTAAATAAGACACAACGACTGGTGCTGGGTGCGAGACAGCGGCGGCGCGAGGCTAAAGCTTCTTGGTGTAATTCTGGAGGATGGCCTTGCTTGGTCTGCTCATGTCTCGTCCTTGCTTGGAAAGTTTTCTACGGCTATTTTTACAATGCGGCGAATGATAGCTGTGGTAGGCCGGGAGGCCTGCAAGATGGCATATTTTTCCAACTTTCACTCTATCGCTGGTTATGGTGTGCTTTTGTGGGGATGCAGTCCAGGCTTGCAGCAAGTGCTCCTGAAGCAGAAAGAAGCACTGAGTGTCTTGTGCGACGTGTCTTGGCAGACTAGCTGCCGTGGGTTGTTCGAGAACGAGCGTATATTTACCATAGTATCGGTGTTCATTTTTGCTTGCTTAAAATATGTGCATCAAAATAAGGACTTATTTCTGACCAATGAACAATTACATACCTATGATACTAGAAAGAAGGCCAACTTTAGCATACCATATCACAGACTGGCTAGAACGCAATTGGGTGCAAATTATCTGGGTTTGAACCTGTATAACAGACTGCCAAGTGATTTAAAGGAAATCCCTGAATCACAATTTTCCAGGGAGGTTAAAAGGCTTCTGCTGCGGAGGACACTGTATTCAGTGGATGACTATTTTGGGACTGATTGGTGAGAGGTATTAAAACAGCCCTTTAGGGACTTTTAGTGTATTTTGTGTTGTTTAGTTGTCTATATATTTGTACATAGATTGATTTGTTTGTTGTTTGTTCCTATTGTTTCTGTGTTGTTCTTTACAACTATTGTATTTTATCTATTTGACCATCTGTGTTTATGTGTATACATATTATTTACCTGACACGCCATGTAATTTCTTGGTGGCAAATAAATATTATTATTATTATTATTATAAATATTATTAATATGATAGCCTGTCTTGGGTGCTCTTTTATTCTTGTCATGTAACCCTTTTGATATCTGTTAAGCGTAAGTTTCTAAGTATTTATCGTATTAATCTGAACCTTAAATTTTCTTGTTATCTTTCAGTTTGCTCACCTGCTTGTCGAAATGGTGGAAAATGCAGTTACGCCAATACTTGTGATTGTCCTGCAAAATATTTTGGCACAAGATGTGAGAATAAAGGTAAAACTTATTAGCAGAATAATATTTTACAATGTAAAAGTAACGATTTGTTTTGTTTGAAGTTTGCGAACCATTAAAGAATCTCGTTGATGGTCAAGTGATACGTCCAGATAGTAGCAGTACTATTCTTCAGTGTAATGTAGGATATCACATTGATGGAATGAACAGAATAGAGGTTTTCTGTGAAGGTGGTGTATGGAAACTGGGTAATATTATATTGAGGCGTATGCCCATGTGCGAACGTAAGTATGCCTTCAAAATTTTTGCATGTTGGTTTATAGCAAATAACAATTTAAATAAACGAAAGTCAAATGCTTATGACATGTAGTTTCTTCACTGTAAATGCCCTTTTCGGCATAGAAAAACTGCTCTTTTGATGTATCACTTCCACGTCGTCAATACGTATGGAAGTATGGCATCGGCGACAAAAATTTCAAAAATCTTTTTTTGGTTAAACGAAGTGTCAACATGGTTTAGGAATGAAAAATTTGTTTTATCTGTATGTCTGTTTGTTTGTAGCCGCGATTACTTTAGAACGAATTGGGATATCGTGTTCAAAGTTGGTATGCAGTTCAATAGCATCCGACAAACGAATGGGTTGGATTATTTTTCGGTAAAATCACTTCAGACAGTGGAGGATGAATAGGGGTGATTTGGTGATAATTGTCATTTTTACGTTAACTTGAATAATCTAACGTTTTAGGGTTTGTTTATTAAAAAACTTTGAAATTCATGAAACATCTCGGCAGGTGGTAGTGGACTTTTCCTTTACGTGATAGTAAAGGATTTTTTCACGCCTGAGGAGCTACCACCTCTTACATCAAGGGGCTGGTGAAGTCCCAACAGACGTTTCCGGTTGTGGTGTATGAGTCGCTTTGCCTTATAAACAAAAATGATAAAGGCTCCTCCTTGTACAAAAGATTCCGGAGATAAAATACCCCTTTATTCGGATCTCCGGGAGAGGGGTGTGCAGGAAGCGCCGGCATCAACATTTAACATATCCTTCTAGAAGATGTGGCCTAAATTCTAACTCCCTCCCAACTCCTCTTCCTCACCGAAACCCAAATCAGTGCTAAAACAGCCACTAATCACCTTAATATCCCAGGGTATGAGCTCCTTACTTCCTTTAGATTGGATGGAGGCGTGTGTGCATACGTCCGTAGCAATCTACCCTGCACCAGACTCCTCAATTTAGAAGCTGGAAGAAAAGACATACTTTGGATGACTCTCTCTCAGGGCTGCAACTATATTCATCTGTTTCATTTACCGGTCACCTTCTGACAACAACTTTGTCCAGCTCTTTGACTACCTTTCTGAAAAAACCGACCATCTGATTTCTGAATATCCTTCCTCCAAAGTCACTATTCTTGGTGACTTCAATGTCCATAATAAGGAATAGCTAGGATCTTCAAAAACCGATCCACAAGGGAGAGCAGCGGAGGCCTTTGCAGTCAGCAATTCTTTAGCCAATATGGTTCAGCAACCTACTTACTTTCCTCGCATCCCAACACACAGCTCAAATCCCTTGGATCTCCTTCTTACAACAAAACCTGAATGCTATAAGACATCATTCACCGCCCCCCTTGGTCGCTCAGACCACAGCATTGTCACTGCTTCCTGTGCAATGCAACCTGAGGTCACACAGTCGTCAAACCCACGTATTGTTTGTCACTACAACTCCGCGAACTGGGACGAAATGCAGGATTACTTTTCCTCATTTCCACGGGCGTCTGTCTGCTTCTCTCATCCTGACCCCTTTGATATCTCAGAAAACGTCAACGAAATTATCCAAACTGGCATGGAATTATTTATTCCACGTACACAGAAAACCTCTTCAACCACTCAAAAGCCCAGATTCTCTAAATCCAGTGACAAGGCCAGGCACTTGAAAAGGTCAACGCTCACAAGACGCTTCTACACAATCCCAGTCAAGAAAACCGTCAAGCATTTAACGATGCAAGAAACCGCTCTATCCCTATTCTTTCTGAGGCAAAAAAACTCGTTTAATAACCACATCAAAAACAAAGTCCTCGCAAGCTCCAATGGCAGCAAACCCTTCTGGACTCTTGCTAAATCTGTTGGGAATAATTTCTGCAAGAGCACGTTCCCACCTCTTATTTCAGGGGATGAAACAGTTTCTACCGCCCTGGGAAAGGCTGAACATTTTGCCTCGTTATTCGCCGACAATTCTACTTTCAACCCACCTCCAAATGTTCAACCACCAACAGTCCCCAATGTCGTGCATAAAATGACGGATATCATTTTCAAAACTAGAAAGGTACGAAAGATGCAATTTTCTCTTAATATCAGGAAAGCCTCTGGCCTTGACGATATCCCAGCAATTGTTCTGAAAAAATCCGCACCAGAACTTGCTCCTGTCCTGACTCATCAGTTTCAGACATCTTACAATAGAGGCATATTCCCTAGTAAGTGGAAAACTGCTCGAGTACAAGTCGTCCCCAAGAAAGGATCCAAAGTGCTTCCTAGCAACTACAGGCCTATTTCTCTCCTTTCAGTCATCTCTAAAGTGATGGAAAAGTATGTAAAGACCGAATGACTAAAATTTCTTGAAAAACACAGTCTAATCCACGACAGGCAGTATGGATTCCGTCAGCGCAGATCAACTGCCAACCTCCTTTTCCTTGTCACCCATTCTTGAAACAAGTCTATGAAACTACATGGTGAATCCCAGATTGTCGCTCTAGACATATCCAAAGCATTCGACCAGGTCTAGCACGCAGTGCTGCTTAATAAACTTCCGGCCTATGGCTTACCACCAAAACTCTGTACCTGGACAGCAAATTTTGTCTCCAGCGGGAGCATTTCTGTTGTCGTGGATGGCCATTCCTCTAAACTGTATCCAATTAATGCAAGAGTCCCTCAAGGCTCAACTTTAGCCCCTACTTTGTTTTTTCTCCACATCAATGACCTCCTCTCTAGCACATCTCACCCAGTTCACAGTTACGCGGATGACAGCACCCTCCACTTAAATATACAATATGCAAAACCTGTCTCTTAAGCCATATTAGACCTGGGAAGTAAAAATCTTGTACAATTCAACTCCACCAAATCTCAGTCTTGCTTTCTATCTCATAAGAGATACACCAGCCCTAGACCCATCACACTGAACAACCAAGTTGTTCAAAGTAATGAGTCCTTTTCACTTGTTGGCATTTCTGTGGATCGAAATCTCAATTGGCACCAACATGTCACATCAATTGCAGAAGCGGCTGCTAAGAAATTAGGTTTCCTCTTCGGGACTCGCAAATAATTTTCACCAGCTAATCTCTATAGCTTCTATACTTCGCAAATAAGGCCAAACCTCGAATACTGCTCCCACATCTGGGGTGCCGCTACCGCTTCTACACTCGCTATCCTGGACTCCATTCAGAAGAGAGCTATACATCTCATCGGTGACACTACCCTCACCCAAAGGCTGCCATCCCTTGCCCACCGATGTGCTGTTGGTGACCTCTCTCTCTTTTACAGATATCTGCACAGGCACTGCTCGGAGGAGCTTTCTTCCATAGTTCCTCCACCTGCTGCCCCCAACAGATCTACCAGGGGAACAGAGCGAATGCACCCTTTTACTGTCCAGGTCACCAGACATATTTAGATTCAGATGGTAGAGGTTGAATGGGGGTGATGTGGTGATAATTGTCATTTTTTTCATTAAAACTTGAATAATCTAACGTTTTAGGGTTTGTTTATTAAAAAACTTTGAAATTCATCAAACATCTGGTATCCTGTGCTAAAATTAAATTAGGGGTTGAATGTATGCGGCGGAGGTGGGGTTGGTTTAATATGGGTGACAGAAATTTAAAAAAAGCTAAAACGGCATAAAAGGTTGCAAAACATAAAGAAAACTTGTTTCTGGAACAAAAAATCTTTTGTCTGTCGATCAGTCAGTCTGTCTGTCAGCCTGTTAGTAGGTGCAATAACTTTTGTACGAATTGATATATCATCTTCAAAATTGGTATCCAGTTAGCACCTGACAAAGTAACGCTTCGAATTGTTTTTGAGTAAGATCGCTTCAGTGGGTAGGGGATAAATGAGGGATGATTTAATGAAGTCATGGACCCTACATTCATTTAATGAGAATGTGTTTCTGACGCGAGTAGATTATCACAGCTATGTGGAAGTTATGATTCAATTTGCAGCACAATTTGTTATTGTTACAGTGCATTATTAAGTAACTTATTATGTTTTCAGCAATTTGTGATCCATCATGTAAGAATGGGATATGTGTGGCTCCATATAAATGTGTTTGTATGGAAGGATGGTCAGGTGATTCGTGTGAGATCAAAAATACAAAATGTATGCATTATCCCAAGCTACACAGGACTATTCAGTGGTACTGTAGCACAGAGTAAGTGTTAATCATTACAGTTTAAAGCCAATGTCTTTAGCAGCTCTTTTAATTTTATTGTAGCTTCCGTACTTTATTCATTAGGCCATGTTTCCCCAAATTTAACTTCTTGATAATAATAATAATAATAATAGCTTATTAGTGCCAGGATTACACACAGCATTATGCACAGGTCACAAACAATACAAATAAAATCGCTTAAAAAAAGCTACACACATAAAATCGTTTAAAAGGCTACACATAAAATCATCCAGTTACCCTGAAAAACTTCACATTTAAATTCTAAAACTCAAACCTCAATAACTCTTTCACTGAATAGAAGGAATTTCTCAACAGTATTTCGCTCACTCTGTTCCTAAACTTGGACAACGGCAAATCTCTTATATAAGCAGGTATTTTATTGTATAACTTAATTGCCCAGTAGCCAGTCCCACTCCAACATCTCTCGAGTCACCAATAGATGAGCACAATGTTCCCCACTTGTCTCGTACCATAGGTATGGATATCTCGGTGACTTTGGTATTCTCTTTGATGTTCATCAAATTTTCAAAGATATAGAGTGCCGGTAATGTAAGTATATTCATGTGTCCAAATAACGGTCTACTGTCATCCCTGTAACCTGCACCACACATCACACGTATAGCCTTGCGCTGGAGCCCAAAGAGACGCTTAGCTCCAGCAGCATGACCCCAAACCAAGATAGCATAAGAAAGATGTGAGTGAAAAGCGGCGAAATACGCTGTCCTCAGAACACGAAGCGAAACACTGCCAACCAGGCCCGAACCAAGAACAGGCCCCTGGGGAGTTTACCAGCCACTGTGTCAACATATTTGTCCCACAGAAGCCTTGAGTCAATAACAAAACCCAGAAATTTTGTGCTCTCTAACAATGCCCCCGCCTCGTCAAGTTGCCTCATAGACAACACCATTCTCTTTGTCTTTTCTCTGTTAAGCAGCAGATTATTTGCTGCAAACCATTGTTCGGCCTCACCCTGAGCCGCCACCGAGCCCCTCAAGGACCCCTAAAGGCTCTCAGCGGTGACAGATATCGTCGTATCATCGGCGAACAGCGTGAACTCGGCAGAATCGCTACACTTTGGCAGATCGTTTATATATATATTAGGAACAAAATAGGTGCCAGGACGGACCCCTGCGGTACACTTGCAGAAATCTCACCCCTCCCCGATGTCACCCCAGCACACCGCACCGACTGACACCTATGCTCCAGATAAGATCGCACCAGAGCGACACTACCAGCATAAAAATTATAAGCCTCAAGCTTTGCAAGAAGAGTCCCGTGGCCGACACAATCAAAGGCCTTACTTAGGTCACAGAATAATACCGTTTCATATTTGCTATTATGGTATGCTTCGATGTCACCTGTATGTATAGACTTTTCTACCCCAGCATATTACTAAAGGACGGGACCGCGTGTTCCTTCTGCTCCACTAAAAACTTGTCATATTTCAAACTCAACGTCTATTTAACGGAAAACTACTGCCTGTTAATACATCTCATCCAGACAGAGATGGAGCACAACAAGGTGGCTTTAAACAGCGAAATTATTGATTTTTCTATTGTGTTCTTGTTTAAAAACTATAAAGTCATTGTGAAAGGAAGTGCGTTTGATATACTTTATTTAGGTCGAGGGTCTCTTAACCACGCCGTTTCACATTATTTCCTATAATACAAAGAGCCATACATCAAACAATTCTTTATTGTATTCGATATTTCAGCGGTTAAATCTTTCGATGCTCACCAGACAACGTTTCCTTTAAAAGAATGTTCCAGATAGGTCAGAAGTATATTACGATGGTAAAATAATACGAATTTTTATATAATTCTCTTATTTTGAAGGTTTATTCTCCGTCCAATATTTAAAGACTGTAAGGGACATTAAAATTTTCTTGGATATTTTCTAGAGTAAGCAAAATGATACAGTAGCTAAAAAGTCGACCGTAACATACGACGTTGTCGCTGAACTGCTGAAATATGTTTGGGGATCTACCTTGGAATAACTTTATTCATGCCTAAACGCTCATGGAGGATTCGGCGAACGCTTCTACCTGAAAGCTCCGATATTTTTGATTATTCTTTCACTTTCAAGCGTCGATCGCTTAATAACGAGATCCTCAAGAAGGGCAATATTGTTGTCCGTCACCACTTACCGTCCTTCCTGTTCTTGCGTCATCTCCCAATTATTCCTGCCCCGTTCGAAACCGTTTTGACCAATCTTTTACTACAGAATAAGACGGAGAATTTTTATCAAGCCAATCTTCGATGCTTTGAGGTGGAAGACCTTCTCGAGTAAGGAATTTAATAACAGCTCTCTACTCAATTTTCGTGACTTATGACATCGTGATGAATAAGTGTCAGTTATAAGAAAACGAATTGACGTAAAATGGATTTTTGTTTTTTCCAACGCTAATACGACTTGAACCAATGTCTTACCAAAATTTGACAGGCTGCAATACCCTCAATCTATGTTAGGCCAAAAAATTTTGTCGCTTACCTTGTAGTTTATGAGTTTGCTAATCTTGATTGGGTTTTAATGTGGGGACCGATGTTAGATTTTGTGTGAGATTTCTTTTCTGTAAGAGATAGAAAGAAATTGTATAACTGTCAATAAAGTTATATAAAATTACATTGTAAAAAGTTTTGTTACAGCTTGTACCCTTCTGTATTTTTTAGCATGTGTTACCTAAAATGTGCTGACAAGCTAACCTTTCCGAATAAATCATCACTTGCCAAACTGAAATGTGTGGAAGGTGTGTGGACTCCTGAAAATTCAAACTGGAAGACGATACCTCCCTGTGCAGGTAATTTATTTGCTGCTGGTAGGTACTTATAAAAACCATTGAATATAGTAAACAAAGGTATTTTCGTCAATGCATCACACGATGTTGAAATTACCAAACTTTAAAACCCAGACTTAAGGCGTCCTATAATAGATATTACATAAATAACAAGATTAGGAGCTGACTAATTGACCGATGGATATGTATTCGTTTACCTATATCTTTGCAGAGTCGTTTTTAATGTGATTTATACAGATAAAGATAACAGATAACAACAGGTCTTAAAAAACATCAGCGTGTGCGTCCTTAAACATTTCAACATTGACACATGGCATCCCAGTATGACTTGTGGAAGACCAGAAAACACAATGGGGGAGTTCACCAGGCGCCAGTAGCTGCCAGCAGCTGAATTATTATGTCAACATTTTTTGACATAACAGTGCAGTGCTGGCAGCTGCTGGCTCCTAGTTAACTTTCCCATGGGCCATTATTTCCAACTAAGAACTACTAATGCCCTAAGCTAAGGAAATATTAACATCTCTCTTATCACTTCTTATAAAATTCCAATAAGTTTTTGTTCTTTGGATAAAGATTAATATTCATATGAAATTATATTTTTACTAATATTCCTGTGACTTAACAATAAGGTTGCGATCAGAAAGATCTTTAAAAAGTTGACTGCAGCTAGAAGTTGGATTTTGTTACAACTTTACAATTATTTGGGATAATTAAAGTTCTGTAGAAATTATTTATATTTCTGTGAGAAAAGAAACCTCATCTATTGGGGTTTCTTGCCTGGGGCTGAAATCTGGTGGTGTTTTCTGCTTTAACTGGGTCAGCACTCACACCTCAGGGCCCAAAAAAGTTAAAGGACAAGGACTAAGTTCCAGATAAGTCCACGAAGTTTTTTTGTTTGTTTATTTTGTGTAACTTGATTAGTACACCTACAATCAGATCATTATTAAGCCATACATATGTTTAAGGTGATGTTTTAACCTTGTCTTTGTGTCTAAACTTGAGCAGTCGACTGTAAGGGGGATCTCTGCATCTTTGTAAAATTAAATTAATAATTACATCTCTGACACAGTAACACATTTTTACCATCACTGAGTGCCAGCCTAAAATACAACAATTAATTGATGTAACCATTCCTCACTTATGGTGTTGTGATTCCAGCTATTAAATTTCACTTACCGTTGATGTCATATTTATTTAACTATCAGATAATTAACTAAAACACTTTGTGTCGAATAATTTGTAAACTTCTAACCCCCATAACCGTTCTTTTAACATCTGTTGTATCTGTCACTAGAAGTAGGAAAATAGTAGTGACATACCTGCTGAGCCTGGTATCAACTGCTGACGCTGAAGTTGCGAATTCCCGGGTGTAGCGTGAAACCATTATCTATTCTTTCTCTTTTACTCTTCCCTGTGGTTTGTTTAATTTCCTTTTCCTTCTTTCTTTCCTTTCTTTATTTTTCCGAAACCTCCCTTTTCCTAAATTGTAACGGGCCAGAAGCCGGGCAAACCCTTGTGCTAATATTATTAAGAAAAACCCGTCACAATCGAGAGATGTCGTTGTGATGCCAGTTCAGGAATTTTACTCGATTTGAACATCTACTGATATTGAAAATAGGAATACAAAGTCTATACCTTAAAAAGCTGCAGCATTGCAAAAGAGTTGTCATGTGATCATGATATAGTGTAAATCCTACATGCGTCTGTTTTAATAAATATAGAATATTTCACTTTTTTACAGATCATAGGTGCAGTCCACCTTGCCAGAATGGTGGATCGTGTGGCTCACTTTATGGTTGCTATTGTCTACCCGGATTTAGTGGAGATCACTGCCAAGTAGCAGGTGAGATTCTTGTGATACGAGATGAAGCATGTATACATTATGCTTTTGGGTACTGCACGATTTAATATTGATAAAAAGTTGGTTTTCCTACACTCTGGCACTAAATATATGTCTAATGCAGTATGAGCCACATATCATATGATATAAATTAACTTTTCTACTCTATTTATTGATGTCCTTACTCGGTTAAACTGTTCCATACTAAATACAGATATAGATACTTTTGCTCTGGCTTCACCAGTGCTGGTTCTTGTCTGCAGCCTGTTTCACCTTTTATGGCATCGTCAGGCAGGAGAAAATGCCATATAGAAGTAACTGGTTGCAGAGAAGAAAATAAGCACTTGTGAAACCAGACAAAAAGTCGCTACATCTTATTTCCTCATCTTTTTAAAAAATTAAACTCCAAATTAATAGACACAAAGCAGAATCACCCCCAAAAACCACAAAAATAATAACAGAGAGTTATGCGCTAGATACATATTCCGACAACAAAGTTGTCTTCATCAGTAGCTGTCACTAAACTAACTGTATGGGCAAAATTACCCTCTTTATATACCTAAACTAAAGACTAAAAATGATATAATCCCAATAATGCAATAGCGGATAATGCAGTACCGACCAGATGATGCATCACAGGATGATGTTTATACCGAATGATGCAACATTCAAACCCAGACGTTATGACGTTCAGAAATAATAATAAAGCTTTTCAGTGTTTTCCATAAATTTACCGGATCAGTCTGTACCCGTTCAATTTTATCAGCATAGCATTTTGTTTCTGTTCTCTTCCTAGTGTCACAACCTCATTTCTTAGTTACTTGAATTCTGTACATTCTCCTTGAATTCCTGTAATTACAGCTTTTTTGTACTGTTGATCTCTTTCTTTAATTTTTCTTTTTATAATGTCTACTTTTTTAATTTCAATTGTAGATAATTCTGTATGCACCCCGCCTTGTCAAAATGGTGGTAATTGTCACTATGGAAATTCATGTCGGTGTCTCCGAGGTTATACTGGTGGAAGATGTGAAAGTAAGTATTTGCTGTTTGTTTCTTACGATATGGAATTTAAACAATTAAAACTTCAAATTCATTGCTGTTATATAATATTATCTTACATAGTTTAGTACAGGGCTTTCATTAATTCCCGAACCCCACGTGACCGCTTAAGTTAGGCAACCTGGCATACATGGTTGTACAACCTGAATTAATGAAATCCTTATAAGATGCCTGTGTTGTCTCATATTTCCTTTAGGGTTTTATAAAAAATATAAAAATTATAATAAGTGGAAACAGTAAATGTCTTAAATGTATTTATTATTTAGTATTTTTAACAGCAAGTCTGTTCATGTATGGTTTACCTACACTTTTAACTTCGTAAAAACGCAATGAAAATGCTAAGTTTTGATAAAAGCTGTTTATTTTCATTGTCCAACAGATAAAAAATTGTTTAAGAAGGTAAACACTGGTCGAACTTGTAAAATGCACAATATACATACAAAATAACCGTCAAAAGGGAATTGAGCGCCAATGGACTGAACTGTCAATTGATTTAGTAACTTTAGGGTCCCTATTCTAGCGGTTTTTTTGGTTACTTTTTGACTGCCAACCCATAAAATCATATTCCACCAAGAGAGAGACAGAATCCGGTCACGTGGGGTTCGGGAATTAATGAAAGCCCTGTACAATTTAGTACGATTTACAGATGGACCTTGTCAGCCTTTTTGTCAGAACGGAGGTATCTGTTTGCAAGGAAATGTGTGTCAGTGTGTAGAAGGGTACACTGGGGCACGATGTGAAAAATTTGGTAAATATGTATTTCTTTAATATTTAACATTCTTATTTATACCTTTTGTTTCCAAAACACTTGTTAAATTTACACATGAATATACTCCTAAAGACATATTTACACATTACATGTCATAACTTTTTTCCTTTGTATTTATTTTTTATTCAATGAGGTGATGTAAGCGATTTTATTGCCAGATTGAATAGTAAATTTGACTTCATTAAATTTAGCAATAAAATAGAAATTAATAACAAATTACCTTTTTTTGATACCATAAAATGGAGTGACTATCCTTGGCGGTCGCTTTGCCCAATTAGACGCGAAAAGTTGTCGAACATAACTGTAGACTCTATTTGAACAAAGTTTGCTTTTTTTTTCTCCCGACACCACGATTATGGACTTTGGGGTTATATTTGACGCTTAGCTTTCTTTTAGTGAGCACATTTCAAGTACTGTTCTTTCAGCCTTTTTTTCCCTTAGGGCTCGTCCGCGTCATTGCCGCCCCGATAGCACACAGCCTTTGGCTTATTGTGTATGCCCTTTGTCTTTTCTACTCCACCCATTCCAAAATCACTGTGCCTTGAACTAGTCTGCACATCAATTGGTAGGGTGAAGTTTTACACTCGCACAAGATGTGCTGTGCTGATTCCTCCCCCCGCCGCAGAGTCTGCATGCGAGGTCCCCCTCGAACCGCCCCATTTTATGCAGGTGTTTCTTGACGGCCATGTGTCCTGTTATGTTTCTGAGCTGTCCTCTGCTAAGGCTTAGCATCTCCACAGCTGTCTTTGAACTGGGTTCCTCAATTACTGACTTGCCATGTCTGAACCCTGGACAGTCTGCCTGGTACACCTTGTGTTCCTGTCTGACCCAGGACTTAAGGGCTCCCCTGGC
This sequence comes from Tillus elongatus, assembly GCA_964006375.1. Lineage (NCBI taxonomy): Eukaryota > Metazoa > Arthropoda > Insecta > Coleoptera > Cleridae > Tillus > Tillus elongatus. The sequence continues at coordinate 4,623,912 of OZ023266.1, read as the reverse complement.
AGTGCTCTTTGTCACGCCCAGAGCCGGTTCTGGTCCCATAAATGATTCTACTGACCCTCTCTTCGCGAGACTGTCAGCTTCTTCATTGCCTTCGACCCCCAAGCCCCGCCAGGTCGCTCGTCTGGTCTCTGCATTCACTTACCAACCTGGAATTTACCCGTGGGCTACCTAGGGCCATAAGGGCTGCCTGGCTGTCTGTGGCTATGAGGGTCGGCTTGTTGATGTAGCCCCTCATCTTGTTCTTCCACACACAATGCAGGATGGCGTACATTTCGGCTTGACAGACTGTTGCATGGGCTCCAAGGAAAATACTATGACTTACCCTCGGTCCTTCCGAATAAACACCTGCCCCCCTCCCACGCTCCCTGCCGGATCCGTCCGTGAACCAGACGAGCGCGTCCCGTGTAAGCTCGGCGCCTCCTCCCGCCATGCTTCGCGGTCGGGGATTTCCACTGAAAATTGTTTTTTCTGCGGATTCGCAGGCTCGCGAAGTCTGACCTCATTTAAAGCATGGGCTCCTTCACAATCACCTGAATTTTGCAGTGGCCCCTGCAGCCTGGATTCATCGTCTGTCTACCATTTCAGGCTAGTCTGTATGGTCCTAGCTTGCCTCCCCCATGATAACTAAGTGTAGGGGGGGCAGATCCAGCAACACCTCCATGGCGGCTGTTGTGGTTGTAGTCATGGCCTCTGTGATGCCCAGGCAAGCCATCCTTTGGATCTTGCCTAGTTTTTGTTTGGCACTGGATTGTGCCACCTTAGGCCACCAGACCAGTGCCGTGTATGTTAACGATGGTCTGACCACCCTTGTGTACAGCCAGTTGGCCATAGTAGGTGGTAATCCCCACGTTTTTCCATATAGACGCCTAGTGACGGCTAGGGTCATAACTGCCTTACACAGTATTTTTTCAACGTGACCATTCCAGGTTAGCTTAAAGTCCAATAGGACCCCAAGATATTTTACCTCCCTGGTCACCGTATAGAGTGAGAGTTCTGTGGCTCTCCCACTTCCTCCTCGTAAACGGCATGACAGTTGCTTTCTCAGGGCTTACCCCGAGCCCTTGGCCAACCGTCCACCTTTGCACCCCTTTCAATGTTGTCTCCATGGGCTCCCACACTGACCGTGTAACGTTTCCCCAGACTATGATGACAATGTCGTCCGCATAGCCCTGTACCTCGTACTCCCCTCCCGAGAGCCTCCCTAGCAGACCGTCCACGACTAGGCACCAAAGCATGGGAGACAGTAGCTCCCCTGCGGACACCCCAAAGCGCTTCCTAGCAACTACAGGCCTATTTCTCTCCTTTCAGTCATCTCTAAAGTGATGGAAAAGTATATAAACACCGAACTACTAAAATTCCTTGAAAAACATAGTCTAATCCACGACAGGCAGTATGGATTCCGTCAGCGCAGATCAACTGCCGACCTCCTTTCCTTTGTCACCCATTCTTGGAACAAGTCTATGGAACAACACGGTGAATCCCAGATTGTTGCTCTAGACATATCCAAAGCATTCGACCAGGTCTGGCACGCAGCGCTGCTTAATAAACTTCCGGCCTATGGCCTACCACCAAAACTTTGTACCTGGACAGCAAATTTCCTCTCCAACAGGAGCATATCTGTTGTTGTGGATGGCCATTCCTCTAAACTGTATCCAATTAATGCAGGAGTTCCTCAAGGTTCAGCTTTAGCCCCTACTTTGTTTCTTCTCCACATTAATGACCTCCTCTCTAGCACATCCAACCCAGTTCACAGTTACGCGGACGACAGCACCCTCCACTCAAACATACAATATTCTAAGCCTGTCTCTTTAGCCCAATTAGATGAGGATCGCAGACTCATGGAGAGTTCTGTCTCCGTAGACCTCCAAAAAATATTAGACTGGGGAAGTAGAAATCTTGTACAATTCAACCCCACCAAAACTAAGTCTTGCTTTCTTTCTCACAAGAGATACAGCAGCCCTAGACCCATCACAATGAACAACCAAGTTATTCAAAGCAATGAGTCCCTTTCTCTTGTTGGCATTTCTGTGGATCGAAATCTTAATTGGCACCAACATGTTACATCAATTGCAGAAGCGGCTGCTAAGAAATTGGGTTTCCTCTTCCGGGCTCGCAAATACTTTTCACCAACTAATCTCTATACCTTATACACTTCACAAATAAGGCCAAACCTCGAATACTGCTCCCACATCTGGGGTGCAGCTGCCGCTTCTACACTCGCTATCCTGGACTCCATTCAAAAGAGAGCTATACGTCTCATCGGTGACTCTACCCTCACCCAAAGGCTTCCATCCCTTGCCCACCGACGTGCCGTTGGTGACCTCTCTCTCTTTTACAGATATCTGCACGGGCACTGCTCAGAGGAGCTTTCCTCCATAATTCCCCCACCTGCTGCCCCCAGCAGATCTACCAGGGGAACAGAGCGAATGCACCCTTTTACTGTCCAGGTCACCAAACATAGAACATCTTGTTATGCCCGCTCTTTTGTCCCGAGGACTTCCAAGTTGTGGAATTCCTTGCCGGCACATGTTTTTCCTTCTCCTCCGAACCTCCAAACCTTCAAATCTAGAATTAACAAGCTGCCTCTTTCCTCCTTGTCAACACCCACGGTACGATAGTATTTAGGCTGTAAGCCCTCGTGGTGTGTTGTTAACATAAAAAAAAAAAAAAAAAAAAAAAAACCCCGTCGCGACCCCCCAGCAGAGTCCTTCCCGCCAGTTAGGTGAACACCGCCCTGTCCCTGAGCATGAAATCGATCCACCTGCAGCAGGTCTCCTCTTTCCACGCTGCCTGACATCTGCCAGTACCGAGCCGAATAAGGTGTTGTTGAAGGCCCCGTCTATGTCTAGGAAATCCCCCAGCACCACCTCCCTGTTGTCCAGCGTATTCTCCAGTTTCAGCAACAGTTGGTGCAGTACTGTTTCTGTTAAAACTACTGCTCTGTATGTATATTGTCCGCAGTGTGGAGGATATGCTTCCAGTACACCGCCTCTAATGTGCCGGTCGAGCAGTTTTTCCATTGTTTTTAGCAAGAAGGACATGAGACTTATTGGCCTCAGGGATTTTATCTGGTCTGTTGGACGCCCAGGTTTAGGAATAAATACAACCCTGGCCAGTCTCCATGCCCTCGGAATGTACCCCAGAGCCAGGCTGGCCCTCATAATGAGGGTAAGCGCCGGAGTCAGTATGTCTATCCCCTGTTGGAGCATAATGTGCATTATGCCATCAAATCCCGGTGACTTGAATGGCTTAAAGCTGTTAATGGCCCATCTGATTTTGCTCCTAGTAACCACCTGTTTAGCGACTGTCCAGTCTACTCTATATGCCCACCTGTACGGCGCCTCTATTTCTGAGTGTTCACAGTCCGGAGGTGATTGGTTTATTATGTTGCAGTCGGGGATTGTCATTGTGACATTACCGTCCGGTGATGTCACAGATGATGACTACAAAATAGTGGTGTTTGAAATCGATTATGAAATTCACATTTTCAAATATTTTTTTGCATCGTTATTTTTGTAGTATGTTAAAATGGAAAAAATATTAAAAAAGCATCTTTGTGGGATCTCTATCAGATGTAATAAGGAAAAAAACATGCAAATTGTCTATTATTCGTTCCACTCACGCAAAATGCAACTGTCATGTTCAGTAAAATATGAGATTCGATGTCATAGCTTGGATAAAAAAATGCAATAAACAAAGGCGACTGGCATCAGGTTGTCTTCAGTGATGAATCTCAATTTAGTTATAAAATGAGTGAGAAAAAAATGTCTCATTAGATCAAGAATCATATATATTTTACCATACAGTCCTTTTACACTTGATAATGATTAATTTGTAATTATTATTTGTTAATTAAGTATCTTTGACAGTTTAATGGTTTTTATTTATGTTTGTGTGTTGTGTTTTATTGGAAACTTAGTCTGCTTGCTTAGTATTAACCGTATTATTTAGTTCCAGTGACAACAGTTTCTACCGCAAAACCAGTTACATCTCCAAAAATAGTATCTCAAGGTCCACATGATAAGCAATCTCTTGTAAGTAGCATTAAATTCAAATGACTTGTATAAAATAGATGAGTATGTTTTTAATATGACACCGCACCCTCTATTTACAGGCACCCTCAAAAAATATGTTATCTATTACAACAGAGCCGAAAGTTAAATTCACTAAAGACGAATCAACACATTCTACCTCAACAGAAAGTTCACCATGGTCAAATTTTGACGAGTTTAGTGAAATCACATCACCAATAGAGATAAAAAAATATACTAAGTCTTACTTTCAAACAAAGGTACCACTTAAAGTTGTAAATTTAGAAGTGAGCACCGTAAAACCTCCATTGAATGTACCTCCGAAACCTGGCACTTGTTTTGCTTGGAGTGGCTCACATTATAAAACTTTTGATGGCAAAATATTCAGGTTGGTCATATTAAAGCCGTTTAGATCTCAAAATAGTACAATGTCTTGTTGAATTTTTTCAGTTTTGATTCAAAATGTCCAAGAGTTTTGTTGAAAGATGTGAAAGAGAACACTTTCAGTGTTATAATAGAAGGAGAGAGTTGTGGGGAGTCTTTGCAGGACTGCTACAGGCCTCTGAGGATATATTATCAAAACAAGGAGCTTTCCCTTAAAAAATCAGGTACCGTTTATACCAAATAATTTATTTAGGCATCAGATCAGGTAATGTCAGGTGAAGTCAAAGAAATTTTTCTAGTGTCACGCAATAGCTTTTCATTGCTATTTGATCGTTGTATACCAATATTAATGAAATATCTTTGATTTAATCGCAATGTTTTGGCAGATTCATATTTATATTAATAAGTTCGCATTTAATTTTTATAGGAGGTTTGCCGGAATTCTATGTGGATGATAGAGCTGTTTCATTGCCAGTTCAATTGCCTGGTTTAAGGGTAAAAATAGTTGCTCAACATGTGCTTGTATCTTTAGATGAAGCTGAAGTTAATTTATTGTGGGATGAAGAGGTATTTTTCTTTGTTGTTTGCTCAAAAAGAAGGACATACTAATATGTGTTTTTTTTTTCAGACGACTGTCCAAATAGATGCCTCAGAGAAGTTATGGGGTAGAACTGAAGGTTTGTGTGGTGTATTAGATGGAGACCCTCTAAATGATATCCAAACCAGAAATAAACAGACGACTCAGAATATTGCAATTGCTGCAGATAGTTGGAAGGCAGCACCATTAGGAGGTAATGAGTAATTTATTTTATTTTTATTTGGTCCTACCAACAAACTAAGAAGATACTACTACTAATACAACTATATTTCACACAATTGCCACCCTCCTCTAAGCTTTTATACCTCTTTTATACCGATGACCAACTCTCACTACTTAAATGCAACCTCACAATTTCAAAACAGTTATTGGTATAAGTAAAGTTATCGGGAAGTTAGATGGCTGCCAGCTTTTAAACACTGGAGATGGGGGGTTCCTAAATAAGATGTTACACAATTGTGAGCCACCTATATCAATGTTCAAATTCGCTAATTACACAACTGGGCAAGTTTCAGAAGTGAGACTAACTTCAAACAAACCCAACTGACTGTTTATCACAGGTTAAAATATCAATTTGCGACGGCCACTTGGGGTGGCCGGGGGTTAACACTAGTTTTCCCTAACCTGGGGAAGTTCGGGATGACTTCCGGGACACGGCTTTCCTACGGGATCATGCTCGAGCGCCAGCGCCTATAGAGTTTGTCAGGGAGTAAACGCGCTCCCGCTGGATACCCCCCTTCTCCCAAGTCACTGTCAACGGATACACTAGCCCAGGGTAGTTTCTAGTGGAGACAGGGTCCTCCTAAGCCAAGACAAAGTCCCCCGGGACTTCTGGTTATGGTCTTTATTAAAGAACTGGAGTCAAATTGTATTTGGGTGGATATTCTGGGAGAATAAAGGAAATATCGAGTAAATTAAAATAAAATTCTATTTACTAATTATATATACAGGGAAATAACGGGGTCCTGTTACCAGGAAGCCTTGTAATTACGGGCGGCCAGAGGCAGAGGTGGTTACTTAGCTTTAAATTATTGTTACGCGCGGATTGCACGGGGACGGTAAAGCGGCAACGTTTAAGCGGTGCAGGGTGGTGGCAGGATAGTGATCAATAGCGGGTGTTCCCAGGCGGGCATGCAACTTACAGGGTGCGTCGAACACCACATAAAGCTTTGTATGGCACCAGCAAGTATTATCTACGGCCCATCATTCACACGTTCTCACTCGCACGCTCGGGGAGCCTTGTTTGGTGCGGAAGAAGACCACCCCCATTCCCGGATTTACGCCCCTCCTGAACGGGGCCGCGGACGGGCCGGGACGCCAGGCGCCGCCTAGCTGTTTCAATCTGGACCAGCGCAGTCGCTGCTCTGTCCGAATCTACTCCAGCCAATGCAGCTCCCAACCCCCAGAGCAGCCCGCCAGCGGGGACAGGGAAGAAACGGTCCCCTCTAAGGTTCCCAGTGTTATTGTGGGGCGTTCCACATTTCGACCACAGGTAATAGAATTAGGTTTTCACCTACCTGGGGTATTCTCCGGTGACCAGGTTCACTAAGCAATCGCTGCGGTGGCGGCGGTGGGAAGCGGCGGTCTCGCTCGGCTTACTGGTCTTCTCGTGAACCTCACGTGCTTTATAATTTCACTTCTGTGTGACGGACGCACTAGCTTGTTCGCGGTCACTATCCAACTGCCCACTCTCCGTCGGCGTTCCGTCCGGTCCCACTTCTTTTCCGAAATCGCCGCCGCCTAATTGTCCCCTCTACTAATTATTCCGTTCGACATACCGGATCTCGTATATTCCTCCACGGAAAATGTTGGGAATATTCCCACCTTCGCAAATCTTTCGTACATTACTCCACGGAAAATGTTGGAAAATATTCCAACCTTTATGGTGTAACATAATGCAGTGGTTACGACGGTAAATTAGGCCGGGTAATCTATCCCGGATTAGTCACTCCGTGACAAATTTATTATTAAAAGAACATTCCAACACAAACAAGTTAAAATGTACATGCAATAATCAATGTTCTGACCTGAAAAGCATAAAAACAACTACACATCAGTTCAATAAATCTACATCTCTAAACTTCTAAGCAGTTATTATCAATCGTCCAGTGGCTCAGTAGCCTATGATCTCACTAACAATTAAAGATTACCAGACGTGCGCACGCTTAGCTCACATATCTAACATTCATCTACTCAGAGTAAGTAGCCAAGAACTTAAGGTTCAGTCTGATAGCAATCAAATCTCACAGAGTATCACAGCTCCCTGAAATGCCTGTGATTCCTGATGGTCATCATCCCCCCTTAATCATAGAGTTTCCGGTCAAAGGTTCAGTGGTCTGATCCCCTGTTGGTAACACTAGGCAGAAATCATATAATTTTCGAAAATATGATTTTGTCAGATTGTATGCGGAGCTTGGTAGCTTGCGCTAAGATGGCATGGACGGGCTTCAGGATGTTGACTCTATGCTTATCTTTTTCTATTCCAGAATTTACAACTTGCTTGATCTGTATGTTCCCATGACTGCTTCAGGGGCATGTAATAGGTATCCCTCGTGGTTTTCTAAAGAAATTATGGTTAGTATCAAATATAAATATTCATTGTGGTGTAAGTTTAAGAAGTCTGGAAATGTGGAGTTTCTACATAGATTTAGGGAGCTGAGACAAAAACTTAAAAGAGACATTTATCTTTCTCGAGTAAACTACTTTCAGAGGGTTGAAAGAGACGTTAGGTCTAATCCTAAAAAATTTTGGAACTGCTCTTTTCATCGCCGTCAAAACTTTTCTATTGGGAATTCATCTAACCAGCAACAGGCAGCTGACAGCTTTGCTTCTTATTTTGCAAGATGTTCTGGTTCCACCTCCACCTCGTCACCTACAGCCACTAGCCTGGCTTCAGGTGACATCACAGTGTTTTTTGTTGATGACTTTACAGATGATGAAATTATTACAGCTGCTAAGAGAATTAGGGCTAACATGTCCTTTGGACCTAATCTAGTTCTTGGCTTCTTGATGCGCGACTGCTTATATGCTTTCTTGACTCCACTTAAGAAAATTCTTAAATTGATTCTTAAATCTGTAACATTCCCCGCGATTTGGAAGCTGTCACGAGATTTCCCTGTTTTCAAGGCGGGGGATAGTGGTGATCCATCAAACTATCGACCAATAGCCATACTATGTGTCTTCTGTAAGACTCTCTATTTCTCAGCATGGTTTCATTCCAGGGAGATCGACTGTAACGAATTTAGTTGATGTTACACAGTTCATTGCGTCCCCCCTCGACCGCTCTTCACAGGTTGACGTTGTGTATACTGATCTATCTAAGGCTTTCGATTGTCTAAATCATTCTGTTCTAATTGACAGGATGAGGGCTATTGGATTCTCAGAGGGCTTGCTTGGCTTAGTCAGATCTTACCTGGATGGAAGGAGGCAATTTGTTGAGGTTGGGGGCTTCAAATCTAACACCTATCACATAACTTCGGGAGTGCCGCAGGGTTCCATACTCGGTCCACTATTGTTTAATATATTTATTGACCCAGTTAAACATGTTTTACATGTTCCTTTTTTAATGTATGCAGATGATGACTATTTGCAGCTCCAGAACTGTCTTCAGATCCTTGAGGAATGGTGTTGTCGGACTGACAACACCAATAAGAAAAATACCTTAAAAACTCTGAAATTTATATAAAAGAAAAACTTCATCTTACCATTCGTTTGAATGAGGCCTAAACACAGATTAATTTACTTTAATGGAAGAACCGTTGAACCACAGCCCGTTAGTTTAACCTGACGAGGGTCTTAAAAGTGCTGTGACAGAGAATGAAAGCGTTATTTGCAGTGATCTTCGGTCGAATCTCGAACACTTCAACGCTATTTTGCATGTTTAAACACATCTTGCGTGTGTCTCTTAAAATTTACTGCGCTGATTGGTTGGTTGTGTCAAGTCCAGCTGATCATATTATAACGACATTTGCTGATTCTTGGTATTTCCACCAGATGCTTCAGTTTTCTACTTTTCCTCTTGAAATTTTCATCTTAGTTTAAGCTTCAACGATGGAATTATTCCACTGTTTATTCCGAGAGTGAATAGGAGCCTTATATTAAATGCGTCGCTAAAAAAAATCCATGCCTCGCTACTTATTTTACCAAGAAGTAAAATATTTTTATTCCCAACAATGGCTCTATGTTTTCGATATGTTCGCAGTTAAATTTTTTAACGGTCGCTTAATAATATTCCTCCTAAAAGTATTTACCACTAAGACAGACTGTGTGTTACCAAGTAGCGAATTTTCATAATTCTTTGTGAAGATAGTTTGTTCGCCTATTTACTATTACAAAAATATATAGCAGCTATTTAAAATTTTTAAACAGTTGGTAAGATAATTTAAAATGTAAGACGGCTTAAAAAGGTGATCGTAACAACCTTTGGTAATTTTTCCAACAGATATCATGGCAAAAGAGTTTTTATAAATATAATCTCTAAAAAAACTCGTAAGCCGGACCTGGATTAATAATACTATGCAAAGCACCACTATCAATTAGAATTTTAAGGTTGAAAGAAAAGATACAGCAAAAGGGCAATTTAGGCTATAAGCCAATGTTAGGGCTATCTTTATTGAATTTCCGAGGCAGCATTGTGAAAATCCTGATCCTCTTCATATTGATCAGCTGATTCGTTTATTTCCTCATTATAGGGATTTTCGTCATCTAAATAATTCTCAGCTGTTTGTTGGAAATAAGCAAGCTCTTGTTTCTGTTCTTGATAAGATTGGTTATGATTTAATTCTGGAATAAACTGATTTGTATGGGGGGATTATTAGTAATATTTGTAGAAATCGACATTGGTGTTGGTTGAGGTGTACAGCGTCCAAAAACCTAAGAATTAGTTGTATATGTCACAGTTCTCCAAGTGTACTTGTTATCTATTTTGTCAGTAGCAATTTTTTTCTTTGTAACTTCACTTAATGTACTTTGTGGAGGTTGTTCTATACAGTTTTTATGCTTAATTTGGAAACAGCAGATCTGTAGGGCATACTATTGTTTTATTTTTAAAACATTTCAAAAATAAAATGATTACATGGTCATATTTTTTCAGAAGCATGTTTTGATGAACCGTCTCCTATAAATGCTTGTGATTTGCTGGGTGCTGATCCAGTTGTACAGCAAGCTAAAATGTTCTGTGTAAGGCTCTTAAGCAGTGGTAAATTTAGCAAATGTAATAAGGTTGGTATATTTCTTATTTACTAGAATAATGTACTTTTATATGAAAAAAAAACAGCATTAAAACAAACAAACAACAAAAAGAAAAAAAACTGTGGACGCAGCAAGTGCGCTATGGTAGTGAATTTTCATTTTAAAAAAATTTAATAGCAAATATGTGTGTTTTTTTTAAGAAAGCAGGCATATAATTTTTTTTCGAAAGAAAACACAAAATTTTCCGGGAAAACCTGGGCCGATTTTCCTGGCTAACGAACTTATCCAAGCCACTTGCAAAACGAAGGTATTCACCAAATTTAATCAAAATCGGCCCATTCTTTTTTGAGTTATCGGTGTGATACATACATATATATATATATATATATATATATATATATATATATATATATATATATATATATATATATATATATATATATATATATAAATTGAAACTGACCCCGGATATGTGTTCTGGGGGGCCTCATTAGTGCTCATTTGAAGAAATTTTTTCAAAATTGAAAAGTCGGGATCTCCTCATTAGTGAATTTTTTAAAGAAAATTCACTAGAAGGAAAAAACCCAAAAAAGCAAATTAACTAGCAATTAAGAAAATAGTTAGGTACAAAGTAAGGATAAGCATATATATGGAACATGTTAAATAGAAGGGTCGAATATTACTAGAGGTAATGACATAATGTCATTAGTGTCAAACTGTGCTAATGGCTTACGCCTTAGCCCCCCCCCCCCCCCCCCTATTTACAAATAAACTTAATTGATCACGTTGAACATCACATATAACATAAAAATATTGTATCAGCTACTTTAGAATGTGAGATTACATTTGTGTTTTTTTTTCAGGTGCTGGAAATGAAAGAACTTATTGAAACATGTCAGTGGGATTATTGTTCTTGTCAAAAACCTGAAAAATCAGAATGTGCATGTGACACTATAAACATTTATGCACGACAATGTATACAGGAAGGTGTTGTGCAGTCTATAGAGTGGCGTGATGAAAATACATGTCGTAAGTGTACAACTTTTAATGCGGCATAATATATGGGTAATCAAATTAGATAAGAATATTTTGTCAATTTTACACAGGAAAATGCAAGTTAGTAATAATAATAATACCTTTATTGTGCCCAACAGACTAAAAAGCACCAATTACAGGACACCTATAACTAATAGTTCATGTGAAATATACAGTAATACATAGAATTTAAGACAGTAATGTAGTTAATAATAGAAAGGTCACAATGAAAAGCTTTTGAAGAAAGCTCTTCACATGAGTGTGAATTTGGGTCCCTAAACTCAAAACCAAAACCAGACACTATATTTGTAGCTTTATGAACGGCCACAAATACAGTTTTAGCTCAGCATAGATATATTATGCTGTTGCATAATATAGTAGAAATCTAAACAAAATCAAGCCAAGTCTCTATAAAAACAAATCGAAAATAGTTTGTTTTATCTTTAAACTTAAACATAAGACGTCATATAAGACCGAAACAGTCGCGGGATGTGTTTCAATGGTAATTCTACTAATTCTGTAATTAACTGTTACATATACTTTGAATATAATATCCCGGGCATGATGCCGATCTAATGTATTATGTAAACAAAACGTTACTTGCTGTATGCCTAGATGACTGAGAGGCGTCTCGCTTCCCTCATAAGCAGAAGGTTACGCAATTGAATCCAGCTCGTTGAATGTATGTTTTTTTTTTTTTTTTTTTGACATTTGGAGAAACAATAGTGCACAGATTTCATACGTTTTGAACAAGATCTCATTTTTGTTTAAAATGCCTAAATAAGTTTATCACCTTTCAGTCTGAAATAAAGCTCGCGTCTGTATGAACTTACCTTTATTCTACGTACACCATTCATGAAAAGAGTCCAAGTTGCTCTTGAAGTGTGAAGCAATCCTCCTGTGATGCCACTCCTACAAACAGCTTTAGATCGTTTGCACAATAAAGTCTTGGCACATGCAACTTCTTGTCCAAGTTGTTAATATACAATATAAATAAAAGCGCTTTATTATTTTATAAAACCTATATCTGGGGTTGTATTGTATATCCACGAAACTGCTAGGTTCGGTTGTGAATGATGTCGACATTCTCAGAATTTGAACTGCTCTATGAAGGAACGAGAGGTCTAGTATTTTCACGTGTTCGGATTAAAATGGTTGTACCATATAGCGTTCTATTTTTATTGATAGTAGTTATAAGTGGCGTATGTGAATATATATATTGGACTTTCGATTAGACAGTAGTAGTAGTGTTGAACGAATTATCTTTTAAAAACTAATAGAGAATATTATATCCCTATAAAAATAAATGTCTCCGCCTATGGAATCCCTTTTATAGCTCGGTTCGGTAGGGATGCGTCACTTCTTATATCTTGGAACCAGACTTTCATTGTAGCTGCTTGTTGTCAGCGTTTTGAGATACATAGATTTTTCTGTTACATTATGTTAAACCTATCTCACTTATCTGAAATCTTCAGTTATCTAAAATCCTCATTTTTTTAAATCTGGCTTTGTCTTATGCATTAAATTCAACATATTTTGCTCTGGTTGTAAAATAAATAGGCATTAGTAAAGAAAACAAAGAACACGAACAAGAACATTAATTTTATAAACTTTTAATAAAAATAATACATAGCAAACGTAAAAATAAATCATAGGTAGGTAGAAGCTTATAGGAAATTTTCAATGTGTCTCCCGTTCCTGTCGAGACATTTCAAAATTCTCGAATTTACTTCGTGTGAAGTTGCTTTGCTTATTTCGTGTGGATCTAGTCTTGAAAGGCCTCGACGATCCGTTCAATAAGTTCATCGCGTGTACTCACTGGAGTAGCATAGACTTTACTCTTTATCCTGCCCCAGAGATAAAAATCACACGGTGTTAGATCTGGTGATCTTGGCGGCCATCTGCAGGGACCGTTGCGGCCTATCCATCGGTCTTCAAACAACTCACTAAGGTAGAATCTCCGATATTGTCTAATAGCGGCGATATGTCTTATCAAACATGGTAGTGACATTTTTAAAATTTTCGAAAAAATCGAAATTACTTGAAAACGTCACATTTTTGACACATGGTGCCTTTATAAAATTTATTTTAGAATTCGATGCGGAATCTAAAACTGCAATAATATATAGGGTGTTCCATTTAAAATAACGATAGTACATGGTACTTCCAGTATAACCTGAAGTAATTTACTTTGCTTCCACATTGCCGCTTATGGCCAAACCCAAATGTTCACTTTCGAATTCGGACTAGAAGGTCATAAATTTCTAATGAACGCGACTCGTCAAACACCCTGTATATATGCATATATTTGGCGATCATCTGAAGAATTTTTTTCAAAAGCTTTTCATCGTGACCTCTCTATTAGTGAATTTTCCTTCATGAAAATTCGCTAACAAAGTGAACAAAAACAATTTAACTTTTAGTGAATTTTCTTAAAAAAATTCACTAATGAGGAGATCCCGACTTTTGAATTTTGAAAAAATTTCTTCAAATGACCGCGAACTAGGCCCCCTAGAACACATATCCGGGGTCCGTTTCAATTTTTATATGTTTATATATATATATATATATATATATATATATATATATATATATATATATATATATATATATATATATATATATATATATATATATATATATATATATATATATATATATATATATATATATATATATATATATATATGTATCACACCGATAACTCAAAAAATAATAGGCCGATTTTGACTAAATTTGGTGGAAAAATTCCTTTTGCAAATGGCTTGGATAAGTTCGTTAGCCAGGAAAATCTGCCCAGGTTTTCCCGGAAAATTTTGTATTTTCTTTTGAAAAAAAATTATATATCCGGAATTAACAAAGTAAGGGCAACCAAATTTGGTACGCTAGTTAATATCCTTATAGGTAAGCCACCTACCAAAATTTAGCTATGTAGGTCAAAAGACAAAAAAGTTATAGGCATTTAAAGAAAAATAAATTGGGGTTTTCCTGAAAACGTCAAAGTTGCGATTTAAAACGTCAAAATCGGCAACATTTAGGCAAAGAACTTGAATCTAATACGGGCTATGGAAATCAAATGTCTCAAGAAGGATCTTTTACAAACTCTGAAGTCTTAGTTTCAACCGTCATTGTCCTTCATTTTACTAAAATGTTTCCAGAAAATTCATTTCAAATAGACCCTTTCTCTGATGCTTGGCAGTAGCCTTAGCTTTAGAGTTTATCGTTTAATGGTATATAATTTTTGTCAAATTTTCGTAAAAAATCAATAAAGCTCAATATATCCGTTATTATACAAGATATGAAGAAAATTTGTATATATTAATTATAGGGTGTCTTGAGCTACATCTTAAAAAAATATCTCTACAATCACAGGAAGGCCCATAAGTCGTTGGTGATACAAATTTTCTTTTTTTTTAATCAAACACGCCTTATGTTATTGCATTTTTGAATTTTTCAGCGATGCATGTTTGTAAGAAAAGAAATTCGGGACGCAGCAAGTGCGTTATGGTAGCGAATTTTCATTAAATGCTTTAAATTTGAATAGCTCAATTTGCTATTAACCTATAAGGTTGACCAAGAAACGTGTTTTTCCGGGAACACTTTAAGTTTACTTTTGGAAATTTTTGTACATTTTCACACAATAAAGTTATTTTTATGAAACATGGCACATTGTTTTTACTATATAGGTTATACTGGTAACCAAAATTGATGCCTGCTTTCTTAAAAAAGAAACACACATATTTGCAATTAAAAACATTTTTATGAAAATTCACTACCATAACACACTTGCTGCGTCCAGAGTTTTTTTTTTTTCATTGTGTCATATATTAAAAAGATTCATATACAGAATTTGTAATAAGGATAGTGAGATCATGTTTTGACAGTTCTTATCTTTATATTTCAGCTTTGCAATGCAGTAACGGTACAATTTATGAGGCATGTGGGTCCAACAAAGAACAACCATCTTGTGGTGCGATAGCTCAAAAACCGGAGGAACATGGGAAATGCATAGAGGGATGTTATTGCCCAGAAGGGACAGTTATGAACAACAACGAATGCATCACTGTCGATAAATGTCCATGTCAGTATTCAGGGATAATGTATCCACCGGACACAACCATTCCGAAAGATTGCAACACTTGTCAATGTAAGAATGGACTCTGGAACTGTACTGAGGTTTGTAATTAGGATATTTTTCTACAATTAGTAAATAAAACATTGTTCATTTTGAAGATTGACAGTTACTGAATGAGTCAGTTCCCAAAGTCAAAACTCTAATCAAAAAAATAATAATAATAAAACATCTTTTTTTCGGTCTTTATTGAAAAAAAAGTTATTGGAATATCTACTAAGTGAAGATTGAAACCTGTGATGAGCACTGATAATTACACTTGCAGAACCCAAATCACCACAACACGTCTTTTAAGGAACTAACGATCGTTCACTAACAAAGTTAGCGTCATCAGAGGATAAAAAATTCGTTATTACGAGGGCGGGTCGATAAGTCCGTGACTTTTTTAATGAAACATGGGTTTTTTGACAAAAAATCATTTTATTTTTCAACATAGTCTCCTTTGAGCTCTATACACTTCGTCCGACGTTTCTCCAATTTTTTTATCCCTTCCAAAAAATAAGATTTGTTGAGGTCCTCAAAATAAGTATTTGTTTGTGAGATGATTTCATCATTGGAGTCAACTCTCTTTCTGCTGAGCCATTTCTTTAAGTTTGGAAACAATAAATAGTCACTCGGGGCTACATCCCGGGAATGGGGCAGATGGGGGAGCAATTCGTAGCCCAATTTATGCAATTTTGCCATGGAGACTACACATGTCTCCCCCTTGCATTGTCTTGGTGGAAAATAACTTTCTTCTTGGCCAAGTGCGGTGTTTTTTTCTTCAAATCGTCATTGAATCGGTCCAATAAGTTGGTATAATATTCGACATTGATTTTTCTTCCCTTTTGAAGGTAATCAACGTGGATTATACCGCGTGCATCCCAAAAAACATTCGCCATGACTTTATTGGCTGACAAACCCACCTTGACCTTCTTCGGCGTCGATTCGCATGGAGAAACCCACTATGTTGACTGCTGCTTGGTCTCTGGTGTGTTGTGTTGAATCCATGTTGCATCCACGGTTACGAAACGCCGCAAAAACTCATCCCTATCGCGGTTGATCAACGTCAAACACTCCTTGGTCAGGTTAATAGTTCTTTTAATAAAGACAGCTTATTTATAAACATTGATGAGACAAAATATATTATGTTCTCACCCACAAAATCTGGAATTAAACAGGACCTTCCTGATATAAAAATCGTTGCAAACAACTACTGTATAAAACGAGTGACAGAGATAAAATATCTGGGTATTATGGTGGATCAGCATCTAAAATGGCATGAACATGTGGCCTATCTTAACACCAGACTGTGTAAGCTTATACATCTGTTCTACATGCTCAGGAGTGTTTTAAATATTAAAACAAAGAGGATTAATGATGACTGCCTAGTTTCATGTGTTCTGCGCTACGACATTCTGTGCTGGGGATCGGCCTACCGTGCAACACTTGCTCCACTACTGGTGACACAAAATTTTATCTTCAAGACAATATTTAACAAGAGACTTGATTATCACACAGATCTACTGTATAACAAACACACGAATATACTGAATTTATTAGGACTGTATGCGGTATCTGTGATTGAATATACGCATTTTAGCAGAGAGTGGCATACTGATACAGGTTACAAATATATGACAAGACAGCAGTCAAAGTCCTTACTAATTGGACCTAAATGCGTAAAAAACGTCACTGAGGGGTATGTGTGCTTTGTCGTGTCAAAATTGTATAATTTGGTTCCCAGTGATCTCAAAAACACTTACAGACAAAAAATTTGGAAATAAATTGGCTGATTTCATCATAGATAACTACACTGTACTAGAATATAAACTCAATCATCTTTATGATATATAGAGCTAAAGGAGGAGTATGCTGCTGACTTCCGTGGTTATGGTGTCGGTGCAAAGTGTCAGATGTTGTTTTATTTTTGTATCAATTCCATTTGCAGTAGTGGTGGTGAATACTGTTCGAGAGACTTGGTTGGTGTTACATGTGGAGGTGTGGGAGCATATGTAGGGATGTGCAGGTGCGTATTCGATGATTAGAATGTGTAATACAGTGGTATGGTAATACGAGTTGGTTGTGTGTGCGTCGGTGTGCATGCGTGGGTTCTTGTGTGAGTGTTTGTGTGTGTGTATGTATTGTGTGTTCCATATGTGCATAGTGCGGAAATGTAGGAAAGAAAGAGAGGTGAGGATGAATTCTTGTGTTGGTGGGATGGGTGGAGGAGAGGGGTCGGAGGTAGGTGTCGTGTCGCCTGTCTGCGAACTGTAGGGGGTGGGTCAGTGAGAGGGAATGGGGTAATATAAGATAGGGTAACACAGCATATTTTATAATAGTTTTCTTTTTGTGTACATATATTGTGTTTTTTTTTATTCATTCAGAGCACATACAAGTTATTAAAGTTAGGTGCTCTGTTTATTTTATTCTGTATTCTGTATTCTATATGTTACCATCATATGAACGCTATGAGTAATAATAATAATAATTTAAAAAATATATAAGAGCTGAGGTTTTTAGGATACAAAATTTAGTTTGTTACAATTTAGATGTATTTAATTTTATCTTTTATAGGAATATTGCCCAGCAAGATGTTCTATAATTGGAGACCCTCACTATATGACATTCGATGGAAAAGGATATGACTTTATGGGACACTGTTCATATTACCTAATTAAGACGAAGAATTTTAGTATCATAGGTGAAAATGTTCCATGTGCAGGAGCTATCTCTCAGGTAAAATAACTGAAAAATAATTACTGGTGTCAAAATTATTAAAATATTTGTCAAACAAGACAAAGCAGTGCTGATTTATTTTCATTTTCTTTTTAAAATCAATCAATCAATCTATTAGATTTAATATTTAGTACACATGACTTTGCTTTTAATAAGTGATTCAATAAGTTAATATTGGAACCTTGATGAGCACTATTAAGTACACTTGAAGAACCCAAATCACCACAACACATTTTGAAAAACCCGACTTGACCAAGTTATCGTCATCAGGGGATGAAACATTCTTCACTAACTTGGTTAATGAATTGATCATCAGGTTTTTTTAAATGTGTTGTGGTGATTTGGGTTCTCAAAGTATACTTATAAGTGATATAATGGGGGAAGATGGTCAATATCCTCTTATTGGTTTTCCTCAGAAAAGGTTACTTTTTTGCTTGAACTTGTAGAGTCTGCAGATGCGCAGGCAGTGCAGTTTCGTTATATTTTTATAAAAATTGGTTAATTTTTTGTTTGATTACCCAAACCTGCTTCACGAACTTAATTTCAATGTGCCTCGTGTTACTGCATGTTTTCCAGGCAAATTCTATTTTCCACAGCTCATACATGATTACTGCAATAATAATAATAATAATAATAATAATAATAATAATAATAATAATAATAATAATAATAATAATAATAATAATTTATAACTTAATTATGCCAGTATGACTTAATTAATATTTGTTTATTGTTTTTCATCTAATGAAGGTGTAACATTTATATAAAAGATAAAATTTAACTTGGCTGCTCAGTCAAAGGCATAAGCTTAATGCAAATTAAACACAGGGATGGGCTTTAGCACTTTTTTTTCCCGTCAGGGCTCGTCCGCGGCCTTGCCGCCCCGATAGCACTGCAACCTTTGGTTTATTGTGCATACCCTTAGTCTTACTCCACCCATTCCAAAATCACTGTGCCTTGAACTAGTCTGCACAGCGATTAGCACTTACACTTGGCAGGGTGTAAAATGTACAAATAAAAATCAAGAATGCAGTAAAAATCGCTTTATTCGAGATTATTGAAGTTATATAATGCTGCTTGCAGTTAATTTCCCAAATTTAATAAAAAGGTATAAAATAATTAATTATAGTTTTTCTGATGAATTGTGATTTAATTATTGATGTCTTGAAGAGAAAGTGATACAGATAAATAAAGTACTTAGCTACTAGTTTCATCCATTGGTTGACGTCGTCCAGACTTCTGCCCTTGACGTGGTAAGTCAAGGCTGCCTAAGTCAGAATGCTGCGGGGGCCTCACTGTTCAATATTATGTATGCGTCTTCTTACAGGAGCAGCTTGAGTGGCGTCTTCCTATAGGTGCAGCTTCATAGGGACGTGAAACACTGGATGTTTCTTAAAAATAACGGATGTATCTCCTCCAAAACGAATGTTGCTTGCAGAACGACGGATGTATCTCCTCCAAAACGAATGTTGCTTCCAGAATGACGTGTGGTTGCAAAACGACGGGTTGTTGCAAAACGACAGGGTGGCTATAAAAATTCAAGTGTATGAGTGTCGGTTCAGTTCTTTATCATTTACATAAGGTAGCCTGTAGCATGTTCTTGTTTAAGTATAAAACTTATCTGCATGTTAATAACTAATAAACATTAATTGACTTTCAATATTGATTTTAGGAACGCTACCACAAGCCACCATAAAACAACATAGGCATTTATAATGAACAAAACAATTGTTGAAAGTAAATTCAGTACGGTAAAATAGCAGGCAATCATATATTGATTATAATTAAGGAAATTGACAAAAGCAATTGTAAAATAAGCGAGCATTATATTTTTCTCTTACCTATTTAGGCATGCTGCCTTCTTTGATGAATTATCTAAGTAGTGGCATGTTCTGAGGTTGACTTTTAAGTAAGGTTCCTTATCTTGAAGTACATTCAATTTATCGAGCTGTCGCGACCGCATATACGTTCCCACTGAGTCATAATGCGGTAGAACGACTGACTACGACATTGGTATGCCGCGTCGATGACTCTGACGTCACTAGTGGGACTTATTCAGAAACCTTATAGTTTGGAAAAGGGTGGTAACACGTGTGACATGTTACAAATTTAGCCATAAAATAGTAATATAACACGAGATACAAATTTATGCCACAATATAAGGACTAGGATAATATAATGTGGTGTTCTCACAGAGTATATTTAAGAGTGTGATATTTTAATCTCCTTTAAGATAACATGACTTTGTTTCAGAATCTAAATTTCCCTGCAAGTATTGGTGACACAATGCCTACATGTACCAAAAGTTTAACAATAAAAATACCCAGAAAAACAATAAAACTCAAGCAGAACCAAGAAGTTTCAATAAGTGGTCGTGAACTAACTGAAATACCATACAGCCATGCAGGTGTTACCATCAAAAGTATATCTTCCATATTTCTAATAGGTGAGCGTTCATCATATTTAAAAATCTTTTAGTTTGTGTGTGAAAATATTTCTAGACAGGTTAGTAGATCATTCATATCTCCATATCAGCGTAGTTTTATGTCGGGGAAGTCCAAAGTGATAGTTTTTTCTCAGTATATCTCCAACATAGTGGATGCGGGTGGACGAGTTAATGCTATTTATACATATTTCCAAAAGGAAATTGACATCTTTGACCATTTGCTCCTAAGCTACTCAGCACAGATGGCAGTTTGTTCAGTAACTCTGACCTAGCACAATTGGTCCCTGGAACGTGGCAGCGACTGTCATCCTAACTTCTAAGTGTTTTGCCGCCAGTCGGTGATCTGTGATAGGAACGTTTCTATCACGGAGCAACCACCAAAATGGGGAATGGCGGCAACGTGGTATCGGGAACTTATCCAGCTACATTCCAACACTGTAGCCTTCACGTAGCAACGACGCGGCGAAACGGTAACAGCCACTATCACAGGGCTTATCACTACGTACTGTGTCTTACACTTGCTTCCTTTGGCTTGAAAATTGTTTCACAGAATAATATACCTCTCCAACTCTTATGTTCTGAAACCATCTTTGTCTTTTATTCCAATTCTATAGATACCAGCGGGACTACAAGTCGACATTGATAATTACACTGAGTTGTGAGACACGAAGTAACGTGCCGCCACCTAGTTGCGGAACCAAGTAGTATGTTGTCACGCCAGCTCCAAATAACAGAAAAATGTTAAAAAATAGAGACTGTATACAACCAACTAACAATTTAGTAAATTGTCAGCCCTGGCTTATTTCTACCCTAATATAGGGAACAAAGTATGTAAGGCTAGATGTTTACGCATCTAGTCTTACATTGATAATTACATTTTTGATTCTTTATAATTGGATGTCTTGAGTATTTAAATCTAAACGAATGCACTGACAAAATATAATGATTCCAGAAAATACGCACCTTCGAAATTTGCAGTTTTAAATTAAAATTATATATCATGTAATATCGACATTCCACATCATTACCCTCAATGTGCTGCAATTTGTATTCTAATTTACTTTTCTATATATGAAACTAATAATTTTGTAAAAATTTGCTGCGATAACTGCAAAAATACCAATGAATTAATTTTTAGATATTTATCCTACGAGCGGATGTAATAACGTCGTCGTAAATCTGCATCTACAAAATGTCACATCTCAGAACAAATACTGTGAAGTCGCATTCACTAAAATATGGAACTTGAAAGTAGTTACAGCTTGTCTTTGGTGCCGAATACTGAAAAACCGGAACTCTAAAGTTGCTTCCACTAAAAGCTACCAAGTGGGACTATGACTCAACATTGTATAGTTACTTTGAAGTAACGGCTACGGCGTAATCTATTAAATGGGTGTTTATAGTTCTCCCTGCCACTCTTTGGTTTAAAAAACACAAGATACTTATGACATTCGGTGCTTTGCCTGTCACATATTTTAACTTTACGAAGTTTGTATGCGATATTATTTTTTTAAGAGAGAAGGGAAGTGCTTTATGAAAAACAGGATTCGTTAATAATACATAACATCATTGTCTTCATTAAACAGAACAAGACTAATCACTAAGTTTCAGGTTGTGGTTTACGTGCATTGTACTGTTTTAAACTTTAACCTAGTAACTGGAAAACTGCTCGAGTACAACCCGTCCCCAAGAAAGGATCCAAAGCGCTTCCTAGCAACTACAAGCTTATTTCTCTCCTTTCAGTCATCTCTAAAGTGATGGATAAATATATAAACACCGAATTACTAGAATTTCTTGAAAAACACAGTCTAATCCACGACAGGCAGTATGGATTCCGTCAGCGCAGATCAACTGCCGACCTCCTTTCCTTTGTCACCCATTCTTGGAACAAGTCTATGGAACTACACGGTGAATCCCAGATTGTCGCTCTAGACATATCCAAAGCATTCGACCAGGTCTGGCACGCAGCGCTGCTTAATAAACTACCGGCCTATGGTCTACCACCAAAACTATCTACCTGGACAGCAAACTTCCTCTCCAACCGGAGCATTTCTGTTGTTGTGGATGGCCATTCCCCTAAACTGTATCCAATTAATGCAGGAGTACCTCAAGGTTCAGCTTTAGCCCCTACTTTGTTTCTTCTCCACATCAATGACCTCCTCTCTAGCACATCCAACCCAGTTCACAGTTACGCGGACGACAGCACCCTCCACTCAAATATACAATATTCTAAGCCTATCTCTTTGGCCCAACTAGATGAGGATTGCAGACACATGGAGGGTTCTGTCTTCGTGGATCTCCAAAAAATATTAGACTGGGAAAGTAGAAATCTTGTACAATTCAACCCCACCAAATCTCAGTCTTGCTTTCTTTCTCATAAAAGATACACTAGCCCTAGAACCATCACAATGAACAACCAAGTTATTCAAAGTAATGAGTCTTTTTCACTTGTTGGCATTTCTGTGGATCGAAATCTCAATTGGCACCAACATGTCACATCAATTGCAGAAGGGGCTGCTAAGAAATTAGGTTTCCTCTTCCAGGCTCGCAAATACTTTTCACCAGCTAATCTCTATACCTTATATACTTCACAAATAAGGCCAAACCTCGAATACTGCTCCCACATCTGGGGTGCTGCTGCCGCTTCTACACTCGCTATCCTGGACTCCATTCAGAAGAGAGCTATACGTTTCATTGGTGACCCTACCCTCACCCAAAGACTGCCATCCCTTTCCCACCGACGTGCCGTTGGTGACCTCTCTCTCTTTTATAGATATCTGCACTGGCACTGCTCAGAGGAGCTTTCTTCCATAGTTCCTCCACCTGCTGCCCTCAACAGATCTACCAGGGGAACAGAGCGAATGCACCCTTTTACTGTCCAGGTAACCAGACATAAACATCTTGTTATGCCCGCTCTTTTGTCCCGAGGACTTCCAAGTTGTGGAATTCCTTATCGGCACATGTTTTTCCTTCTCCTCCGAACCTCCAAACCTTCAAATCCAGAATTAACAAGTTGCCTCTTTTATCCTTGTCGATACCTACGATACGATAGTATTTAGGCTGTAAGCGCTCGTGGTGTGTTGTTGAAATTAAAAAAAAAAAAGTACTGTTTTTGCCTGTTTTGCTTCTCACCTTCCTGTATAATGTTGTAGAATGTCTGTAAAGATTTGTTTGTTGATCAAGTGACTTGATTTTATTGTCGTGTGACATTATTATTGAAAATAAACACTACTAGACTGCAGAACCGCAACAATGCTGTTGTGATGGAACAATTATCCTTTATAAATAAGTGGCACTGTAGGGTAACAAATACTTTATAGTGAATTTGAAAGGTTACTATTACTTTATAGTAGCCACAAATAGTAAAATTTACTTCTTTGGGTAGCGGAAACGTGACTGTCACCGGAATATATCATCATGAAGTTCCACAACTATTAGGTGTAATATGAAGAGGCCGGCAACGTCGCAGCAACTATCAATGCTGCTAGAAAATGGCTGCAAGTTTGATGTAGCAATTTAGTAACAAGATAATTTCGGCTACTGTTGTTTTCAACATTCAAGTTCCTGGAACTTTTGAGTCGTTCTATCTGTAACGATGACATTCCTAATACCTTGAAAGCAACTAAGAAGTTGAGTAACTCTAAAATAGTTATAAGTGGTCAATATTAAGTAATTGTCAATGCTGATCTGTAATATAAAGTTATTTACACCACAGAGTTTTAGAATTAGTGGCGATTACGTAATAACACTTCTTTGGTTTCACACTTGTTTGTTTTCTTTGTAACCAGTTTTGCCCTTTTATGATGCTGTAAAAGAGAAAAACCGATTACAGAGAAGAAAACAAACAATTGTGAAGCCAGAGAAGTACTCTCTATATCTGTATTTAGTATAGAACGGTTTCACCAAGTAAGGGCAATAACAATTAATGAATTAATTTTTATTGTTTTCTAATTACTTGTCAATCGACAGATAGAACTTTTGCCCCAAGATAACAATGCCAGCATACGTTTCTGTGACTGGATCAGGATCAAACAAAATGAAATAGATTGCCCAGAATTATTAATGCAGTTCCCGTCAAGATTCCAGGGTTCCAGTTAAAACCCCTTATTATTTTATAATATGCCTGCTAGAACCAATCAGCGTGCTGCAGTCTCCAGTCTATGTTTAGTGCACTATATTTAGCAGAGTGTGTCATTGATCTAGTTTATTATCTGACAGTCTTGGCTATGTGATTGAAGTTCTTCGAAACGTTATCTAGTGATTTTTCATGTATTATTTCACATACTGTGAATATTTTGTTCAGTATCCTTAAATTAGATAATATCTATATGGACAATAAAATATGATGTATTTATCCAGAAGGGTTTTTACACTACCTCAAAGGGAAACATTCACTAATCCCAGGTATCTTAGATACCAAACGGATTGAGCTCAGATGAGGCCCTTTCTAATTTGTCGGTACATGAGCGACAACATAGTGATACTTTCTCATGTCGCTTAAATCTCCGCATAGCGTGGACGGTTGCGAGGATTGTGGCTTTTTGTATTGCCGTATAAAAGTACTCTTTATGGTCCAGTATCTTAATGTTATCTAGAAGATTCTTAGGAACCACACTAGTTGACGGCATCACTATCGAGATCACTCTGGTCTCCACTGTCTCTTAACTTCCATCTCCAGGTCTCTATTAGCTCTTATTATTGTTGATTTGAACATTATTTATTTACGACCTGTTACCCAAATTCATAAATAAAATAAGGCATGTTTTTGGACTTGACTATATAGCTTTGTAATTTATAATCTGTGAATATTAATATAGCGATAAGATATTTAGTTAATTACAGCCACCTTTGATAATGCTTTTTTCCAGTTACTCTCCCAAATGGTGTTCAAGTCTGGTGGGATGGAGTAAGCAGAGCTTACATCGATCTGCCCAAAGATCTTATTGGTAAAACACAGGTACCATCTGCTTGCTGCGTTTATCAATAAAAGAACCTGAATAATCACCTTTTTTCAGGGTCTCTGTGGCACTTTTAACAACAACCAAAACGACGATTTCTTGACGCCTGAAAATGACATCGAGCAGTCGCCAGTGGCTTTTGCAAACAAATGGAAAACGTCGGATGCATGTATTGATTCCTCAGGAGACCAGGAGCATCCATGTGAGGTCAACGTGCAAAACAAAGTGACTGCTGAGAGACAGTGCCAAAAACTACAATCTAATCTGTTTAAAGGTATTTTTATTTTTTCATAAAGTGGAACTCTTTTTTTATTAAATACTCTAATAGCTTTTGGTATTGTGATTCGATCTTTTTTTATTTATTAATTTTTTGCATGAGAATTTATTTACATATTTATTACAATAGTCAACGGGAAAATCCTCATATAAAGAGCTTAAGCAAACATACTGAAAGGTTACAACAACAATCAACGAAAACTATGTTAATTGAGCATAAGTACACTTGGAGAACCCAAATCATCACAACACATCTTTTTAAAGACCTGACGATCGTTTCACTAACAAAGTTTGCGTCATCAGAGAATGAAATATTCTAGCATTTTTCATCCTCTGTTGGGGTTAACTTTGTGAGTAAAATGATCGTCAGGTCTTTAACAAGATATGTGGTGATTTGGGTTCTCCAAGTGCTCCAAGTTATCTAGTGCTCATCACAGGTTCCAATCTTCACTCAGTTAATTGAGCATATATAGAAATTTAAAAAAAAGATAGTAAGGAAAGAACTACAAATGGATCACAAATCAATCAGCCGAGCAACAAATTTGAGAGTGCAGTTGTTACCACACTTCCTAGGAGCTGGAATATAACGACCTGTCTTCGAAATGGTAGGAAACTTTAATCTTTGGAACAAGATGTTAAAAATGTACAGAAAACCGGAGTCTCATCAGGGCCTGATGTATCTATCGACTTCATTTCTTAATTGTACTCAGGACCATCTCATTTGTGACCTCTCGAATATCTATGATTGGATTATTACCTACAAGGTCACTTCCTATACTATATCAGTATCATTGTTTGCCTGGCTTAGGAAGGATTTCTAAAAATATGCAAATGCATTGGCCATAGAAAGTAGTTTAGTGAGAGTGTTGCCTTCATATGACAAGGAAGTTTGAGGTATTGAATGATATTTCCAGATGAAATATGCTCAACCTGTTGGGAGAAAAGTTTTCCTTTGGTTTCTGAATAAATTTGATTCAGTCTAAATAATAAGGAGGATTGATAAAAGTTTTGTAGAGCTTCCAGGCCCTGAATTTAAGCTTGGTGTTACTGATTAGTTCCCAATCAAACCAAAGTAGACAGTTATGTCAGGAGCCAGACTCAGCTATGGGGATATATATATATATATATATATATATATATATATATATATATATATATATATATATATATATATATATATATATATATATATATATATATATATATATATATATATATATATTTAATTTATTGGGTTTATATTCGTGGAAACTTCTTCATTTTTGGATAAAAATTAAATTAACATTTGTGTTTTTGATTTAACGACGTTTCGCCGCCTCATGTGCGGCTTCTTCAGGTTTTTTATTTATTTATTTTATTTTATATTGGTTTATTAACATTGAAAAGGGCATTTTTAGAGAGTAGGTTCTCTTTAAATCATTGCAGTCTATGTTTTTCTACAAATTATTTAGATTTATATCTTACCTGTATGTTACACCATCACTCAATTGTACTTGCAGGAAAATATACCTTAGTTGCTATAGTTAATTTTAATTTCTAATCGTTAAGTGCATTATTCTATTTAGAGAGGACATTTTGTATTATTATCCGTATTTGAAACAGACATGCATGTTAAAGTTTCTTAGTTGTCAGTGATTGATTATAAGCGTCATCTGTGTGTTGCCGTCAAAGTTCGAATATGTCATCTGACCTGGCGGTCTGTGTCGTTTTATGCTTTTGTTTGTGAGCGTTGACAATTTACAGGAAGCTGTGTATGCATGTTAGTGTCTGCTATTTCTCTGAGGTTGTTTCTGATTATGCCAATACACCTTTTTAGTTTGTTTGCATAACAGCAGTCTTTGTCCATGTGTATATTGAAATCTCCCAATATTATTATTGACTTTTTTACTGTTGATAACAGCTCTTCACACCTCTCCTCAAAAAACTGCAGAAACACACCATGAGAGTCATTTGGAGAATGATAAACCCCAACAATTATATAATAACTCCCACTTATTTTTGCATTAATTGCCAATACCTAGTAATTCATCTGAATCACAAACTTTCCTATTACCTGCCATTTCACATCACTTCTAATACACATTTGCACACCACCAGTTGCCCTGCTTATGGAGTCAACTCTACACAAGCCGGAATTTTCAATTTTAATTTCAGAATCACTTACATCTCCTGTAAGATATGTTTCAGTTAAGCAGATTAGGGCTGTTCATGGGTGAAAATAAAATGTGCAAACCGATCAAAATTTGCTATTGTACTCTGTGCATTTTGCAGATACATTTTATCGCATTCTGTTTGCTATTTATTATCGCCATATCCTACCTTTTTCTTTGCTACTTCAAGTTTACTGTTAAACACTGCACAGTCTCGATCAAAAACTGAATGCATTTTATCTAGTTCCATATTAAAATTTTTGCTCGCAACTGTACAATTTATACACTTCAAGGTTTTAAATGAACAATCATCTGTGCTATGTTTGGTACTCGTACATCTACCACATACATTTGTTATTCATGTGATTGTATCCCCAGCACCTGACCTGATCATTTAATGTTCAGTTTATATATATATATATATATATATATATATATATATATATATATATATATATATATATATATATATATATATATATATATTTAATAGTGCAGTATAAAAGGCATCACAAAAGCAATACATCCTACATTACAAACAAATGTACGCTTGTAAATGTATAAAGAGATAATTTCTTAATAAAGTATCTTTCCCAAATATTCCCCTGTCAACGAAATCTCTTGAAAGTCACTTTTTTTATCCTGATCTTTATAGTTTTATAAACTGGTAAGTCACCAACATTTCTTTCACCAGCGATACCGTTATTAAGGACTAAGTTGAAACAGTAGCGTTGTTATAGCCTAATTGCGTGTACAGTGTAATATAGCCAGCTACATAGGACAAATCACCAATTTTAAAAGATCTGGTATATACAACAAGCTGTCCCCACCACCTCATTTTATTGCTTTATCAGTACCTATAATATTCATCCTATAATTCTATCTGCTCAAACTGATACTGAAGAAAAAACCAATGTAGATCTCTCCAACCTGACCGTGACTTTTGGAGATGTTTTCAGGGAAATTCTACAATTAGATTCGAAGAGGGGTGCTTGTCCAGATGGCATACTGAATCAATTCCTTAAAAAATGTCCATTGGGTCTGTGCGATCCTATCGCCCACATATTTGGTGTCTCACTACAAACTGGCTGCTTTCCCTCGGAATGGAAACTCTCTTATGTAAGCTCAGTTCATAAGTCTGGAAGTAGAAGCAATGCAACTATCGTCCAATAAGCATTCAGTCTGCAATGTCCAAGCTTTTCGAGAAGATCGTGTTGTCGCAGTTTGCATTTGTCTTCAAGAATGTGATAACTACCAGACAGCATGGTTTCTTTGGTGGCAGGTCCACGGCCACGAACCTTTTCCTATACACAGACTATATACTCAAATCCCTAAACAGAGGTGACAGTGTCAATGCTATTTATACGGACTTTAGCAAAGCATTTGATACGGTTGACCATGAGATTCTAGTCAACAAACTGCAAAAATATGGTAGTGGAATGGCACTCAGGTGGTTGGAGTCGTATCTGGTGGGTAGACGGCTGCAGGTAAGAGTCGATGGCCATGTTTTCAGGGGAGTTTGCTCGGAAGTCCCGCAGGGCTCTCACTTGGGTCCCATACTTTTCAACATCTTCATCAATGACATCGGCGACAACTTTGGGTCAGAATTTCTCCTCTACGCTGATGACCTAAAAAACCTACAGGCGCATCGGAAACCCAAGTGACGCCAATTCACTCCAGCGGGATATCGACAGTTTGAGCAGCTGGTGTATCAAAAATAATCTCAGCCGCAACATTGAGAAGTGTACATGTATGTCCTTTTCACGTTCACGCAACCGAAATCCTATTACTTATTTCCTGGATGGCCAACTTCTCCGGGAAACCATGTCCACCAAAGACCTGGGTGTCATTATCGACAACAATCTTACATTCCATCAGCACCTAGACAAGATTACTCTGGAGGCGTACTGTATCATGGGTTTCACTACTATATCTGGAGGGGTTTTCGAGAACATTCACACTTTACTCCGACTCTACTCATTGCTGGTAATACCCACCCTGGATTACTGTTCGCTAGTATGGTCTCCTTATACCAATATACAGATCAATCAAATCGAGCAAGTACAGTCGTGATTCATCAAACATGTATCATATCGTATGCACAATGATAATAAACTCAGCCATGACGAAATCTGCGCCTAACTCAAGGTCAACAGCCTGTCAAATCGCAGAATAGTCACCGACCTAACATACTTCTACAAGGTTATCAATGGACTTATTGACTCGCCTGAGAGTCTGGGACTATTTGGACTCATCTGCCCTAGATCTGGGCTGAGGACATCTCGACTGACTGAAACTACCAAAACATCCAAAGGCTACGTGCATTATGGACCACATAACAGAATAGCCGGTGTTGTCAATGAATACTGTGAGAGCATTGATTTTTTTGAAAATAATCTGACCTCGTTCACGTCAGGAGTGCGGTATTGCAGAACTGATAATTGTTTCGTTATATAGTCTTGTTACCACCCTTGTTGCTTGTCTTCTTCTTTATGTATAAAGCTGATTGGCGTATAAGTTAGTAAATAAATAAATAAATAACAGTTTGTAAATCAATTATTATTTTTACCTGTTATGTATGTTCTTTTTCTTACTGGTGCTGTTATTTTCAGAATGCCACCAAGTAGTAGATCCTGAAAAATATTACCAAAACTGTATATATGATATGTGCAGCTGTCAAACAAAGGTAAGTTCTTTACTCTTCTATAGCCGGCATATAGAAAATATATATTTATCTATACATATTGATGTATATTTGTTAACATTCTCATCAGTTTTGTGCAGGTCAGTCATTATTCATATAAATAAGATAAAAATGGTCCATATAGTAAATAAACATATTTATGATAGTCGGTTGTAATTAAGTGTGCATACAATATAAGTTCTCATTGTCAAGGAACAAGAACTGAATAAGAACATTCTCGTTTGCATTTTACTAGTTTCACAATTTCAAAGTGTTTTTACTTATCTATTTCGGCATTTTTAATGGTTTACCTGTCAGGTTGATCACAACAAGCCATAAATGGCTGTCAAATGGGTAATTTAAGTGACATCTGGAGTTCCACAAAGTTATCATCTAGTGACATCATGTTTCTGTATTTTTGTAAATGAAATGTTGCATTGAGTGTGACTGTTTTGCTTTTTGCTGATGATGTGATAATTTTCAGTGTGATATACAAGACTCCAAGGTCCTTCAGAATGATCTCGATAACGGTGTTAATTGTTTAATTGTTGTAACAAGGACAGTATGCAGATAACTGTCGATATGTGTCTGACTATGACATCCATTCAGAAGTATAATCCTGTCAATTACTTATATTTACTACACAACGTGACATTAGTAGTAGTAGTAGCAATGGTGGGGAGGATAGCGCCAGGCAAGTAGGCCACAACGTCCCCTTGTTGCCAACCCCAGCAACCATGCCCTTCTCTGTTTCGTCACCAAACCTCCTCGACCTCGAAATAAAGGCCATGATGGTCTTCCATTGGACCGAACCTTCTTGGCTCGTCTGCAGATTCGTCAAACGAAATTATTGTCTTCGAAGACTCCCAAAAGCCTCGCATTCATACAGGTGGTGGTAAGACTTTCTTCAGTCTCGTCGCATTCCTGGAAAATGGGGTGTCTTCTGGGAATACAGTGGCCTGTTAGCACCCAAATAATGCGGCGAAGCGCATAACAACTTCTACCAAGAAGCCAGACAGTCTTGTTTCTATCCAGTCTCTCCACGAAATCCCTCACCTGCCTACAGTCACTGACCGACCTCCACTGCTTCTCCGTGGCCTCCTCAGTCTATTTATCTAGCGCGTCAGAGACCACCTTCCTACTTATGCCTATAGCAGGCACCGGGCCACAGAACGGCCGCCGGGAACCAAGCCTTGAGATATCATTCGCCACTTCATTCCCCGCGACGCCACAGTGTCCCGAAACCCACACAAGCTGTACCTCCTTTGTCCTGGACAGTCCCGTAAGAGCGTCAGCGTACTCCTGGACCAGCGTTGACCTAATTCTGGACACGCAGACTGCCCGGAGGGCTGTGTGGCCATCTGAGCAAATGTATATACATTTCTCAGTGCTCATCCTCATCCTATCGATTAGCTATAGACTGAATAGCGTACACATTCGTTTCGAATGCCGTGGTATATGCGCCCAGAGCATAATTCTCACACACTCCCAGGCTATCGATGTATATTCCTGCCCCAGAAGGAGCGCTGCTCCTCCAGCCGTGATCAGTCGGTAAAACAGTCCAGGCTGGCAGGCTGGAAAGCAACCTCATTTTCCCTCCACTGATCCTTGCTGGGGATTCTGAGGGTATACGTCCTGTCAGCCTAATATAATCCTCTGCGTTTCATACCTCGATGGTGGAAATTGGAATTTCCTTTTTCATTTCCTTGGTAACTTTTGCGTGTCCTCTTATTGTTCCATCACCGCACCAGTTTCCAGAGTCTCGCATTCTGACGTGCGATGCTATAGCCTCCCTTCTGATACAGATGGGAAGCCGTGCCAGCATCAGCAAGACCTCTAGCGTGACTGATGGTGTTGTCCCTTCAGACGACTCTGAGGAATTTGCCAGTGACTAAGATCAGCATATGCCTGGGCGAAGAAGCCATTCTCGGAGAGTCGTTCAATGAGGCCGTCCATGACCAGACACCATAGATGAGGCGAAAGGCAGCTGTCCATAGGACAGCCGCCGGTCACTCCAACGTCCAGCCCTCGGCCTCTTAAGGTCAGTGAAACTCTCCTATCTTCCAGCATGCTCGCCACCCAACTTATAAGTGATCTAGGTGATCCCTGTCCTGTAAGGCAGCACAGACTGTATCCGTCCATGTTCAACATCAACAAAACGCAACTAATGTGCTCTCTTCATAATGTAGGGACCTTTCCACCTTTTGCGTCACAGCGTGGAGCGCCGTTTCCGTCGATTTCCGCCGCTAGTATGCGTTTTGGTTTTTGTGGAAGGGGTGATCCCTGAGAATCTCCCTCAGCACAAACCTATCTTATATCCTTTCTAGTGTCTTTAGCAGGAATGATGTAAGGCTAATCAGCCTGTACGCCTTGGTCTTGGTCTTCCTTCCCCGGTTTAGGAATAAAGAGACCCCTGACCCGGCGCCAGGCTTTGGAAAGTAGCCCTACTCCAAGCTGGCCCAGAAAACCTCCCTTATCTTGGGAAGCCATATTTGTAGGCGCTTCTGGAGCAGGGCCGGGAGAATCCCGTCGCAGCCTGCGGACTTGAATGGAGCAAACTCGTTCACCACCCAGGTAGTAGTAGTAGTAGAACCGTGAGTGACTAACTCCTCTGCCATCTGACTGTCCGCATTCGGAAGTGACCACCGGCTTGGGTTAACAGCCTCCATGACAGCTCCACCGTCAGCAAGGTGAACCTCAGCGAGATGGCATAAGGTATCCTTAGTAGTGTTGGTCCAGCTCCCGTCCGGTTTCCTTAAGGATCCTATTGAACTTCCTGACTCCTGTTTGAGCACCTTTTTTTCCCCTTAGGGCTCGTCCGCGTCTTTTCCGCCCCGATAGCACCGCAGCCTTTGGCTTATTGTGCATACCCTTAGTCTTTTCTACTCCACCTATTCCAAAATCACTGTGCCTTGAACTAGTCTAGTTTTATATTGCTCTGTATCCGGTCTAGGCTGACCGTAGATCAGTTGTCTTTTGCGGTCCTTTACAATCGCACAAGACGTGCTGGGCTGATTCCTCCCCCTCGCTGCAGAGTCTGCATGCCAGGTCCCCCTCGGACCGCCCCATTTTATGCAGATGTTTCTTGACAGCGAAGTGTCCCATCAAGAGTCCTGTTATGTTTCTCAGCTGTCCTCTGCTAAGATTTAGCAGCTCCACACCTCTCTTTGAACTGGGATCCCCAATTAGTGTCTTCCCATGTCTGAGCCCTGGACAATCTGCCCAGTATGCCTTATGCCAGTCCCTGACCCAGGACTTAAACGCTCCCCTGGCCGTGCTCTTTGTCACACCCAGAACCGGTTCTGGTCCCATAAATGGTTCTGCTGACCCTCTCTCTGTCAGCTTCTGCATTGCCTTTGGCACCCGAGTGACCCCGGCACCAAGATGAGGGTGACCAGCCAGGTGTCTTGTCTCGGCACTCATTTACCAGCCTAGAATTTACATGTGGGCTACTTAGGGCCTCAAGGGCTGCCTGGCTGTCTGTGGATATTAGGATCCGCTTGTTGGTGTAGCCCCTCCTCTTGTTCTCTCGCATACAGTGCAAGATGGTGTACATTTCGGCCTGAAAGACCGTTGCATGGGCCCCGAGGGAAATACTATGACTTACCCTCGGGCCTTCCGAATAAACACCTGCCCCCGACCCACGCTCCCCAGCGGAAACGTCCGTGAACCAGACGAGCGCGTCCCGTGGTAAGCCCGGCGTCTCCCCCTGCCATGGCTTGCGGTCGAGGATTTCTACTGTAAAATTGTTTTCCCTGCAGATTCACGGGCTCGCGAAGTCTGACCTCATTTCAAGCATGGGCTCCTCACGATCTCCTGAATTTTGCAATGGCCCCTGCAGCCTGGATTGATCTTCAGTCTACCATTGCAGCCTAGTCTGTAGAGTCCTAGCCTGGCCTCCCCAATGATAACTAAGTGGGGGGAGGGAGGGTGATCCAGCAACACCTACATGGCGGCTGTTGGGGTTGACGACATGGCCCCTGTGATGTTAACGATGCTCTGACCACCCTTGTGCCAATGTGCCATACTAGGTCTTAGTCCCCACGTTTTTCCATATAGCCGCCTAGTGATGGCTAGGGTCATAACTGCCTTACACAGTATTTTTTAAAGTGACCATTTCAGGTTAGCTTAGAGTCCAATACGACTCTACGATATGTTACCTCCGTGGCCATTGGGATGTTTCTACCATATAGAGTGAGAGTTCTGTGGCCCTCCCACTTCCTCCTCCTCGTAAATGGTAAGACATGTGCTTTCTCGGGGCTCACCCCGAGCCCTTGACCAACCGTCCACCCTTCCACCACTTTCAGTACTGTCTGCATGGGCTCCCACACTGACTGTGTAACCTTTCCTCGGATTATGATGACAATGTCACCGATACCATACTTCCACATGTAGTAACGATGTGGAGGTAATTATGTTACTAGGAGAACAATGATTATCATCACTAATTTCATTATTACAGGTATCTGAATGCTTGTGCCCAATACTGGCCACATACGCTGACGAATGTGCTCGCCACAACATAAAAATAAATTGGAGAAACGAGATACGAGAGTGCGGACTACACTGCCTCGGAGGACAGACCTATCAAGTGTGTGGCGATACTTGCTCAAGGTCTTGCAAAGATATATCATCAGATGAGATCTGCAGCAGTCAGTGTGTTGAAGGTTGTAACTGCCCCACAGGTCAGGCTTTAGACGATAACGGAGAGTGTGTCCCATTAGAACAGTGCAGCTGTTATTATAATGGCGCAGCTTATAAGCCAGATTCTAAAAGGGTTTTAAAGAGTAATGCCAGAGAACCGCAGATTTGGTGAGTTGTTTTCCATGTTACTTTTTAACACTATAACACTAAAGTAATCCGTTATCCTAATAGTTATAAGACTTAGACATCTTCACAGAAGCAAACTTGCTTGTTAGCGAAAATTAGTAATGGGAAAAACTGTTATATTGCTGTAACAGGTCGCAACTGTTACTGTTATTTAGAATTAGCAGTTAAATATAACAGGTTGAAAATAACAGTATGAATTATGAATTATTAAGAATTCCACGTAGACGTAGTAACAGTAGCTGAACCCGTCCGGTGGTGTAGTAAGGTAATGTTTAAAATAAAAAATATTCTTGTATTATGTTTAAAACAATTAATTAATTTTTTATTAAAAAATGATGGAGGTTTTTTTTTGGGTATTCATCACTAATAATAATTTGGTAAAAAATTCAACAATGCAGAATTTCTTTCGAATTTTCTTTACTAATTAAGTATTAGTTAATCACTGAGCTTGAAAACCTCTATAGCCATCTTTTCCTTGAAAATGAGACTTATATGAAATACATGAATTATTGTAAGCAAAAAATAAAATAAATAATTTAAAAAAAATTAAAACTAATTTTTTTCTCTCTACCTATAGGGCGAAGTGTGTCTGGTTTCAACTATACCGGGTACAGGGAATATTTTTATAATTTCATTAAAATTGGTACTGTTTCTGAGATTTTTCAAGTTTCAGCGATTTTTTATTTTGCAGTAGTAATAAAAAAAAAGATGTTTAAAATCGGACCCATTTCTTAGATTTCCAAAGTGAAAAGTAAAAAGGAATATTGATTTATTAGTTACATAAGGCAAAGAAGAATGAGCAAAGAAACTACCTAATATAATATAATACCTAAGGACTCATGTTAAAGCATAACTGTACATTTGTATACATATCAGTAACGTAACATACTTTCTTCGACCAAAGTCAGTCAAATAATGTTCATCAACAAAAACTCAGAACTTTGAAAGTGTTTTGTTAGAAAAGTATTTTTTTTAGTGTAAGACAATTTTTCTCAAAGAAAAAAGAAACATCGTTGATTTTATTCACATTTTTCATATTTTGTGTTTGTTTATAAATTGTAAATATATGTGTGTGTTTTGTGTGAATCAACAACCTGTCAAAATTTAACAGTTTCATTGTACCGACGACCCTACGTTCCCAAAGCTGTGAGCACACTAGTATAAAGTAGTATGTTATGAAGTAAAGTCCGCTCTGTACTCTATACCCCATTCCCAGTCTCATGTCCATTCATCCTGTTATAACATTTGCGGATGAAAACAGTATTATGTTATGAAGTAAAGTCCGCTCTATACCCCATTCCCAGTCTCATGTCCATTCATCCTGTTATAACAGTTGCGGATGAAAACAGAAGTTGCTTCATCGTAGCAGTGCAACAGAAACAGATACGACAACAGAAACAGATACGACTCCGAGTTCTAGTGTAAAGCGCAACAGCATCCCCTCCACTGTACCTGTTATTTGTATATATCCATAACAGGTTGTTACTGTTGCGGCTCGACAACAGTTAAAATATAACAGACTGTTAAATAACAACCCATCACTAGCGAAAATGTCTATGCGACATGATAAACAAACTAAAAAAAAATACAACACAAAAAACTATCATAATTTTAATGTAGAGTATCATAAAGTGAACAATATTTGGCAGCGTTCTACAATTAATAAAAGTCAAAAACAGCCAAAACTAACTCCATATGCCCACACCATACAAAACACAACAGAATTATGACTGTCAAGGAAATAAAACCCAGAGTAATTGACAGTCAGGAGATAAAATACCCTCGAGAAAAACAACAAACACAAACAACACCGCTACAAGTAATGGTGTATTGCACCGTCTGCTGTAACACACCAAATTCTTCCCCCGCCGCAGCGGGCGCCGCCAAACATCCGAGGCGACTCTCCCGACAACACTCAAAAATGTCCAATCACAGTGTGTAACTTAATCCCGTAACCATGATAACATAACATTTTAAAGCTGCAACTGAATACAAATTTACAAACTACAAAGACAAGGAGTAAGACAGTATCAGTTAAGAAGTGAAAATTGGAGTATGTTGCGCCGATCACATTACAATTAAAATTTTAGTAAAATAGTGAAAAGAGATAACTAAATTAATCGGTTTTGGTTGTGTGGTCCATACACCACTTTAGCATATTTTATTTTTTAATACACGCAAGTTAAATAAACCCAAAATATGAAAAGTCTGTACACAGCAAGTGCCTTATGGTAGCGAATTTTTGTAAAAATGTTTTTAATGGCAAATATGTCTTGTTTTTAAAAGGAGGACATTTGGTTGGCAGTATAAACTATATAGTACTAACAATGTACCATATTTCAATAAAATAGCTTTGTTGTTGGAAAAAGTACAAACATTTTCCGAAAAAATATGAACTTAAAAAATTCCAGGCAAAACTTGTCCGATTTTCCTGGCCAACGAACCTCTTCAAGCTATTTACACACCTGCCAAGATATAATTATTCACAAACAGCTTTAGAACCAAAATTGGAAAACGACGCAGCAAGTGCGTTATGGTAGTGAATTTTCATAGAATGGCACCAAATATTTTATTATAACTTTTTTTTCTTGTAACATAGAAATCTAAATTTTTGTGTATAGTTTACCTTTTATATCGTAAATCTACCTACCAAATTTGGTTATCATAGCTTTTTTATTTTTTGAGATAAAAATTTTTTTCGAATGAAAACTCAAAATTTTCCCGGAAAACCTCGTCCGATTTTCCTGACTAACGAACTTATCCAAGCCACTTACAAAAGGAAGGTACATGCCAAATTTTATCAAAATCGGCCCATTATTTTTTGAGTTATCGGTGTGATACATATATATATATATATATATATATATATATATATATATATATATATATATATATATATATATATATATATATATATATATATATATAAACATATAAAAATTGAAACTGACACAGGATATGGGTTCTAGGGGTCCTAGTTCGCGCTCATTTGCAAAAATTTTTTCAAAATTTAAAAGTCGGGATCTCTCCATTAGTGAATTTTTTCTACGAAAATTCACTAAAAAATATGTAAATTTGCAAAATTTTCTTTTTACAAAGATTCATTTTTTTTTTTACAGAAATATTACACTAAATTATATTTTTTACAAAAATTCGACAATTTTGTTAGAATAACTTACTAAACATTTATTATTAATTACCAACATATGACAAAAATCTTATAAAAAATCATTTCTACAAAAAAAATATTTCTGCAAAAGCTTCTCAAATTCAGCCACTATTTGAGAGTACCTGTATATGGCAGCTCGATTTTCGACGAGTAATACAAACAAAAACCTCTCGGAATGCGTCATTTCCAAAGGGGTCCACTATCTATTGATAATAAGTCTGGACGCAGCAAGTGCATTATGGTAGTGAATTTTCATTAAAATGTTTTTAATAACAAATGTGTCTTTTTTTTTTAAAGAAAGCAGGCATGAAATTTGGTTACGAGTATAACCTATATAGTAGAAACAATGTACCATATATCATAAAAATAACTTTATTGTTTGAAAATGTAAAACAATGTTTCGGAGATAAACTTAAACTGTTCCCAAAAGAAGTAGTTTCCTGACCAACGAACCTTATAGGTTAATAGCAAATTGAGCTATTCAATTTTGAAGCATTTATTAAAAATTGACTACCATAACACACTTGCTGCGTCCCAAATTTATTTTCTTACAAACATGCATTATAATTATGTGGTCGAAATTCGATACATTAAAGGTCAGATCAGAACTGGCATGGACCAGGGGAATCCGACAATCTAATTAAAACAGCATTGTTTAATATATTTGGACTGAGCAGATTTTAATAAAAAAATTCTACCATAACGCACTTGCTGCATCCTGAATTTCTTTTCTTACAAACATGCATTATAATTACGTGGTCGAAATTAGATAGATTAAAAGCCAGCTCAGAACTGGCACGGACGGGGGAATCCGTCTGTCTAATTATAACAAAGTAATGTTTGATCTATTTGGACTAAGCAGATTTTCCTGGCTAACGAACTTATCCAAGCCACGTGCAAAGGGAAGGTTTTCAATAAATTTGATCGTCATCGGCGCATTATTTTTTGAGTTATCGGTGTGACACATAAATAAATAAATAAATAAATATATATATATATATATATATATATATATATATATATATATATATATATATATATATATATATATATATATATATATATATATATATATATATATATATATATATATATATATATATATAAACATATAAAATCTGAAACCGACCTCGGATTTGGGTTCCAGGGGTCCTAAATTCCCATTTGTAGAAAGTTTTTCAAAATTCAAAAGTTGCGATCTCCTTCCTCTTTACTGAAGTTTTTTAAAGAAAATTCACTAACACGCCGTATCACGTACCAAAATTCAACTTTCAAAGCTTATAGAAAATTGAGCTTTCAAATTTTGAGTTTTCTTTTTAAAAAAAATTTTTTTCCCGAAAATTACAAAGTTATTTAAATCAAATTTAGTGGATATATTGCCTTGGGAAAGGCCTTACTACATACCAAAGTCGAACTTTATAAGTTTATGGAAAATTGAGTTATTCAAATTTGAAGCACTTAATAAAAATTCACTACCATAACGCACTTGCTGCGTCCCGAACTTTTATTGTTTATACTCTTGCATACATGAAAAAATTCTATATGTTTTCATAAACATTATGTATATTGATTATCTCTTTGTAGTATCTGCTCCAATGCTACCTGGGAATGTAGACCACCGACTCCTGAAGAAATGCTTGAGATGCACAAAAACACGAGAGACGACAACAAATGTGATGCATCAGCCAATATGGAATTCACAGAATGTGAGAATGTGGAACCTAAAACATGCAAAGTAAGTTAATCCTCATGTTA
Source organism: Tillus elongatus (assembly GCA_964006375.1). Taxonomy (NCBI): domain Eukaryota; kingdom Metazoa; phylum Arthropoda; class Insecta; order Coleoptera; family Cleridae; genus Tillus; species Tillus elongatus. The sequence goes on along the minus strand of OZ023266.1, from coordinate 4,583,557 downwards.
CTCCATTATAATGTATATTTATTTTTAATTTACTATTGTTTCAGAACATGCATTCGTACTTAGAATCGCCTGTTTTGATCTGTCACGCTGGTTGTCAATGTAAACAAGGTTTTGTCTTAGATACGTACATCAAAAAATGTGTTAAACCTTCTGAATGTGGGTGCCATCATGGTGGTAAGACTTACCTGGAGAATGATAAAGTTAAACAGGCCTGTAATTTGTGGTATGTATATCAGATAAGATAATAATAATAATAACAATATCTTTATCGATCCGAAGAATATTATTTATTTATTTTATTTTTTGATTTAAATACCCAACAGAACAGAGTTCCCATTATGGGATATTATAGATAAAACAAATACATATACTCATATACAGTTAAGAAATACAATAGCGCTAGATTAATAATTTTTAAAAAACAAATAAAGCATATCGTATATACATTATAAGATATTAAAATTGAATTCGAAGTGATATAAATAATAATGAAAAAAATATCAAATAAGAAACAAAGCATAACTCATATAAAATTATAAAAGTAGTAAAACCAAACTTAATCAATATAAGCAGGTACACACGGCCAGGGGAACCATCAAGTCCTGGGTCAGGGACCAGCATAATGCATACTAGGCAGATTGTCCAGGGCTCAGACATAGGAAGACACTAATTGAAGATCCCAGTTCAAAGAGAGCTGTGGAGCTGCTAAATCTTAGCAGAGGACAGCTCAGAAACATAACAGGACTCTTGACGGGACACATGGCCGTCAAGAAACACCTGCATAAAATGGGGTGGTTCGAGGGGGACCTGGCATACAGACTCTACGGCGAGGGGGAGGAATCAGCCCAGCGCATCTTGTGCGAATGTAAAGCTCTGGACCGCAAAAGACAACTGATCTACGGACAGCCTAGAGCGGAAACAGAGCATTATAAAACTTCACCCTACCAATTACTATGCAGACTAGTTCAAGGCACAGGGATTTTGGAATGGGTGGAGTAGAAAAGACAAAGGGCATGCACAATAAACCAAAGGCTGCTGTGCTATCGGGGCTGCAAAGACGCGGACGAGCCCTAAGGGAAAAAAAGGCTGAAAGAACAGTACTTGAAATGTGCTCACTAAAAGAAAGCTGAGCGTCAAATATAACCCCAAAGTCCATATTCGTGGTGCTACATCTTCGAATATTAGTTGTGGAATATATGTAGTCATAAACGAAATACTGGTAAATGACATGACTTTACTTAGTGATATTCATGTCCAGGTAATTTTCTTCACACCATTTGTGCACCTTGTTTAGTTCAACTTGGAATACAATGCAATCCTGCAAAGAATCAATCTGTGTATATATCTTCAAATCATCAGCAAAAAGCAGCTTGCCGCACCCAAGAATCGCAGGTAAGTCAGTTATGAAAATAAGGAGAAGCAAAAGACCCAAGTTTGAACCTTGAGGAACTCCAGACGTTGTAACAAAGTTTTCTGAATTATGACCAACTTAGACCATGTACTGAGTTCTGTTTTCGAGGTAGGAATGAAAGAAACCAATTGAGAGGAGACTCCGTTTGACAAAATGCTGCAAGATGTGCTGGGCTGATTCCTCCCCCTCTCCGCAGAGTCTGCATGCGGGGTCCCCCTCGAACCGCCCCATTTTATGCAGGTGTTTCTTGACGGCCATGTGTCCCGTCAAGAGGCTTGTTATGTTTCTGAGCTATCCTCTGCTAATATTTAGCCACTCCACAGCTCTCTTTGAACTGGGTTCCTCAATTACTGACTTCCCATGTCTGAGCCCTGAACAGTCTGCCCAGTACACCTTGTGTTGATTTCTGACCCAGGACTTAATAGCTCCCCTGGCAGTGCTTTTTGTCACGCCCAGAGCCGGTTCTGGTCCCATAAATGGTCCTGCTGACCCTCTCTTCGCGAGACTGTCAGCTTCTTCATTGCCTTTGACCCCCGAGTGACCCGACACCCAGATGAGGGTGACCTCGTTCTGCCCAGCCAGGTCGCTCGTCTCGTCTCAGCACTTACTCACCAGCCAGCAATTTACCAGTGGGATAATTAAGGGCTGCCTGGCTATCTGTGGCTATGAGGATCCGCTTGTTGGTGTGGCCCCTCCTCTTGTTCTCCCGCACACCATGCTGGATGGCGTACATTTCGGCCTGAAAGACCGTTGCATGGGCTCAGAGGGAAATACTATGACTTACCCTCCGTCCTTCCGAATAAACACCTGCCCCCGTCCCACGCTCCCCGCCGGATACGTCCGTGAACCAGACGAGCGCGTCCCGCTGTTCCACTGTAAAGTTATTTTCCCTGCAGATTCGCGGGCTCGTGAAGTCTGACCTCATTTCAAGCATTAGCTACTTCACGATCTCCTGAATTTTGTACTGGCCTCTGAAGCCTGGGTTGATCTTCAGTCTACCATTGCAGGCTAGTCTGTATAGTCCTAGCCTGGTTTCAACCTCCTTGATGTAGTTCCTGTGAGCTTGCTCTATTTTGCAATTTAATAAGCATTTTAGATGTTTGAAATCATTGAAGAGGTTGAGCCAGGGGCTCTACAGTCTTTCCTTAGAGCTCGCTCCTTTTGCTTAATAATCTTGATGATATCTGACGTAAACCACAGTGGGTAACCATAGCTCCGTTGAGAATACAGGGGAATGTAAAGATCGAAACAGCGGAGGATAGAATCATAAAACAAAGAGCAGACCAAATTGACATCAGGCAATGAATACAAGTATTACCAATCTATTAACCTGGACTCTTGACAGGACACATGACCGTCAAGAAACACCTGTGTAAAATGGGGCGGTTCGAAGGGACCTGGCATGCAGACTCTGCGGCGCGGGGGTGCAATCAGCCCAGCATATCTTGTGAGAGTCTAAAGCTCTGAACTGCAAAAGACAACTGATCTTCGGACAGCCTAGACCGGAGGCAGAGCAATATAAAACTTCACCCTACCAATTGCTGTGCTGACAAGTTCAAGGTACAGTGATTTTGAAATGGGTGGAGTATAAATGACAGAGGGCATGCACATTAAGCCAAAGGCTGCGGTGCTATCGGGGCGATAAAGATGCGGATGAGCCCTAAGGAAAAAAAAATCTATTGACCTCAGTGCCTCATATAGTACGGGGTAATTTGCTTTACGAAAATTATAACGTGTTGAAAGCTTATTAACCCTACATTTTGAAAAATATTCTTTATCATAATCAATTGAGACAGAAAGTGGGGGCATGGTGTGTATCCACATCAACTATTGGACATGCATCGAGGGCTACAGAACAACCCATATTACTCATGACAAGGTCCAATAACCTCTGCTTCGAATTGAGAACATTATTATTATTATACATATTATGGGACATGTTATTAACAACTTCCATTCTTGTTTTTTTTCCTTTCTTCATTTTATTCTTGTGTTGTAATTTGAAATTATAATAAATTTTTTTTTTCTTTTAGCGAATGTGTACATGCAAAATGGAAGTGTACCAAAAATGAATGCTCATCAGAGTGCAGTGCATGGGGAGATTCACATTTCCAGACATTCGATGGTAAACACTATGACTTTCAAGGACAGTGTGACTATGTTTTATCTGAAGGAAAATTAGAGAATTCAGACAGTTTCGTAATTTCCACACAGGTACGTTTTTATAATTATCACATATTTTACAAATGATGATCACACTCCAAAGGCAAAGTCACCCTGTCATTACAACCATGATTGTGTCTGTCGTGGTTACTATTAGGAAAGAGTACAATGTGAATACAATGCGGCGATTTACCATTGCCTTTCGTTTCTTAGTTGAAATTACACAGTTGTTTTTTTATTTGTTAACCGTTCTTTTAATTATTACCTTTCAGAACGTACTATGTGGTTCTCTGGGTACAACTTGTTCGAGATCTATATCGATTCATATAGTCTCAGGAACTGAAAGTGAAAAAATTACATTGTCCAAGGGTAGAAACATTCCAGATGGTTCCCATCATAAACATCTGAATATTAGAAAGAAAGGATATTATGTAATTGTTGAAGCGGCAGATTTAGGTTTGAGTGTAAGATGGGATAAAGGTACCAGGGTATACATAAGGCTCGATCCCCTATGGAAAGAAAAAGTAAGTATACCACAAACCTAGTTTCATTTTTAATTTTTTTTTCATTTTGTTTATGATATAACTAAACTATATTTAAACAGGTAAGCAATAGAAATTTTAGTTAGGCAATTGGTAAAGTAATTAAAAATTTTATACAGGGTTATCGTATAATGGTAGTGGTTTCTTTGTTGGATGTTGGGATCCGGACGCAATGGCTGCTTTTCTTATTGATACCTGTAGACAACTGATAGACTTGTATTTTCCGTTTAGAAAGTTTGATTTACAGAGAAGGGCACCTGTGCGTTGGTTTGATAGTGACCTGAAAACACTTAGACAAGGACTTTCTAATATCAAACTGATTTTTGACGTAACTAAATATAATCAGGATTTTGAGGCTAATAAACTAGTTAGGAATAATCTGTGCACTATTGTCAAAATTAAAAACATTAAAAAAACATACATCCATTGAGCTGGATTCAATTGCGTGACTTTCTGCTTAGGAGGCAAGCGTGATGCCCCCTGCGTCATCTAGTCACATTTCAACTAATGTTTTATTTGCGTGATACCTTAGATCGGCTTCATGCCCGGGATATTATATTCAAAGTATACAGAACTAATTAATTACAGAATTAGTAGAATTACCATTGAAACACATTCCACGACTGTTTTGGTTTTATATGACGTCTTATGTTCAAGTTTAAAGATAAAAGATAAAAGAAACTATTTTAGAATCATTTTTATAGAGACTTGGCTTGATTTTGTTTACATTTCTGCTATATAATGCGACAGCACAATATATCTGTGCTGTGCTAAAACTGTATTTGGGGCTGTTAATAAAGCTACAAATATAGTGTATTTTAATAATTGATTGAATCTCCAGTTAAATACCAATCACTTGGCAATTTTTTAATTTTATGTTGTCTGTCATTTTCCATAATTGCGGCTGAGATTTCACGATTGTTGATTCTGGTAGTATGTGTTATGCCTGGTATATATTTAGTTTGGTTATCGTTGATGTATGGTTTATACCTGTTGTATGAATCAATCTACATGTGGCGGTTAACTACTCTGTCTGTCAGACATTGGACTTAACGACTAAGGCGTTTCAACGCATACCTTTGGGATTTTATTTTTAATTTGGAAAAAACTCTAAATATTGTGTACCAAATTACTTAAAATTCACAATATAGGTTTATTTGCACCAGTTCTAGCCACACGTAAAGTCTTATTCCAGTTACTCCTCTGATACTTACAAAAATATAGCAATTTCAAAAAGTTTTGCCCGATTTTCCACCGGAAAAACTTGAGCATAAAGGCTGATTAACGAACTCGAAATCGGTTTCTCAATGAAAATTTGCTAAAAAGAAACTCAGCTACGATAGCTATATATTGAGTTCTGGTAACAAAATCAAGGCTGCCTGGCGCATAGTAAATTTTGAATGTAACAGAGAAAATCGTTATTCGTCGCCTACTACAATTACGGCCACTGCTTTCAATGATTTCTTTAGTAGCGTAGCTGACAGGATTGTCAACTCCTTGCCCCTTTCTGATGTAGATTTCATTTATTTTTTAATTTCGTTCCTAAACCTCAGTGTTGTTTTGAACTGGGCGGGTTTCTATAGGGCAAGTACCTGAAGCGATACTAAGTTTGAGTAACTCAAACTGCACAGATGTGTATGATGTTAATAACGGATTGATAAACCTCTCAACTGATTGTTTCGTTGAGCCATTAACATTATTGGTGAATACTTGCTTTGAGAGGGGTATTTTTCGCAAGAGATATTAATGAACTGGATAATTACTGGTCTTTGTGAATTGTGCTTGTATTTGCTAAAGTGATGGAGATAATTATCACGAACAGGCTTGCTGATTACTTTGACAGAAATTTTTTGTTCAATGCTAACCCGTTTGGTTTTCGTGGCAGTCAACAAGATAAACCTCTCAACGGATTATCTTGTTGGCAATTAACATTATTGGTGAATACTTGTTTTGAGATGGGTATTTTTCGCAAGGTTTTTAAGTATTCTAAGTTAATTTCCTTGCATAAAACAAGAAATAATGAACTGGATAATTACAGGTCTTTGTGAATTGTGCTTGTGTTTGCTAAAGTGATGGAGATAATTATCACGGACAGGCTTGCTGATTACTTTGACAGAAATTGTTTGTTCAATGCTAACCTGTTTGGTTTTCGTGGCAGTCAACAAGATAAACCTCTCAACGGATTATCTTGTTGAGCCATTGACATTATTGGTGAACTCATGCTGTATTGCAGGCGCCACTTGGTGAGTGACTTTGAGAGACGAGAGCATTCAGCTATGCTATTGTGTGATATTTCTAAGGCTTTCGACTGTGTGTTTCACTCAATACTGTTCAAGAAGTTGGAATTCTATGGAGTTTGAGGAAGTTCTATCAGATTTTTTGAGTCGTATATTAGTCACAGACGTCAGGCTTTCCGATGGCAAATGGGGGAAGCGCGAAATTTAGGCTAGTTTGGCATGGGTGCCCCAGGGTTTGGTTTTCTCACCACTTTTATTTATCATTTACATTAATGATCTGTATTACTACATGATGCCATTTAAGACTATTTACTATGCTGACGACACCACTTTTATTAGTTCGCACATTATCGATATGACTGATTCAATTGGAGAGGCGACTTGTTTGGCTGAGCTCTGGTTCACTAGTAACAAACTCAAACTTAACTCTGATAAGACATAGCAGCCTAGTGTTTCCTCAAATCGTTAACTAGCAGGTAATAAGCCTGTAAAATTGGGAGCCCCCCTGGGGATGGTGACCTGAACTGAGTGCCTCACGTTGAGCAATTAAGCAAAACACTTCCTGCTACTCTATATTTGTTGGGATATTTGGGAGTATATAGAGAACGAGTGAGACAAATAAGTGGGAGAAAAATTTGGGATGTTTAGTGTGGGTTCATGACAGGAAGAGGCTATTTTAACTTCAGCAGGTAGTTGAGAAATGCTTGAACATGGGAGAGTGCAGTTTTGTAGACTTTGAAAAAGCATAACGATGCTGTAGATAGGCAGAAGCTGTGGAGTATTTTGAAAGCTATATATGATGGCAGTAAAGCATGTGTCAGAACTAATGGAATGCTCAGTGACTATTTTAGAATTGGACAGGGTGTCAAACAAGGAAATTATGTTTCCATGGTTATTTAACATATTCATGGACAAAAGAGAAGTTTCCTCGGAGACAGAAAGTATAACAATTATTGCTTCTAAAGTATAAGTCTTACTGTATGCTGATGGATGTCTGGTCCAGACGAACTCGGAGAGAGGTTATCTCTTTTTGAGCTTTGAGAGGGGCAAGTAACTTCGCTCAGATGGCAGTACATCTGTCAAACAAAGTTTCACCTCGCAGGTGTCGTCTCCTGTCGGAAGCTCGATTTGTTGGGTGAAATTTAAGCTAACGCTGGCGGGTATTGGACCTGGACGAACCCGGAGGTGGCTGGGGTGTCTAGGGGTGGATTACACCTGGAGGCTTCGGCCTACTCTGTGAGCATCGATACAGGCTAACGACCCTGCCTGGATGCTGCTCGAGGGCAGGACTTAATGATACCGCCTCGAGTCAATGAAACACTGGCGGGGGTCCGGTGCAGGTGAGGCTAGGGGGAGGCGGATATCTCTGGGGAGTGATATGCACCCGGAGTTTGACGCCTCCACTGTGGCCTCAGAGACTGACAGTTGGCCTCGCTTGGTTGTTACTCGAGAGCGGGGTTCCAGATGATACCGCCCTGGATTGAGCCCTGGCGTGATGCGTGTGTCCAGACGTCACGGGGGGGCTCTGATCTCTGATGAGTGGTAGACACCCGAAGTTTGGAGCCCATACTGTGTGCTACGTAATGGACGGACACCTCGCTGGGGTGATGCTCGGGAGCTGGACTCGGTGGGATGTTGCCTTGAGTCTAACACTGTTAGGTGTTAGGTTTAGACGAGCCTGAGGGGAGCTGCGATCTCTAGGGGTGGATTAAAACTGGAGATTAGATGCTGCTTGAGAACAGGACTTCATGATACCGCCTCGAGGCAAACACTGACGGATGTCGGGTCCAGACGAACTCGGAGAGAGGTTATATCTCTTTGAGCTTCGAAACGGGCAAGCGACTTTACTCAGATGGCAGTACACCTGCCGAACAAACTTTCACCCTCAAGAAAAGATCGACTCTCTCAGGGAGCTGGAATTGACGGGTGAAATCTAAATAATTAGACGTGAGCTACAATAGACCTAAGGTCGCGGTGGAGGGACTGGAATAGCCCACTCACAATAGAATCTAATCTAATCTCTAATCTACTGTGCGCTGACGATGTAGTACTAGTTGTGGATCTAAAGGAGATATGCAGTGGGTGTTAGAGAGACTGATGACAGTAACAAATAAAATGAATGTAATGTAATACAATTAAATTATTATTGTGAGTACTGTACTGTTCTTTTAAAATGTCTTATTTAATGCATTTTAGGTAAGAGGTTTGTGTGGTAATTTCAACAACAACAATCTTGATGACTTTCAAACAACCTCTGGGATGATTGAAGCATCTGCTCAATTATTTGGGGATTCATGGAGACTTCAACCATATTGTCCTAGTACTGTTGAGGTCTATGTATGTGTTTTTGTATTTTTCCATTTAAATACCAAAATTATTTTGTTGCTATTATTTTTATGAACAGGATACCTGTAAGGATCGTCCGGATCGAAAAGGTTGGGCGCTGGAAAAATGTTCTTTGCTGAAATCACCTCTGTTTTCACAATGCCACAGACAAATCCCTGTTGGTGAATATTTTGGCAAGTGTATTTTCGATACCTGTGGTTGTGATGAAGGAGGAGACTGCGAATGTTTATGTACTGTCATTGCTGAATATGCACAAGAATGCAACAATAAAGGAACAAGCATTAGATGGAGAACACCTGATTTCTGTCGTAAGTATATTTTTACTTGACTTTTTTGGAGTCAATTTTTACTATTCGGTTTAACAAGTTATGGATCTATTATGGAGTAGCTAAATTCCATGTACCATACGGCTAGATTCTTGATCCTTTGATATTTATAATTTCCAAATTTAATATACTACTTTTATCTTAGTTAATAAGAACCTCAGTGGTACAGGGGTAAGAACGTGTGACTCTGAACCGAAGGGTGCTGGGTTCGATCCCGGGGTACTCCTTTCACTTTTTCACTACGAACTGTAACATTAACATCAACCGAGGTTCTGGCATTGTATTTGAGCAAGTTGAATGTCTGCACGTTCCGCCATTCGAGGGGGCATAAAGCCGTCGGTCCGTTCGGCAAAATTTCTAGGCTAGTGAGGTGAAACTGCTCCCTGGCGTCGGTGATTGGCCATAGTCGCGGAAATAGACCGACGTTAAAGAAACAAAAAACACACACACACACACACACATCTTAGTTAATAGAGATGTAGGGAAACAGCCTACCAAGCACCACAGCCTCCGATCAAGCAGCTTACTGACCCCAGGACCTAACCTTCGTTTCCCCTTAGAAATATTCACAATGACTTCTGCGGGCATCCATTGTAATGCAGTTTAGTTTCCCCCCGCTAGCTTTTCAATTGAGAGAACGGGGATCTTTGGGGAGAGACGGGTGGTGTTTTTTTTTAATATTTCAACAACACACCACGGGGGCTTACAGCCTTAATACTATCGTATCGTGGGTGTCGACAAGGAGGATAGAGGAAACTTGTTAATTCTGGACTTGAAGGTTTGGAGGTTCGGAGGAGAAGGAAAAACATATGCCGGCAAGGAATTCCACGACTTGGAAGTCCTCGGGACAAAAGATCGGGCATAACAACATGTTCTATGTCTGGCGACCTGGACACTAAAAGGGTGCATTCGCTCTATTCCCTTGGTAGATCTGTTGGGGGGTAGCAGGTGAAGGAACTGCGGAAGAAAGCTCCTTCGAGCAGTGCCCGTGCAGATATCTATAAAAGAGGGAGAAGTCACCAAAGGCAGGTCGGTGGACAAGCGATGGCAGCCTTTGGGTGAGGGTAGGGTCACCGAGGAAACATATAGCTCTCTTCTGAATGGATTTCAGGATAGCAAGTGTAGAAGCGGCAGCGGCACCCCAGATGTGAGAGCAGTATTCGAGGTTTGGCCTTATTTGTGAAGTATATAAGGTATAGAGATTAGCTGGTGAAAAGTATTTGCGAGCCCGAAAGAGGAAACCTAATTTCTTAGCAGCCGCTTCTGCAATTGATGTGACATGTTAATGCCAATTGAGATTTCGATCCACAGAAATGCCAACAAGTGAAAAGGACTCATTACTTTGAATAACTTGGTTGTTCATTGTGATGGGTCTAGGGCTGGTGTATCTCTTATTAGAAAGAAAGCAAAACTTAGATTTGGTGGGGTTAAATTGTACAAGATTTCTACTTCCCTAGTCTAATACCTTTTGGAGATCCACAGAGACAGAACCCTCCATGAGTCTGCGATCCTCATCGAATTAGGCTAAGGCTTAGAATATTGTATATTTGAGTGGAGGGTGCTGTCTTCCACGTATCTGTGAACTGGGTTGGATATGATAGAGAGGAGGTCATTGATGTGGAGAAGAAACAAAGTAGGGGCTAAAGCTGAACCTTGAGGAACTCCTGCATTAATTGGATACATTTTAGAGGAATGGCCATCCACGAAAACAGAAATGATCCGGTTAAAGAGGAAATTTGCTATCCAGGTACAGAGTTTTGGTCTTAGGCCATAGGCCGGAAGTTTATTAAGCAACGCTGCGTGCCATACCTGGTTGAATGCTTTGGATATGTCTAGAGCGAAAATCTGAGATTCAGCGTGTTGTAGTTCCATAGACTTGTTCCAAGAATAGGTGACAAAGGAAAGGAGGTCGGTAATTGATCTGCGCTGACGGAATCCATACTGCCTGTCGTGGATTAGACTGTGTTTTTCAAGAAATTTTAGTAATTCGGTGTTTATATACTTTTCCATCACTTTAGAGACGACTGAAAGAAGAGAAATAGGCCTGTAGTTGCTAGGAAGTGCTTTGGATCCATTCTTGTGGAGGGTTTATTTCTTGGGCTTCTATAAGCTGCTTTTTTTACATTTTGCATTTATGTTTTCTTTTAATTTCACTTTTTCCTTGCACCTCTATTTGAATCGAATCCATAACTTTCTTGGGGGTTGAAACCACAACATTTCTCTCGTGGTTTATGCATACAGGGGTGATGTTTCTGAAAAGGTTTTTCAGAAAGCTGACCGTAAGGTAATCTGCAAAGTTAACGACATTTTAAAAAGATTTTTGATGTGAATGACACACTGAATTTACAAAAAATTTGCCAATAAAATATTTAATAGGAAACATTATACTTAAATAAAGTTATTATGAATTTAAGGCTAGATGTATTCTCACCATTATGTGAAAATTGGAACCTGTGATGAGCACTAATAAGTACACTTTGAGAACACCCAAATCACAAGAATTTTTCTTCCTCTGAAGATGTTGACTTTGTCAACGAAACGATCGTAAGGTCTCTGAAATATGTGTTGTGGTGATTTGGGTGTTCTCAAAGTGTACTTATTATTCTCACCATAATTAGAACCACAAACCAGTTTCTCTCTAATTGGAGCTCGTCAATAAGGTATACTAATTACAGCAAGAACACACCTATCAAGTAATACAGCTATGGTAGAACATTGTGAGATGTACGACAAGGTTGCCATTTCAGTGCGAAACCAGGTAGTATGTTGTCATGACAGCTCCAAATAACACAAAATGTTATAAAAATAGAGACTGTGTACAACCAGCTAACAATTTTGTAAATTGTTATCCCTGGCCCATTTCTTCCTAATAAAGGGACAAAATATGTAAGGCTAGATGTATTCTCACCATAATTAGAAGCGCAGAACCGTTTCGCTCTTATTAGAGCTAGTCAGTATGATTTTTACTGACTATGGATGGCTTCCTGAGGAGAGCTAGTTTCTCCTAGGAAAAGCTGAAGCTTCCTGGCTAGAGCTGAAATTGTATGCCTCCTGGAAAGAGCATCCTAACAAGAGCTGATATTGTATGCCTCTAGAGAGAGCACGAGTTTTAAATGGAACTTGATAGGTGTCTTACTCCATTTTGCTTTATATTATTATATTCATTTATCTTCATTTTACAATGTGCAATACAAAAAATCTTTAGATTATAATTGCAAGTCGCGTAATGTTAATAAATTAATTCCAAATATAATCGAATGTCAAATACATCTTTAGCACTGGCACTTTTCTATTATACCAGATTTTCCAGTCATCTAAAATTATCTCTATTTACCCTTATTCTTAGATTCAGTGTTAATAAAAAAGTCCAGTTTGTTTTGGTTTGTTAATGTTTGTAGCCGAAATAATAAAGTATATGTCAATTAATGCAGGAGTTCCTCAAGGTTCAGCTTTAGCCCCTACTTTGTTTCTTCTCCACATCAATGACCTCCTCTCTAGCACATCCAACCCAATTCACAGTTACGCGGACGAAAGCATCCTCCACTCAAATATACAATACTCTAAGCCTGTCTTTTTGGCCCAACTAGATTAGGATCGCAGGCACATGGAGGGTTCTGTCTCCGTGGATCTCCAAAAGGTATTAGACTGGGGAAGTAGAAATCTTGTACAATTTAACCCCACCAAATCACAGTCTTGCTTTCTTTCTCATAAGAGATACACCAGCCCTAGACCCATCACAATAAACAACCAAGTTATTCAAAGTAATTAGTCCTTTTCACTTGTTGGCATTTCTGTGGATCCAAATCTCAATTGGCACCACCATGTCACATCAATTGCAGAAGCGGCTGCTAAGAAATTAGGTTTCCTCTTCTGGGCTCGCAAATACTTTTACCAGCTAATCTCTATACCTTATATACTTCACAAATAAAGCCAAACCTCGAATACTGCTCCCACATTTGGGGTGCTGCTGCCGCTTCTACACTCACTATCCTGGACCCCATTTAGAAGAGAGCTATGTGTCTCATCGGTGACCCTACCCTCACCCAAACGCTGCCATCCCTTGCCCACCGACGTGCCGTTGGTGACCTCTCTCTCTCTTTTATAGATATCTGCAAGGGCACTGCTCAGAGGACCTTTTTTCCATAGTTCCTCCACCTGCTGCCCCCAACAGACCTACCAAGGGAACAGAGTGAATGCGCCCTTTTACTGTCCAGGTCACCAGACATAGAACATCTTGTTATGCCCGCTCTTTTGTCCCGAGGACTTCCAAGTTGTGGAATTCCTTGCCGGCACATGTTTTTCCTTCTCCTCCGAACCTCCAAACCTTCAAGTCCAGAATTAACAAGTTGCCTCTTTCCTCCTTGTCGAGACCCACGGTACGATAGTATCTAGGCTGTAAGCCCTCGTGGTGTGTTGTTGAAATTAAAAAAAAAAGCACACATTTTTGTAACATTCACCTAAAATACTCACTGACTGTTGTACTTTCACATGTTTCAATTAAAGCTGGCAGCCTTGGTGGTTCAAGGGTAAGAACATGTGCCTATGACCCAAGGGCCCCAGGTTCAATCCCCAGTAGAAACGTCGAATTATTTTTCAGTACATACTGCAAATTAGGATCAACCGAGGTTGTGGAATTGTGTTTGAGCAAGTTAAATGCACGTTGCGCTCTTCGGAGGGGGCGTTAAGCCGTCGATCCCGTGTGTAATGCCATGTTGGGCACGTAAAAGATCCCTACCCTCCTTACAAAAAGGATGTGATTCAGCAAAATTTCCAGGATAGTGGGGTGAAACAGCTTATTGATGTCGGTGATTGGTCATAGTCGCGGAAATAGATCGATATTAAAAAACATTACTTTCTTCTGGGTAGAAAAACAATGCTTCTGTCGACAGTCGATTCAAATTTTGAGTACAAAACGCCATAGAGTAAAAATGTTCTATGGTATAACTCGACAAAATAAGGGGAGGTGAAGTCATTGACCTCTATTGTTCGCAAAAACGTATAATACGTTACAACTTGGCAAATTTAGTAAATTTATGAAGACTAAAATATGAAATAAAGGTTATTATTACAACTATTATCTATTTTAGCAATGCAATGCGACGACATTAACACACATTACGAACCTTGCACATCTCCATGTCCAATAGAAACTTGCGATAATTCCTTGGAATTTAGCAAATTCAACAAGTCCTGTGGTGAAGATGCTTGCATTGAAGCTTGCGTACCCAAGCCATGTCCCACAGGTGAAATATATCTAAATTCATCTTATGATCAGTGTGTTCCAAGAAACATATGTAAACCTGTTTGTATGATACTCGATGATAAGTACATTTATGAAGGAGACATCATCGAAGAAGACAAATGTCATACCTGTCATTGTTCTAGAGGCAGGAGTGTATGTAAAGGGCAGCCTTGTCATGTTATGGAACCAGATGTGAGTCCTTTACATATTTGAAAGTGGATTTTATTAGCTTATAGTAATTTATATTTTAGGCTGACAGCCAAATACTGCCATTTGAAGTCTTACAATGCATACCAGGCTGGACGGAATGGATTAATCAAGATAAGCATAGTCTATCAAAGACGAAAGCAGTCCGAGGAAAGCAAACTGAAATAGAACCTTTACCATCTCCATTAATAATGGTAAGAACGTTATGCTGAATCAATATATAATATATATATATATATATATATATATATATATATATATATATATATATATATATATATATATATATATCAGAGACTCGCAGGGATCTACGTCCCATTAGTATATTACCTATTCTTTCAAAGATTTTCAAACATGTAACCTATCAACAACTAAATACGCACTTAGATCGGTATCCGATTCTGCTATTGCATCAGTCTGGCTTCAGACACTTGCACAGTTCTATATTGGCCTTGGTAAAGGTTTCAGATGATATCTTGGAGTCTTCAGACAGTAACAAAGTAACTGCTCTAGTACTGTTGCATTTTACTAAGGCATTTGATACTATTAATCATAATTTACTTGTTTCTATTTTACATTTCATTGATCTAAAAACGATTGCACTGGACCTGATTTCTAATTACCTGGAGGGTCGAACCCAGTCTGTGAAAATAGACGGCAATTACTCGCAGACAAGTATTAGTGTCAGTGTTTCACATGGGTCAATTCTTGGTCCCCTATTATTTAGTATCTATAGGAGTAACACGTTTCGAAAGCTTCAACATTGTCAGTTTCATATGTATGCCGATGACACCCAAAGGGCAAAGGTTCGTGAGGTGGAGGCCAAGATCAATTGTGATCTGGCGAACTTGACGCAGTTTTCGAGGGACAATTCTTTGTTTCTAAATCCATCCAAATCTAAAGTGCTACTGTTTGGAAATAAGTCATCTGTAGCTGAAATTGCTGAGAATTTTGTTGTGGAGATAAATAACGTCGTAATAGCTATCGTTGAAAGTGCTAGTAATTTGGGAGTTACTTTTGAAAATAATTTTAGGTTTACTAGTCAGATTTTAAAATACATAAGATCATATGCTGCCTTAAAACTACTTTATCCCCATAGAAATTATTTATCTGTTGACACGAAAGCTATGCTATGTGACACGTTGGTCATGTCGCACTTTTTGTATGCTGCACCAGTGTACTATCGCTGTCTTGATGTAGTCACCAAGAACAGAGTACAGAAAAAAGAAAACTCCTGCCTCAGGTATATTTTTGAATTGCGAGGTAGGCAAGATATATCACATAAATTAAGTGAATCAAAGTGGCTTAATATGGGTAAGACTGAAGTTAAGTACGCTGTGCTTCTACCATCAGGTTGTTTTTAATTAAAAAACCTACATATTTGTACAATAAAATCCGCTTCAGGACTGATATTCTCAACATAAATATCCGTAACCGTGATTACATATCTCCTCCTCACCATAAAACCTCTCTTTTTGAAAGATCTTATAGTTACAATGTTCCAAAGCTTGATAATGCGATACCAAATGAACTTAAGAGGCTGAAAATTGAACAGTTTATGAAGCATTTGTTTGACTACCTGTATAGTACTCAGTAAATGGTACTTGATCATTTCTCTTTTTTGTAATCGGGAATAATTTGGAAGATATTATGACTTTCTGGTTGAGATATCAGTTTAGTTTAGGCTAGGTTAAAGAATCGTTAAAATGTTAAATGTAAGATAACTAGGTAAGCGAATTAGTCTAGGGGGCAGGAGGATCTTCTGCTTGCTTGATTGCAACCTAGTGGTTTTCCTCTGTTTATGTACCTAATCAATTGCAATGAATGAACTGTTTATTTTTGTAATGAAGGAAAATAAATTTATATTTTTATTATTATTATTATTATTATTATTATTATTATATATAATGTTGCCTGTAAAACGTAAATAAACAACAAAAATAAAAAAGGTTCAAAGCAAATCCTTGAGGAACACCTCTATGATGATTGCAGAAAAGTTATGTATTTTAACAATTATATATTTTTATTCCATTGCTATTTATAGGTATTAAAAATATATTTTGCTTGTATGTTAAATAGATATATGAGAAACTTCTGATTCTACAATGTTGATAAATAGCAGTTACTCGTGTCGATGCAAGCAAGATATTACAAAATAATAACAAAATATAACATGATATTATTCAAGTTAGCTACCAGACAAAGTTGATATACTAACCTGTTTAGTGGACTGTATATTCACGTTGATTAAGGTTTCCTGGGTCTTGGGGTTTTCTTCATATGAGGCCGGCCAGGTGCCTTCTATGGTCTCAAAACAGCCAAAACAAAATATTTAGTGGAACAAAAGTAGTGGAAGCTTGTGCACTGTGGACTGACGCTAAAGAAGTGACAGAGAGCAAAGAAACTATTACAAATTTCAATCTTTCCCTCTCCCCTCAGTGTAACGGTGCCAACCTAACAGGCAAGCAATCCCCAAATGTCTGGCGGCAATTTCAAATTCAAATACCTATATACAAGCTTGCATCAACACTCGTTTTATCATTTACTGGCTTCGTCGCATATTTTGTTGACCTGGATGTCTAGTTCTTGTAAAGATTTCAGAAACTGTGACGAGCGTCTTCTTCTAGTTCACGATCGCCTTATTTTTATTTAAAGAAGCTTTATTCCTTCTTGCAGGATTTGGCTGATGTTCAGATAGCTATTTAGCTATGAGAATAGATACACAAAGGGTTACACAAAACACTTTATTTACATCAACGAAATCACAAGATATCAACTAACATGAAACATGTGTGTGTGTTTTGTTTCTTTAACGTCAGCCTATTTCCGCGACTATGGCCAATCACCGACGCCAGGGAGCAGTTTCACGTCACTATCCTGGAAATTTTGCCAAACCTCTGCCTTTCTGTAAGGAGGGTAGGGATCTTTAACGTGCCCAACATCCGCTGGACATGGGACCGACGGCTTTACGCCCCCTCCGAAGGGCGGAACGTGCAGACATTGAACTTGCTCAAATAGAATGCCAGAACCTCGGCTGATGTTAATGTTACAGTTTGTACTGAAAAAGTGAAAGGAGTACACTGGGATCGAACCCAATACCCTTCGGTTCAGAGGCACACGTTCTTACCCCCGAACCACCGAGGTAACATGAAACATAGATTACTTATATACACTTATATACATATTATATACAATCGTCACGTCGTCGATCTCCTCGCACCACCGAGAGAGAGAGAGAGGGAGAGACAAGTCGGTTCAGCTAATGAGGACGTTCGCGCGTTAACTGCACCTAGAGGCAAATCTTGGAGCACAGACTTACACTACCCAAGAGAAAAATAGGGAGAGAAAATGGGGGAGGGGTCGGTTCAGCTAAAGAGGACGTTCGCACCTTAGCTCCACTTAGGGGCAATTCTTGGGACACGGACTTGCACGGTCCAAGAGAATGGGAGGGGAAGATCGGTTCAGCTAAAGAGGACGTACACACCTTAGCTCCACCTAGTGGCAATACTTGGGGGCACGGACTCGCATGGCCCAATAGAATGGGAGGGGAAGATCGGTTCAGCTAAAGAGAACGTACACAGGTTAGCTCCACCTAGTGGTAATACTTGAGGCACGGACCTGCACGGCCCAAGAGAATGGGAGGAGGGATCGGTTTAGCTAACGGGGATGTACACACCTTAGCTTTACGGAGTGGTAGGTGCTGGACACGGAATTACCCGGTTCAAAAGAGGAAATAACAAGAAAATGTCTCTTACTCCTACTCAATTAAACTGCGGCGGCACTGGTGCACTGGAGAACGGCTGGATTCACACCCGGGCTTACTTACTTAATAATTTACTACTACTCACTTACTGACTTACTACCGGTGTACAGTGGAAGCGTGCTTATATAGACAGCTGTTATTAGCTTCAAAGTATATCGCTTCCACTACTACCGGGCTTGTTGGGTAGTGGGAGCTGTCTTCTGTGCTTCATGTTTATTACAGTGAGACGCCTAGATCAATAACTATGATAGCGTTTAGAAAACAATTCGGTCTATTAAAATAAATTCGGTATGTATAAAATTCGGCATGAAAACAATCTTAATTAGATATATCTTTGGACAATAATGTAAAGTTAAATTAAATTTATATTTGCAGACAAGCTAAATTTGGAATTTGTATATTTTGGTATATGAACAATCTTAATTAAATCTCTTCGGAAAATAGTTTCGGTGCTTAAAACTTACATATTTGAACTAAAATTATATTTACAGCCAAGTAAACATTCAGCATTTGTATATTTTGATATCTGAGCAATCTTAATTAGATATCTCTTCGGAAAATAATTTCGGAGCTTAACACTAAAATATATAATTAGAAAAGTGAATTCGGCACTTTTATATTTCGGTATATGAGCAATCTTAAGTAGATATATCGTCTAGAAATAATTTCGGTGCTTAAAACTAGATATATATTTACACTAAAAAGTTACTTCGTTACAAAACAATACAACTGTTTTGAAATTTTCTAAAATCCCTTCTATTTGCTTGTAATTAAGCACAAGCACTTCATGACAGATTTCACCATATGAATTTTTTCTATAGATGTGTTGTTCTTTTGAGCGATCAATTTCTGCATATGTTTGTTGACATGTACTTTTAATGTGTAAAGTCATGTGGTTGTTGTGTTTTTAGGAAAATATTCAAGGCAGCAAATGCAATCCACATGAAATCATTAATATAGAATGCCGAACTGTACATTCTCACATTTCTGCTAACAAAACTGGCTTGAATTCAGTATGTGACTTGGTAAACGGGCTAATGTGCAAGAGCAACACCCAGAATGGTTGTCCAGATTTCGAGGTTCGAGTAGAATGCAAATGTAGTAAGTTATACATTTAAAAATATATTGTACATTACACACTTTTAAAATATGTAGTAGGCAGTGTGGCAGTGAAAGCAGACAGAGGTGACATCATCACTTGTAATGTCATCGACGCCAAGTTTTATGTTGTCTATACCATTGTTGTACACAACTTTGTTGTATACACCTTTGTTGTCTACACCTATACTATATACAGCTTTGTTGTATACACCTGCCGTCGATGGCGTTTTGACTGATGACGTCACGTCTGTGCATCAACCGCCTCACTACCTACTGAACTTGACAATTTCAATTTTAACATCTCATATTACTAAAATTAACATATTGTTAAACACATTTTGTCTTGAAAAGATTTTTGTTTCTTTAAATGGATTAATATGCAAAAAATATTCGGGACGCAACAAGTGTATTGTAGTAGTGAATTTATATAAGAATTTGACACTATTAGTACAGCATGTAACGGGGCGGTGGTTACGAGCCATCTACTTTACTTTAAAAGTATTATGAACGTAAACTGTAAATATCATTAACTCATCTCAACTTTTTATTATTAAGAATACTTGAGAAAATATTTATTTAGGTACATTTTTTTAAATAGGCAACGTCCGAGCGGCAGGACGTGTATTCAAAAAACTACCCCCTGTTATATTGAAAGAAAGTATTTCTGTTTAACGACCCTCAATGGAGGTCTTGCTTAATACTTGTTTGTAACACTATGCCCGAGCATTTGGGACCAATTCCTCAAAATTTTACTATATATTCGGCCTTAGCATATACCTAGTGACGAAACATGTCACAATCATTTTAAATTAGGTGTTAAATTAAACCCTGCATAGGGTTCTTTTGTATACTCAGAAATAAAAACCTGTTATGTGGTTTTAAGACTACTTTAATATCAAAAATATAATTTCCTACAATCCAAGATTTTTAACAGCACAATAAATTCAAATTGTTAATTAAACAAAACGTTTCCTTAATCTAAAATTATGACAATGAATCTGATAAAGTTCCGTCTATGTCAGACTTAAGCGCCGCCGTGGCCGTGTTGGAAAGTCGACTGAAACTTCCCAATTCGGACTCAGGGGATGACGGTTTGACACTCACCGGCAGCAGATGATTTTCCAAATCACTTCTGTTGTTGAGATTGAGCTTAAGGTTGAGGGTAGGTTAGTTTAGATGAGTAAAAAGTACCAGCATTGGCCTAATTGCCAGTAAGCATCTTACCTTTTTATGTCAGACTTAAATTCTCAACTCTAATAACTCAAATTTTTGTTTTAAATGAACCTCAGCATATGAAAGGTTTTCCTACATTTGAGGGGGGGGGGGTCTACATTTCAGGCACAACTGATAACGGTGAAGATTGGAGATTGGTTTAGTATCAGGTCTGCCTATTACTCCCCCGGTATAATATTTCTGAGTTTAATAATTAACTCTTTAGCTTAGCAAAAAATCTAGTTTATAATTAAAGTCGTTAAAATGCGGTATATGACAAAATGCATTCACTCAAATAAAAAGTGAATTCAGAAAAACATAAGAAACCCCCTTCCTTAATTGATCATAACACTAGGTTGAAGTAATAGAAGGTGTAAGATGGAATGTTTATTTGGTACGTCAAAATCTGAAGCTGAATCAATTTTGGAAAAAAATGTCAACTGTATTTCAAACTAAACTGTTAAAATTGTGTCATGTAATATACTCTACAAGCCTTAAGATTTATTTGTATTGGACACAATGTACAATTATTCACCAATAAAACATATGTGCATATATACTATATTGTGAGATTTATAAATTCACTGTGCCAATCATGTGCCAACCGATACACAAGGGGGAGCAGCGGAGGCCTTCGCAGTCAGCAATTCTTTAGCCAATATGGTTCAGTAACCTACTTACTTTCCTCGCATCCCAACATACAGCTCAAATCCCTTGGATCTCCTTCTTACTACAAAACCTGAATGCTATAAGACATCAGTCACCGCTCTGGTCGCTCAGACCACGGCATGGTCACTGCTTCCTGCACAATGCAACCCGAGGTCACACAGTCATCACACCCACGTATCGTTTGGCACTACAACTCAGCGAACTGGAACGAAATGCGGGATTACTTTTCCTCATTTCCATGGGTGTCTGTCTGCTTCTCTCATCCTGACCCTACTGTTATCTCACAAAACGTCACCGAAATTATCCAAGCTGGCATGGAATGATTTATTCCACGTACACAGAAAACCTCTTCAGCCACTCAAAAGCTCTGGTTCTCTAAATCCTGTGACAAGGCCAGACTTGAAAAGGTCAAAGCTCACAAAACGCTTCTACACAATCCCAGTCAAGAAAACCGTCAAGCATTTAACGACGCAAGAAACCGCTATGTCCGCATTCTTTCTGAGGCAAAAAACTCGTTTAATAACCACATCAAAAACAAAGTCCTCTTAAGCTCCAACGGCGGCAAACCCTTCTGGACTCTTGCTAAATCTATAGGGAATAATTTCTGCAAGAGCACGTTCCCACCTTTTGTTTCAGGGGATGTAATTGTTTCTACCGCCCTGGGCAATGCTGAACTTTTTGCCTCGTTGTTCACCGGCAATTCTACTCTCAACCCACCTCCAAATGTTCAACCGCCAACAGTCCCCAATGTCGCGCATAAAATGACTGATATCATTTTCAAAACTAAAAAGGTACGAAAGATGCACTCTTCTCTTAATACCAGGGAAGCCTCTGAGCTTGACGAGATCCCAGCAATTGTTCTCAAAAAATGCGCACCAGAACTTGCTCCTGTTCTGACTCGTCTGTTTCAGACATTCTTATCCCTAGTAACTGGAAAACTGCTCGAGTACAACACCCGTCCCCAAGAAAGAATCCAAAGCGCTTCCTGGCAACTACAGGGCTATTTCTCTCCTTTCAGTCGTCTCTAAAGTAATGGAAAAGTATATAAACACCGAATTACTAAAATTTTTTGAAAAACACAGTCTAACCCACGACAGGCAGTATGGATTTCGTCAGCGCGGATCAACTGCCGACCTCCTTTCCTAGGTCACCCATTCTTGGAACAAGTCTATGGAACTACACGGTGAATCCCAGATTGTCGCTGTAGACATATCCAAAGCATTCGACCAGGTCTGGCACGCAGCGCAGCTTAATAAACTTCCAGCCTATGGTCTACCATCAAAACTCTGTATCTGGACAGCAAATTTCCTCTCCAACCGGAGCATTTCTGTTGTCGTGGATATCCATTCCTCTAAACTGTATCCAATTAATGCAGGACTTCCTCAAGGTTCACCTTTAGCCCCTACTTTGTTTCTTCTCCACATCAATGACCTCCTCTCTAGCACATTCAACCCAGTACACAGTTACGCGGACGACAGCACCCTCCACTCAAATATACAATATTCTAAGCCTGTCTCTTTAGCCCAATTAGATGAGGATCACAGACTCATGGAGGGTGTTCTGTCTCTGTGGATCTCCAAAAAATATTAGACTGGGGAAGTAGAAATCTTGTACAATTCATTTCCACCAAATCTCAGTATTGCTTTCTATCTCATAAGAGATACACCAGCCCTAGACCCATCACAATGAACAACCAAGTTATTCAAAGTAATGAGTCCTTTTCACTTGTTGGCATTTCTGTGGATCGAAATGTCAATTGGCACCAACATGTCACATCAATTGCAGAAGCGGCTGCTCTCGCTATCCTGGACTCCATTCAGAAGAGAGCTATATGTCTCATCGGTGACCCTACCCTCACCCAAAGGCTACCATCCCTTGCCCACCGACGTGCTGTTGGTGACCTCTCTCTCTCTCTCTCTCTCTCTCTCTCTTTCTCTCTCTCTTTTATAGATATCTGCACGGGCACTACTCAGAGGAGCTTTCTTCCATAGTTCCTCCACCTGCTGTTCCTAATAGATCTACCAGGGGAACAGAGCGAATGCACCCTTTTACTGTCCAGGTCACCAGACATAGAACATCTTGTTATGCCCGCTCTTTTGTCCCGAGGACTTCCAAGTTGTGGAATTCCTTGCCCGCACATGTTTTTCCTTCTCCCCCGAACCTCCAAACCTTCATCTCCAGAATTAACAAGTTGCCTCTTTCCTCCTTGTCGACACCCACGGTACGATAGTATTTGAGGCTGTAAGCCCTCATGGTGTGTTGTTGAAATAATAAAAAATAAAAAAATGATTTCATAGGGTTGAGACTATGCTGTTTGAACATCCCTTTTGGTGTTTCTTGTGTTTAAATGGCTTCATTTAAGACTGAAATCCACCTTATTGAGATAGCCTATGCTTTTTCCATCAGACTTAGGTCAAGAGAAGTCGAAGGCTGATACTATACTGTTTCAACATGTTTAGTGTTTCTAGTATTTAAAAGGTTTAATTTAAGACTGAAATCCACCTTATCGAGATAGCCCATGCTTTTCCAATCAGACTCATGTCAGGAGAAGCTGAAGGCTTTTTGAAACAGCTTATACCTATACTTTTTAAAAGTATCTCACAGACAATGTTTGCTAGATTATTTATTTATTTACTGTATTTTTGTTCGTTTTGCAGGTAATTTTAATGAAGAACATCCGAATGAACAACACGAATTTGACTGTCATAAGTATTATCATTATCTCTTGAAACCTGATGGACACAGAGAGAAAATGGAAAGAACCTGTGGTGATATGTACTATAATCCCAAGACGATGGTGTGTGATCGCCCTTATAATGTTATCAAAATAAGATCAGAATGTGAAAGTAAGTTGTCTATGTAAGCAATATGACATCATATTAATTTATTATTTCTATTCAAGTTGAAAAGGAAACTGAAAGGCCTCGTCAACAGCAGATAAAAGGTAAGTAACAATAATCATATATTTATTTGCGCTGTAAATATGTATAAAACGTGTAGAACAAGTCAATACAAAAAATACATTTACACCAAATATATCATCTGTAACAATTGCATTTCGTTACTAGTTTAAATATTCAAAATGAAACCATAAGAGATTTAATTAATTGCCGACAATCCAACATCTGTAAGGCAATTCATGTTTTGATTTTAAAATTATTTTGATGAAAAGTTGCTAAATCTTCAAGTACCGTAAACCCCTTTACTGCATTTCTAATTTGTACGTTGAAATTCAATATATGTTTGCCATGGGAAATTACATCGCATTTGGCTGGAAGGACATTTCCAAGAACTGAATAAGTTACGTTACATAGCTAATATCGTTGCGACTTTATCTGTATTTTTCCGTGTGGATGATGTCAGCTAAAACCTTGAAATGTAGACGAGGGGATGTGAGACGTCAAGGGAAAAGAGTTAGGTCTGAACGCACAAGACGCTACCTCAGGGAGAGTGAGCTAGGCTCTTGACAAGTTAACATCGTCTGATTACTGTGGCTAATAATTATCTTAAAATAGGTGATAAAATTCCTTTTCGTTGTCGATAATATCTAACAACAGTTGTCAGTGATTGTTTAATATCATTTGATCGGTATTTGAATTTACATTAACGACGTGTTTGACAGAAAAACGCGAATTAAGCAGTAATCCTTTGTTCAACGACCTGGTGCATTTCACACGTTAATCAGAAAGATTTTCTGATTATTACCGAGCTCTAAATCAGTTGGCATTATAAATTTCACTTGAGCCAATTTACATTTTAATTGCCGTAAAGAGATTTTAATCAAATTAATTCCGAACATCGACTTAAAACAGCTGTTCATTTGATGTTCGGGGCCAAATTGTCTCCCCTGGTATTGGAGAAACAAGATCCACCTGCCCAATAAACGCTTAGGGAAAGTGCCACTTTTTCTCTCCAACCCTCCCTCTCGTATTGGAATTGGTAAGCCTATGTTTGGCACTGATGGTTGACTACTTGGAGAGCATCTTCAAAGGTTCAACAGGTAACTCCAGGTGTCAGGAGTCGATGAAAGTTTAAACTCATTTGCGTAAAACAATCAAAAACCTTTCATGCAGCAGTCTATTATTTAAACTATTACAAATTTGAATTTTCAAAGTAACCTGATCAAATTTGAACTTCAATAGTGTCAGTGAGGTGTCTGAAAAAGGGCATTTCCTGTTTATTCTGTAGAATTTTGTCAATATTGTGAATTTAAATACATAGTACCTTAAATTGTAATTAGCAGATTTTGTTTGTAAAATATTTAACCTGTACATTTCTTAATATATTTTCATTTGACAATCATTAAAGTAGAAATTTCACATAGTAATATTTTTCTTAAATGGAGCCTTACTCAAAAGACTGGCCAGTTAATTCATTGAAAAATCAACCGAACTGATTGACGAACGTCAAGCAATTCACGTAATAGTTTGTACTGGCTTTTGAGCTGTAAAATACAGCATTTGATCCATAATATACCTCCAGTAGGTAATGCTAATATTTTTGTAACATAGAACCATTTTATTTTATTATTTTGTCATATGCCATATGAAATGATAATTTCTTTTTATTGAGATTCTTGCTGTTTATTTGATATTTATGTGTGTATGAGTTAATATTTATTTGAAATTTACCAACCATGTTAATCTAATCCTGTTTGCTATCCCAAATTCATTTATATGAATAAATTTAATATTAGTGATACATTAACATATCTGTTTAATTGAAAAGAAATTCCTCCCTAATATCTCCCCTGTTTGACAGGGACACAATTAATGAATTCTAATTATCGTTTATCTAGATTCCTTAAATTTTATATAACCGGGCCCTAGCCTGGGGCGCTCACAAATATAAGACCTCGAGCAGGGCAACACAGAAAAGAGCGTGAATATCAAACCACAACAAAGATCTGCCAACCTCCTAAAGTGTTTCTAGTCTTAATAATAATAATAATAATAATAATAATCTGATAGATAGATGCTTTTAGGGTAGGGCTAATAGGCAAAAGTGACCTCACTATCAAGCAGATTCAAATCCACTTGAGGTCAATCACTATATACCACGTCTCCAGTCAAGTAGTTTTTGTAGTTAGTTTTGACGGTTACACATCACAATCTAAGGGCGATGTCGCCCTGACGTCGCAGAAATAATTTGCTGTCTCCAGTAGATCTCTTCATTGCATTTTAATTTCCATACTTTATCAGTTTCAGGTTTTCCAGAAGTTTTTGCCTTGGTCCACCTCTTTCCTTTTTTTCAAAGTATGTCTCCTTCAAACAATGATGTCTGAAAGTTATGTCTCAGGATATATCCAGTACATTTTTCCATCCTTTTTTAAAAAAAATCAGCAAACATCTTTCTTCTCTCGCCTTTTCCAGCACACTTTTGTTGGTCTTTCTATTTGAGTACCGTGTCTTTGTCGTTCTTCTTTATGTCTACATTTCAGAAGATTCTATTATCTCCATGTCCTGCTAAGTCAGAGTCCACGTTTCTGTCCCATACACTTGACTTGGCGAGTTTTTTTCCTCAGTTTCAAGTTAATATGTTTTTTTTTTTTAGTGAGAAGCATACGTTGCCTATTGAATGCTTGTTTGCCATCACGATGCTCCTCAGTTATTTGCTACGTTTATTATCATCTGTAATAATATTTCCAAGGCACGTAAACATTTCTACTTGTTCAAGCTGTTGACCATTTGGGTTTATATCCATTTTCACGGTCCTATCCTTACTTATGTTCATTACGTTTGTCTTCGTGATATTGATATTTGGTTGCATTCGTTTTAACACACGATCCAGTACACTCAGCATCCTTTGTAATTTGTATTTATTTATATATTTCACAGCTTGTCCACCTGGTGAGGTATATTCAGAGTGTGCCTTCCAGTGTCATCAGATGTGCCTTTCTTATTCCTATATAATGATCCAACGTGGCATATGTAAAAACCAAGAAAATTGTGTGCCTGGTTGTAAAGATGATAGAGCCCAAACTGACTGTCCTCCAGGCATGTTGTGGATTAACAATATGACCTGTGTAGCTCAACAGGACTGCCTTTGTAGGTCACATACTGGACTAATCGTAAAGGTAAGTGCAATGTCGTTACTAATAGGATAGAGTCACTTAGTACCTTCTTATTTTTAGCCCGGAACAGTACACAAAGAGTCAGAATGTGAAGTTTGCCAGTGCATTGATAACTATTACACTTGTGAAACATCACAATGTGAACCAATTGAAGTGGTACCTGATGAAAACTCTCAAAAACATGTTACATTTGATTATATTCCAACTACCATCGCTCCTTATGTGACGCCCCCTAAAATTTGCAGTGAAGAGAAGTAATTTTATACAACTAATATCTAAGCTTGTAATTTACTTATGTTTAATATTATTTTTAGTTATATCAGCCTAACTGAGGGTCCCGATCCATTACCTGATTCTGCATTTTCTGCCAGCAGTACTTTGGGGCCCCAGTTTGCACCTGAGAATGCTAGAATGTCCGATAAAAAGAAAGAAATATCGGGTAAGTTGAATAAACCAATAGATTAATTGCACATTGTACAGTTACCACAAACCAATACAATAAATAACAATTAAATAATAAACATGTAGCAAAAACGATCCATATATCAGAGTCTATTTGTAATGTTTAAACGAAACTTTAACAATTTGGGTACGGTTTTTAAACTGATAGTTTTTGGCACCTCTGGTTATGCATGAGGTGTCTTCTTTTGTCGGCAATGTTTAGATACTTTTGATTATAAATATAGAATCATAATACTAGTGTTCCGATAAATAAAAATACTTTATGCAAAATTAATAAAACAAGAAGAAATAAATAAACAGCTAAGTGAAGTAATTATGTCTCTTGAAAAGAGATTAGTGCCTTGAAAGTTAAAAAATAAGCAAGAGATCAACAAAAACTGGAAAGAAACTTGATAATGACTGGAATTCAGGTTCTTTTAGAAAATGAAAATACGGCAGATGTAGTGACAGAAGTAATAAATAAACTGGAAATCCAAGTGGGATCTTTCAAAGCATTCCGATTAGAAAGAAAGGCCATTGGTAACAAAACACCAATTAAGGTAGAGTTTGAAAAGAAAGAAGACAAAGAAAAGGTATTTTATTGCAAGAAAAGGGTCACCACAGGAGACAAGAGTGTTGGAGTAAAGACATTAAGAAATAACACAAAACACAAGACAATGGAAGCAAATAATAAATCATCTCTGTACTCAAGACCCACAACATCAAAAGAAATAAGTAGTATATTATCTAATTTGAAGGTTAAAGCTTCGCCAGGAGACGATGAAATTAAGACAAAGGTAATAAAAGATATTAGGGAAGAAATATCACCAATAATTTAATTAAAATTAATAAATAATAATCTAAAAAATGAATGTTTCCCTAACCAACTCAAGGTAGGAAGAGTAATACCTGTCCATAAAAAAGGGTCAAAAGGAGACCCATTTAATTATAGACCCCTTACGACATTGAATGTATTTGCAAAAATCTTTGAATTTGTATACCAAGTAGCGAATTTTCATAACTTTGTATGACGATATTTTGTTCGTCAATTTCAATCAGAACAAATATAGTAGCAATTGAAAAATTTCAACAGTTGGTAAGATTATTCGAAATGTAAGCCGGCTTAAAAAGGTGATTGTAACACAAGGTGACATCAGCGCAAACACTCTTGGGTTATGTTTAAATTGTGCAATTGCAAATTTAAATCACATCGAATAGAATTGTCAACTTT
Organism: Tillus elongatus; assembly: GCA_964006375.1. Taxonomy (NCBI): domain Eukaryota; kingdom Metazoa; phylum Arthropoda; class Insecta; order Coleoptera; family Cleridae; genus Tillus; species Tillus elongatus. Next base: position 4,554,593 of record OZ023266.1, on the reverse strand, counting down.
ACAATTATTATTCACTGTGTTTTGAATACTAAGGTCTTCATGTTTTCTTACAATTAGTCTATAGAGATTAAGGTCTGGCGACAGCAGCAGCCATGCAATTGGTCTAACTTAACCTACCCCATGATTTGGAAATTTGTAATACTTTCCGTGCTTACCGTCGAAAATGGGCAGGTGCTCCATCATGTACTAACCACATGTTATTTCTGATATTCAAAGGCTCCTCTTCTAAAATGTTGAGAAGATAATTTTTCAAAAACTGCAAATACCATTCACTTTTATAATTTCTTTTTTAGTGTGCACATTTTCCAATTTTCATCTAGATCGTCTTACATTTTCTCCATGATATTCCTTTAAACCAGCTGATTCTGTAGCGTGTTGAACAACATTCACAAACGAGTAGGGTGGGCGGTGAAGTCTTGAAGGAAAACGTTTAGCATATATGAACGATACAGCAGTCAAATTTTGAGACACTCGTTTTGCGGTTCATTTAATGAGTGAAGATTAAATCCTGTGATGAGCACTGATAAGTACACTCGGAGAACCCAAATCACCTCAAATCATTTTAAGAAACCTGACGATCGTTTCACTAACCTATTTAGTGTCATCAGAGAATGAATAATTATATTTAACAACTGTTCGAAATAGGTCAATGTTTGTTTCGTAGGGATGCTAGCAAAGAAAAAGGTCACATCAAATAAAATCAAAGCCTCACCTTCAACCAATTTAACATGTTTAATTTTATTAAGAAATACAAGTGAATTTGTTACTGAAAAACTCTTGTGTTTGACAGGCCAGGCCTTAAACTTACTTGTCAACCACTTTCTCAACACCAATTGTTTTTGGGGACCTTTGGATTTGCGACTTGGAACTTTCTTCCTAACTCGTTTGTTATAAGGTTGTGAAAACTCTTTAAACTATCTTTAACATCTAAAATAATTTTTGGTAGGTGGTTTTTTTTAAAGTTTTTTATGTGGCCCTGTCTCTATTGCGTTATAAACTCTATCTATAATCGTTTTTGTCCAAGATCAAAATCTTATTACCTTTAGCCGCTTTAACATAAAACAATCTTTTTCTCACAATCGCCTAACTATTTTCATTTGTTTAAATTTTGAAAAATTATTCATCTTCTGATGACGCTAACGTGGTTAGTGAAACGATCGTCAGGTCAGGTCAGGTCAGGTCATGTCTTGTGATCATTTGGGTTCTCCAAGTGTACTTATCTTCATCCGATAGTTTTGGCAGTTTATACCTTGACTGTTAATATTATTTTTGATATAAAGATTTCTTAATTTAGAAACATTAGGTGGAGATATTACTAAGCTTTTTTTTCTTCACTTTATTTTTAGGTGAATGTTGGTCACCGGCGTATCTAAATACAGAGCAATATCTTCAGATTGATCTAGGACGTTTGGAACCAATATATGGAGTCATTGTTATGGGTAGTCCTCTATATGATGAATATGTCACAAGCTATAAAGTGATGTACAGTGAAAATGGTCAAAATTTCATGTACGTCTTGAATGACGACAAATTTCCACAGGTAACTTACATTAGATAAAAGCTGTAATAGTGGTTTTTAATTAAGTTGATTATAGATCTTTAGAGGATCGATAGACCAGACAACTCCTATTGTACAGATATTTAATGTTCCATTTGAAGCAAAAGTTATAAGAATCAACCCGCAAACTTGGCACAATGTTATATCTTTGAAGGCAGCTCCCATAGGCTGTCAAGAGGGAGGATTCACAGACTCAGTTATAGTAAGTTCTTTTTTTTTAGTAAAAAATAATAACAAGCAATTGGTAAAACTTCACAAAAGATAGTTTATGAAGCTCAGTGACAGTTTCTGTGTCACAACCATTAATGAAATACTTGCGTAGAGGGTTTTCTTTACCCAAACCTACATGCAGCCAAAATAGTTACTTAAGGGTTATAGATACATTAGTACATGTACATACACATTTACACATCTCACAAACACAGGATTCACTCACACACGTCAACTCAAAAACGATACGGCACAGCCCAATGTTTTTGTTTTGTGATCGTTAGAAAGCAGGCTTGGAACTCACCGAAAACACAATTTTTATAATTCTGTTTCTCAGAAAAAATGGTGTACAAAACTGACCTTGAAACCTGTGGAAAATCAATTGGTAACTTTGAAATGGTGTATCGTTGGTCCTATCAAATTTTATTGGCCACGGCACTAATAACCAAACCCTCAGGCTAGCCCATTGAATTTCAGTTGAAGTCTTTGTTTGAAGAAGATTGGCCTTACTTGTATACATTTTTTATTAGAAGCATTGAATAATCAATCTTTCGAAAGTGATTTGGTGATAATTTCTTTTATTAAACATACAACTACATTTCTTTCATAAGCAAACAATTGTTATAGACTTTTGGATCAACCACAAGGCAGTCAGATGCTTGCAATGACGAGTTGGGTTTTAATGATGGCAGAATGTCAGAAAGTCAAGTAACGGTCAGTAGCGAATTGATACCGGACTCTGAGAAGAACTTGAAATTGAATAGTTATTCTGCATGGCAACCATTATTAAATTCACCCACAGAATTTATTCAGGTAAGCATTATTAGGAATATTTTAGCTTATTTTCTTTTTAACCCACTCCAAAAAAAGGAGGAGGTTCTCAATTCGCCTGTATTTTTTTTAATGTGTGTTATATAAAAAATATTTAATGATGCAGTTAGTTATGAACCAATTGGTCACATGTTTTAATTGTAAAGAGTGTAGGCGCAGTAAACCAAGATAATTTGACCAATTCGAACAAGTTAGAAGTTGGTTCAGATCAAATTTGAGGTTATGTAACTGTGTTTTGTTATGATTAGACAATCCAACGTCTTAACCTCAAATTGTCCAATATAGCGACTGTAGTACATACATTATAATGTTTACATAAGTCCATGTGTATATTATTGGATTTGTTGCTGTGTAATAAGTGTGTCGGTGTATTGTAAGTGTGTAACACATATTCAAAGAAGGTATCCAGTCTAGATTTAACCTGACCTAACTTAACCTCAGCTGGCTTCCCTGCAAGCACGCACAGATCAATTGATTAATCAAAAACTTAGCGCTGAACAGCCAGTTGCGAAGCGTGTTGAACAAACGACAGATAATTTCAGTTTGGACTGACTCGAGTCTTCTCGTTCTATCGCACTATCCATTTTTGTCACCTCAAACGAGAAAGTTCATTGAGGTGTCTTGCGAAAGTAGGCTTTTTCAGAAAATTCGTGAAACCTTCGAGACACCATCTGTGACCCGAAAACCATGAGAAAACTTTGGTCTGAGCTTTCAGGTTAATTGGTTGGTATTAGAATCTATCTCGGGCGCCAGTGCTAATTATTAATGGAGTTAACGATCTCTTTAAGGATGCTTCTCACTAGGAACAATTCTCCCTTCTGAGCTGCTTTAATAAGCAGCACAGGCCAAGGAAAAGTTGTACTACTTACTTCATATAACCTTGCTAACACGTTATGCTTTGAGCATAAGTCATAAGAACAAAGTCACCTCAAGCTCCAACGGCAGCAAACCCTTCTAGACTCTTGCTAAATCTATTGGGAATAATTTCTGCAAGAGCACGTTCCCACCTCTAGTTTCAGGAGATGAAATTGTTTCTACTGCCCTGGGCAAGGCTGAACGTTTTGCCTCGTTGTTCGCCGGAAATTCTACTCTCAACCCACCTCCAAATGTTCAACCACCAACAGTCACCAGTGTCTCAAATAAAATAAAGGATAATAAATGAAGATCACCTCATATAGTTTAGATATTTATGAAGTACATTGCTGTGTAAGGTAATCTTCTGTTGCTAAGCCTTGTGTGTAAACCCATCATCTTACCGTGGCTCAGTTTGTGTTTAATATGCTCAAAAGTTGTTAAAAGGATTGGCGATGTAAGTGCACTTCTGGCATCTCTCTAATGTCACTTATACCTTTCCTCTACCCCCCCCCCCTTATACCACTATTTTGTTTAGTCAGCCAAGCGTCACCGAAATTATCCAAGCTGGCATGGAATTATTTATTCCACGTACACAGAAAATCTCTGCAGCCACTCAAAAGCCCTGGTTCTCTAAATCCTGCGAAAAGGCCAGACTTGAAAAGGTCAAAGCTCACAAAAAGCTTCTACACAATCCCAGTCAAGAAAACCGTCAAGCATTTAACGACGCAAGAAATCGCTATGTCCGCATTCTTTCTGAGGCAAAAAACTCGTTTAATAACCACATCAAAAACAAAATCCTCTCAAGCTCCAACGGCAGCAAATCCTTCTGGACTCTTGCTAAATCTATTGGGAATAATTTCTGCAAGAGCACGTTCCCACCTCTTGTCTCAGGGGACGAAATTGTTTCTACCGCCCTGGGCAAGGCTGAACTTTTTGCCTTGTTGTTCGCCGGCAATTCTACTCTCAACCCACCTCCAAATGTTGAACCACCAACAGTCCCCAATGTCGTGCATAAAATGACGGATATCATTTTCAAAACTAAAAAGGTATGAAAGATGCTCTCTTCTCTTAATACCAGAAAAGCCCCTGGCCTTGACGAGATCCCAGGAATTGTTCTCAAAAAATGCGCACCAGAACTTGCTCCTGTTGCTCGTCTGTTTTAGACATCTTACAATAGAGGCATATTCCCTAGTAACTAATAAACTGCTTGAGTACAACCCGTCCCCAAGAAAGCATCCAAAACGCTTCCTAGCAACTACAAACCTATTTCTCTCTTTTCAGTCGTCTCTAAAGTGATGGAAAAGTATATAAACGCCGAATTACTAAAATTGCTTGAAAAACACAGTCTAATCCACGAGAGGCAGTATGGATTCCGTCAGCGCAGATCAACTGCCGACCTCATTTCCTTTGTCACCCATTCTTGAAACAAGGCTATGGAACTACACCGTGAATCTCAGATTGTCGCTCTAGACAAATCCAAAGCATTCGATCAGGTCTGGTGCGCAACGCTGCTTAATAAACTTCCGGCCTATGGCCTACCACCAAAACTCTGTACCTGGTGAGCAGATCTCCTCTCCAACTGGAGCATATCTGTTGTCATGGATGGCCATTCCTCTAAACTGTATCCAATTATTGCAGTAGTCCCTCAAGGTTCAGCTTTAGCCCCTACTTTGTTTTCTCAACATCAATGACCTCCTCTCTAGCACATCCAACCCAGTTCACAGTTACGCGGACGACAGCACCCTCCACTCAAATATACAATATTCTAAGCCTGTCTCTATAGCCCAATTAGATGAGGATCGCAGATTCATGGAGGGTTCTGTCTCTGTGGATCTCCAAAAAATGTTGGACTGGGGAAGTAGAAATCTTGTACAATTCAACCCCACCAGATCTCACTCTTGCCTTCTATCTCATAAGCGATACACCAGCCCTAGACCCATGACAATGAACAACCAAGTTATTCAAAGTAGTGAGTCCTTTTCACTTGTTGGCATTTATTTCTGTGGATCGAAATCTCAATTAGCACCAACATGTCACATCAATCGCAGCAGCGGCTGCTCAGAAATTAGGTTTCCTCTTCCGGGCTCGCAAATACTTTTCACTAGCTAATCTCTATACCTTATATACTTAACAAATAGGGCCAAACCTCGAATACTGCTCCCACATCTGGGGTGCCGCTGTCGCTTCTACACTCGCTATTCTGGACTTCATTCAGAGGAGAGCGATATGTCTCATCAGTGACCCTACCGTCACCCAAAGGCTGCCATCGCTTGCCCACCGACGTGCCGTTGGTGACCTCTCTCTCTCTCTCTCTCTCTCTCTCTCTCTCTCTCTCTTTTACAGATATCTGCACGGGCACTGCTCGGAGGAGCTTTCTTCCACAGTTCCTCCACCTGCTGCCCCCAACAGATCTACCAGGGGAACAGAGCAAATGCACCCTTTTACTGTCCAGGTCACCAAACATAGATCATCTTGTTATGCCCGCTCTTTTGTCCCAAGGGCTTCCAAGTTGTGGAATTCCTTGCCGGCACATGTTTTTCCTTCTCCGAACATCCAAATCTTCAAATCCAGAATTAATAAGTTGCCTCTCTCGTCCTTGTCGACACCCACGGTACGATAGTATTTAGGCTGTGAGCCCCTGTGGTGTATTGTTGTTGAAATTAAAAAAAAGGTAACACAGTGTAGTATTTAAAATTCCTCTTAATATGTGCAAGATATATTTACAAAATTAAACGGGATAACTATTTACAGAAATATTTACAAACTGAAAATAATTAATGGAATGTAACTGATCTAAATAATGAAACACAGAACGAATTTGCAACTGATTTCTCGATTTCGCGGAAGTTATAGGGTGCTAATAAAGTAAAATAAACAGGTTGTGAATCTACAGAGCTATGCTAAAGGCATGACTATTCTTTTTAGTTACAGAGCCGGCGAAGAAACGGGACCGCGATGCATCGAGCAGTGAGCTCTACCAACATTCAGATGGCACTCTCCATCTCCACGTATCCTCGCTCGCTGCCTGCTAGCGGCAGCCCGTGCTCTGCGCAGGTTTACAGTGCGTGTACCATCAACGCAGTCAGCCAGACCACTGCGACATCTCCATGGCGCTATTTCTCAAGTCCCTGCTATATTGCCCTATAGTGTTTACTTTCGCGTCTTATATTTACCAAACCTAATAATGCATTAAATAGGTGTTTCGTTACCGTAAATATTTATTAATGAGACTTATTATCATCATCATCATCATCATCATCATCAATCAGCCCTCTGCGTCCACTGCTGGACATAGGTTCCCCTAGTTGAGTCCATTCTTTTCTATCTTGAGCGCTACGAATCCAGTTTTTTGTAATTTTTTTAATGTCGTCTGTCCAGCGTGTTGGTGGTCTTCCTCTGCTTCTTTTATCGGATCTGGGTCTCCATTCAAGTAGTCGTTTTGTCCACCTGTCATCTTGCATGCGAGCCACATGTCCTGTTCACTTCCACTTGAGTTTTGCCACATGTACGACCACATCAGTCACTCCTGTTCTTCTGCGTAATTCTTCATTTCTAATGTGGTCATGTAACGAAACGCCAAGCATCGACCTCTCCATTTTGCGCTGTGTTACTTTCAGTTTCTTAGCAGAAGCGTTGGTAAGGGTTAGTGTTTCGGCGCCGTAGGTCATAACCGGTAGAACACATTGGTTGAAAACTTTTCTTTTCAAGCATATCGGAAGGTCGCTTCTGAAAACCTCTCTAAGTTTGCCGTAAGCCGCCCAGGAGAGTATAACTCGTCTGTTTATCTCGCATGTTTGGTTGGTTTTGGATAGTCTTATCTCTTGGCCAAAATATGTATATTTGTCTACCCATTCCACCTCAGAGTTTTCAATAATTAGGTTGTTACTAGGGACGAGGTTTGTCATAAATTTTGTTTTTCCGATGTTCATTTTTAGACCTACTGTTGCACAAACTTCCTGTAGCATCACTCTAATATCTTCCAAGTTGTCAGCTAGTAAGACAATGTCGTCTGCAAACCGTAAGTTTGACAGACTTTGGCCGTCTATTCTTAGACCTTTTTGATCCCAATCTAGCTTCTTGAACACATACTCCAGGACGGTTATAAACAATTTTTATAGGATTCGTGTTTTCATGCAGTTTTACCACAAGCGTAGCATTTTTATATAGACTTATTATACCACTATATTTTACACTTCGTCACAGTTGAAAATTTAATTCTGCAATAATCTTAAATAATTGTACTGCATTAGCTCCCCTACTTCCACACTCAATGACACAGCAAAATAAAGGCATTTTTAAATGTTTCTACTTATGAAATGACGCTTTTTTTCAGAAAATGAAACACGTTGCAATGAACACTTTACGGAAATAAATCATCTGTATGTCCTACGCTCGCTATTTTTAAAGGGACTGCAAAGCAAAGTGGCATCATGTTTGATCACCTAGCTAGTCATATTTATATTGAGGTTATGTATGTTACATATGTAAATCAATATCACTAAGTGAAGGTTGCAATCTGTGAGGAGCACTGATAGGTTCTCCAAGTGTACTTACAACTCAATATCAGTTTGAAAAGATCAGCAAATTAGTATGTTTCACATAAAAATAGTTCAATTTTGTGACAAGTTTTTAGAGAAGCCTAATTTTTATTTCTTTTTAGTTTGATTTCTTGGAACCCAGATTGGTGACTGGTTACAAATCTATGGGAGGGCCAAATGGTTGGGTTACTGCTTTTACATTTAAACATTCTTTGAATGGCAAAGATTGGAGCACTGTACTTGATGAGAACCACAATGAAAAGATTTTCCTTGGTAATTTTGACTCATCATCTCAACAAATTGGTAAATTCAAGGTTCCATTGAATGCAAGATTCATCAAAATCATACCTAAAAAGTGGCATAAAAATATTCAATTGAAAATTGAGATGATAGGTTGTTTTAAGCCATACCGTAAGTTACTATATCATAATTTGAAGTAGCATTTTGAACGCTCTGAAAATTTAATGTGTTTTGATTAATATTTTAGCTTACTCACCAACGCTTCCAACAAAAATTGAGCCGAAATGGAATACATCTTGCTTGGTTTGTGAAGGAGTTGATTATACTGCTATCGAATTAGGTGCTTGTTATTGTCCACCTGGTATATATTGGGACGGAAAAGATTGTATTGAAAAATCACAGTGTCCATGTTTTGTCAAACACATTAGGTAATTTGAAGAACAATGTTACTGAAATGATTGATTACTCTAAATTGACAATCAGCTCCTACCAAATAATGTTTAACATTATTGTAGTGCCCAATATAATTCTGATCCAGGTTAATTTTTGAGCATGTATTTAGAAATATATCAAATTGTAAATATACATTGTCAAAAACCTATCAAGGCCTAACCTAGATCAAATTTATATTACCTGTTAAAATAACGTTAAATATTAATTTGATATAAGGGGGTACGTCCTGCAGTTGATTATGTTAAATGGTTTTGTTGATACAGGTATGAAGTTGGTGCCATATTTGAAAAAGAGGATTGTTCAGAGTGCATTTGTAAACTTGGTGGTGTTGCCCAATGTACTCCTAAAGTTTGTCATTGTAAAGAGGTATGTATACAAGCCTATAAACTTGTGGCTTAAATATTTGTATTTTACCTTTATTGTCACAAAAATTGTCAGCAAACTTGTAAGTTATTTATTTTTGCAAATAATTATTAAGGTATCGAGGGTATTATAAGGTTGATCATACGTGAGGTTGCCACGACCCCCCTTTGAAGTAGTATCAACTTCAATTACTCAAAAGAAAAACCGATTAATAAATTAAGCTGTCAATTTAATATTGATGTTAAGATTGTGTTACTTTTAAACAAAACTTTCGTCGAGGTTTTTCCTGATGTCATTTTTGTTACTTAATCAATGACAACCATGATGTTGACGAATTGGTGATATTAAAAGTTTGATTAAAGTGGATACTTTTAGTGAATTTTCATTAAGAAAATTCACTACAAGAGAGGTATCGATTTAGGACCCCTAGAACCCAAATCCAAGGTCAGTTTTGAAATATATATATATATATATATATATATATATATATATATATATATATATATATATATATATATATATATATATATATATATATATATATATATATATATATATATATATAAAACCGATAACTCAAAAAAGACTTCACCAATCGAAACCAAATTTGGCAACTCCCTTCATTTTGTTAATAGCTTGGATGAGTTCATTAGTCAGTTTTGACACTTACATATACTTTCAGAAAAAAATGTGAAAAACTGTTTGAAAATGCAATATCTTTTAAATGGTTAGAAGTATGACACTAAAACTTTACGTGCACGTAGATATTGTATTAGTTGTCCTCTGTACCAAATTTGAACTTAGTCGGTTCAGTAAATTCTGAATTATAACCAAATAAAAAATAAATAATTTACGATATAACCTGAGATTACCTCGGAATGGGTGTCTATAATGTTAGGCAAGATCAGACAGATAAATCAGGGTTACGCTGCTATTGCAAACAAATGCTCCAAATTAAACTTCAAACGAGCAGGCTACAAAAATATGTTACAATAAACAATCAGCGGGGTTGCCATTTGCCAAAACTGTCATCTGAATTTGAAGATATCAGAAAAAACTCTGGACGCAGCAAGTGCGTTATGGAAGTGAATTTTCATTAAAATGTTTTTAGTTACAAACATATCGCTCTAATGCTAGCAGGCATCAATTTGGTTACCGGTATAGCCTATGTAGTAGGAACAATTTACCATATTTATCAAACTAATTATTTGAAAATGTACAACATTTTCCGAAAATAAACTTTAAATGTTTCCGAGAAAACTGGTCTCCTAGCCAATGAATCTTAGGTTAATAGCAAATTGAGTTATTGAAATTTGAAACATTTAATGAAAATTCGCAACCAAAACGCCCTTGCTGCGTTCATACAAATTTTTTCCGAAAATAAATTTAAATGTTGTTTTCCTAACCAACAAAACTTACGTTAATAGCAAATTAGTTTATTGAAATTTGAAGGATTTAATGAAAATTTGCTACCAAAACGCACTTACTGCGTCCAGATTTTTTTCTTACAAACATGCATCATATTTCGATAAAAAATGCTAAAATGCAGTAACGAGTTTGTTCTACGAAAATTAGCTAACGATTATAGACCGTTAAACCATAAACTTCACTAAACCTACAGCTAAAGCATCAACTTAACTAAACCGACAGCCAAAGCATCAGTCTATTTGAAATGAATTTTCTGTAAATATTTTAGTAAAATGAGGGGCAATGACGGTTGAATCTGAAACTTAAAGGTTCACAGAACACTCTTCTTGCAACATTTTCTTTTCACAATCCGTATTTGTTTCTTTAGCTGCCCGTAATTATATATATATATATATATATATATATATATATATATATATATATATATATATATATATATATATATATATATATATATATATATATATATATATATATATATATATATATTGCTAAATATAGTAATCATAAAAAATGTATGAATCTTGCTCCGCCACCTGTGGGCAGTCTTCTGATAGATTGGGTTCTCCAAGTGTGCTAAACAACACTCTTTTAGCAGTTTCTTTTCGTATGCTTACTTTAGAAAGAAAAAAAGAACACATATGTACATTTTTCATTGCTAAATGTTCTATATAAACCAGTGAAGCAAATAATTTGTAATGAATTACAGGGTCTTCAAATGGTCTTAACCAGCAACTGTGGTTGTACTTGTAAGCCTTGTCCACCAAACCAAATCCTTTGTCCAACATGTAATATATGCATTGATAATGAATTGTGGTGTAATGGAATCGAGGATTGTTCTGATGATGAAATTAATTGCGAGACTTCGCATACTTTGAGGCCAGAGCCTACCCCATCCACAGATGGTATGTGAATTTATTATGTTTATTTTTTATTTATTTATTTGTTTACCAGGCATAAGCCCAACTGCTACACTATTCAAATACAGGGTGGTAACAAAAGCAAATATAATAGGTTCAGTCGTAAATAATCCATGCCGGGTAGCTCATTAAGATGTCTAGAAGGAAGCTACGGGGCCATAATTTGTGAAAATATACCCACCGATTGTAGCACCAGCTTCACACAAAATAAGTGGGAGATTTCAGAAGGACATATGTTTTAGGAATCGGAAGGAAAACATGTCTCTGTCTAAATAGCAGCTGCGAAAGGATTTCTGGACCCTCCACTTCTCCATGTATACAAATTACATACAAATTATAATGCCATAATGGCCCTTCTTTCATCAAGGCATACAAAACTGAAGTGATTCAATACTATATCTTGTGGAATGCCTCGCTCAGGATAGTCTGTATCTTAAAAAATGCCTGGTATTTGACAAATCTGTGCTATACTGATTCCAGCAGGACTAGATGGTATGAATAAGAGAGGAACCAACATATTGTTACCTTCTACGGGGTTCTGGATTTGTTGACTAACAAAACACAGCTTTTCAAACTACTTATTTATTATAACCAACTATTTTCCATCACTATCAACATATTTCTCTCTATTACTAAATGTCCATAGAACTATATTCCAGTATACGGCTCTATGATCGCTTTGATACACCAACACTAACTAACCATTGACTGACTCAATACTGAACTAACTCACTCTATGTGCCGTTCGTCAATTTATACTGTCCATAGAGATTCTAGATCTTCTACACTGTTCTACACCTGTCACTTCTGGTACCTTCTAGAAATATAATTACAGAGTGTTCACTGTTACCAACACACTTTACAACCGGTCTCTGATCATAGAAGTAACAAAAGTCATAAATATAAGTCGCATAGACGGGTGTGACCCTGCCCCTCTCTTACATTCAATCATCACGGTCGAATTGTGATATTTCTTGGTATGGCGTAAGCCTATGCATATGCACCAACTTCATCTTGCTCTTCGGCCTCCTCTGAATCCGGTAGACAACGTCATTGATCCTTTTGACCACTATATACGGACCTTCCCATAATTTCTGTAGTTTCGGTGACTGTCCTTTGCGTCATACTCGATTGTAGAACCACACCTAACCTTCTTCATTAAAACCAGCTGAATTAGCTCACACGTCATAACAGGTCTGCATACGGTCGCTTTCTACTCGTGTGTGCATTCAGACAGCAGCTTTCCTTCTCGTCAATATGTCGATCTCTCTTCAAGCGAAGTTCCTATGTTGCACTGATTCTTCCGCACAATTGCTCTTGTTCTGGTGTTTCTATGTGCACAAATATCTCTTCAGGCCCTATTTTCCCTATCACCATGAGCTCTGTTCCAACAAGTGTCTTTACTGACCTTTTTCGAGGTTGTATTCAAACTTACATGGTCTTTACACCCTGCGTATTGTACTTCTCCCATAATTTCTTTTCTACTTGCTAACTGGGCAACTAGGTCGTCTCTTCCTCTCACAGCTCTCTTCACTGCAATGGCACTTTCACGACAGACGTTGATATTTTCCTCTATGGTGATCTTCCTCACTATCAGGTTACTGCCAGGCGACATTATTATTTCTTCACCGTCGATAGTCAGGATGTTAGCGCCAAGATACTGAGAACTCTAGTAGGCCTATATACAGGACACTGCCGCTTGCGGCATCACATGCACCGTATTGGAATCGGTCAGGAGACCGAGTGCCGACTGTGTATGGAGGATGACGAAACAGCAGAGCACGTGCTGTGTTCCTGTCCGGCAGCGGATAGGACTAGACACCTGCTCTTTGGCAAGGTAAAGCTTGCTCCAGAGGATCTGGATCGACTTTCGCCCACAAAGGTTATCGACCTCTGCAGGAGGCTGGATTTGTTGGGCGAAATATAAACATTAGGCGTGAGCCACAATAGACCGTTGGTCGCGGTGGAAGGTCCGGTATGGACCACTCACAAACAACCTAACCTAACCTAGCGCCAAGATCAAGTTTAGCGCACTGACCTTGAAGTATGTTTAAGCCAATTATAATCGGGCCTGATATGGCGTCGACTATGGCTCTTTGTTTTGCCTTCCATGTCCCAATTTGCAGCTCGACATCAGTTTTGCCAAATACCTGTATCCGATCACCACTGACTGCATTTACTCTGTACACTCTATCTGGCTCTCTTACGCGCCATCTTGGAACCATGTCGCGGCGTATAATTATCCTAGGTGCCCCTGTATCGACGACCATCTGGGTCTTATTACCGCTTAAGAATCCATCTACGACGAGACCACTGCCAGAATTTCTAACTTGAGAAACAGTTACGGGCCTTACCTTCACTTTCTCCCTTGCATGTGATCTTAGAGCCCAACATTCGCCCCTTATATGTCCCACCTTGCCGCAGTTCCAGCAGCGCAAGGCATTTGCACGGTGAGCTCTTATTGGGTGTCCATGAGACGTAGGCCTTATTTGTTCTGCTATTTTCTATAGTAGCTGCATGATCTTGGATAAATCTATTTTAATTTTTTCTTGGACTTGGAGACTTCACATGACTTTTTGACGCTTGCTTTACTGCTCCAAACTCCAAGCAATGTACTAAAGCATCGTTCAAGTTTTTGTGTCTCGCCATGCTCAGCGCCTGTTGGGTGTCGGTATCTCTGATACCGTCAATGAAGGTTTGCAACGACAGCTGGTTTAAAAACTCCATCGGGGCTATGGGGTAGGCTAATCGTGTCAGTCTGACAACGTCGCTGTTACCAACACACTTTACAACCGGCGTCTGATCATAGAAGTAACAAAGTAATAAGCATAAGTCTCATAGATTGGTGTGACTATATATTAGCAAACACAAGTTTTGACCAGACCGTACTAAGCTATTAAAACCAACAATAATTAAAGTGTCCATGGATACAAAGTCTTTGGTGGTTTCTAATGATAAATCATACCGTTTATGAAGATCGTTATTAGCACTTCTGCTACATGAAGATGAAAACGGAGGCTAGGATCTCAGAAAGCTCCGAGATCAGAAATGGTCTCAACATGTACTAAGTTCATATCGGCAATAAAATAAATCTGGCGATATAAGTTAACTTAATTAGGGAATGCAACCACCTTACGTTTGTTCACATTAACAGACAGTTTATTAGAGTTGCACCAAGAGTAGGTTTTGTTAACTTTTATCTGAATGGTTGTGCAATATACATTTGTTTCAACAAAACAGAACAGCCGTGGAATACCCATAACATTATCAAGGTCTTTAACAAAAACAATAAAAAGTAAAGGACCCGACACGGAACCTTGGAGCACACCTGAAGTAACAGGAAAGGTATAAGACGAATATTCCACATACCAAACATAGTTCAGTGTTCCATTCCATATAAGTAGGAACCAAATAAGGACACTAGGGAGTAATGTATGCCAAAATTATGTAGTTTTAAGCAGCGAGCACCGAGTCGAACTCTTTAGTAAAATCAAAGTAAACAAGATCATCTGGCAACCTACATCAAGTCTGTTAGAAACATATTGACTGAAGCAGCAAAGGTTAGTGGATGTTGAACGATTCTTCACAAATACATGCTGATTTCTGGTTGAATACCAAAAAATATGGGGAGAGCTTCAAGCATATATACCACATTCAAAGACTTAAGTGAAGTTGGACATAATTACAATCTGCTGATAGTTTAAAAAAAAGTGACTTGTCACCACTTTCCACCACATGCAAGACTTTCAAATCTTCCAAGCATCAGGATATGTACAAGTCTGCAAGGAAAGACAAAGATTGTTGGTAAAGGTTTAACAAATAAATGGCCGCAGTCCTCAACAGCTACATTGAGCTGTGGCAAAATTTAACTTATTTTTTATGAATTAAATTAAACATTTTGATTAAATGAGTTGTGTGTATGTAACAATTGACAGGTGTAAGCTACCACTGCAGCTTCTTCAAAGTCTCCACAAGAAATACATGAATTAGTTTATCCTGTCTTAATTGAACCCAGCCTGACTTGATTTGGAATGTTCTAGTGTAGCCTAATCTAAGCTTACTTACTCCAGCTTCAGTTCTCTTCACTAGTTTATGTATTATAGTTTGTGGAATTAATTATGTCACAATGGTCTTTAAACTTGCATTGTTTTTCATCATAGAGTTTATAAACTTTAATTATTTGGAAGTTAAGAATTTATACGCTCTTTTATTACAGATTTTACTAAAGTAGATTGCGGACCAAACTTTGAGGTTGTTAAGATCGATCTCAAAGTTTCTGAAGTCTTAAAGAACATCGGGAAAATATCACCATTATATCAACACTTTAGTATCAAGCCATCTATTTTAGATTTTATATATGAGAAAAATTATAAAGGTGAGTTGTTTTATTTGTGTAAATTAATATTTGTTATTTTATAATTAATACTAGTCTCATAACCTTTATAAGTATACAAAACTAAAGTCTGTATTGAGGTACTGAACTACAAAGAGTTTGTCCTTATCATGCATAAAGTAATGATTTTTATTTTTGTCTTTTTATATCACAATTTAAAGTGCTACACAGTAAAGTAAACATTACTTAAATGTATCTTACAGAGGGTAAAAAGAATTAAATTTGATTATCTAATCAGAGTATGATAAAAAAGTTGTTTATAAAATCCTTTAAAAGCATTATTTTATGTAAAAAAATATGTAAACAAGTACACTTTTATTAAAATGTAACCTTTGGTTGATTGTGCATACCGTTAGTCTTACTCCATCCATTCCAGTCTTTGAGCTTTTTAAAACCGTTGGAAAATTTTAGAAATTTTGACTATTAGCATCTTTTTTTCTAAATTATAACCCTCAGAGTGCCCCCACGTGCACCACTACTTCACAAAATAAATCGTATTTTGCGTTTTAATGAATTTTCTTTAAAAAAATTCACTAATGAGGAGATCCTGACTTTTGAATTTTGAAAAAATGTCTTCAAATGAGCGCTAATTAGGCCCCCTAGAACACATATCCGGGGTCAGTTTTCATTTTTATATGTATATATATATATATATATATATATATATATATATATATATATATATATATATATATATATATATATATATATATATATATATATATATATATATATATATATATGTATGTATATATATATATATATATATATATATATATATATATATATATATATATATATATATATATATATATATATATATATATATATATATATATATATATATATATATATATATGTATGTATGTATCACACCGATAACTCAAAAAATAATGGGCCGATTTTGACAAAATTTGGTGAATACCTTCCTTTTGTAAGTGGCTTGGATAAGTTCGTTAGCCAGGAAAATGGGCCGAGGTTTTCCCCTGAAAATTTTGTGTTTTCTTTAGAAAAAAATTCATATCTCCGGAAATAACAAAGTAAGGGCAACCAAATTTGGTACATCGTTTTATATCGTTATAGTAAATGACCTACCAAAATTTAGTGCTGTAGGTCAAAAGACAAAAAAGTTATGGGCATTTAAAGACAAATAAATTGGGGTTTTCCTCAAAACGTCAAAGTGACAATTTAAAACGTCAAAATTCGCAACATTTAGGCAAAGAACTTGAATCTAATACGTACTATGGAAAGAAAATATGTCAAGAAGAAGGTTTTACAAACCCTAAAGTCTTAGTTCCAACCGTCATTGTCCTTCATTTTACTAAAATGTTTCCAGACAATCCATTTCAAATAGACCCTTCTCTGATGCTTGGCAGTAGTCTTAGCTATAGAGTTTATCGTTTAATGGTATATAACTTTCGTCGAATTTTCGTAAAAAATCAATAAAGCTCAATATATCCGTTATTCTACAAGATATGAAAAAAAAAATTGTATACATTAATTATAGAGTGACTTGAGCTACATCTTAAAAAATATTTCTACAATCACAGGGTGGCCCATAAGTCGTTGGTGATACAAATAATTTTTTTTAGTCGAAAACGCCTTATGTTTTTGCATTTTCCATCGAAATATAATGCATGTTTGTAAGTAAAGAAATTCTGGACGCAGCAAGTGCGTTATGGTAGCGAATTTTGATTAAAGGCTTCATATTTGAAAAGCTCAATTTGCTATTAACCTATAAGGTTGACCAAGAAACAGATTTTTTCGGTTACACTTTAAGTTACCTTTCGGAAATTTTTGTACGTTTTCAAACAATAAAGTTATTTTGATGAAACATGGCACATTGTTTCTACTATATAGGCTATAATGGTAATCAAATTTTATGCCTACTTTCTGAAAAAAAACACACATATTTGCTATTTAAAACATTTTTATGAAAATTCAGTACCATAACGCACTTGCTGCGTCCAGAATCTTTTCTTTATATGCTGTTAATATTTACTCGTGCACAAATTTTTAAAATCTTATCTTTAGCGGTTTTAAAGATAATTAAGGAAAATCGCTTTAAGTGTAACAATTTGAACGCACTGTATCTCAGTATCGAGACCTTAAAGTGAAAAATGTTATACGAACTATCTTAAATATTTTTTTCAAGAGCAACTCACACACCAATTTTTTTAAGTATAATGAGGACACCTGTATATCGATTTTGGACGCAGAAATTTGTTAAATCTATTTTTAAAACCTATAATGTTCTCAAGTGGAAAAATTGAATTTAAATCATTTCTCAATGTTGTGTTGAAGAACTCTGAAATGACTTAAGTTCCAAGACATTCTATTATGATATGGATCAATAATAAAGTTGTTAAACAATAATTTATTGGTTCTTATGCATGAATTCTTGTTTGTATAGGTATATTAACTGGAGAAGTGTCACAACTCAATCCTACAGCTACAGAAGTAGGTGATGCATTTGATACAGTTTATGTCTGCAAGCCCAAGAAACCACCACCTTTATTTATTATAAGCAGCAAAGAATGTCCTCCACCAATCTGTCCTGAAGGATTCATTACCTTCTTTGAAGATACCAGATTTGTGAACAAACAGTGTCCAAGGTAAATATCAGTGTTACTTTTGTGTATAATGATAAACTTGTCTGCAGCAATTGTAATAAGAAACTGTATATTATTTACTTATTTCTTACACTTTATAATTATACAGAATGCCTAACATAAAACCCTCATATATAAAAAGGGTAAAAAAAAACCATCCAGACAGCTACAGACCAATCACCCTTCTCAGTAACATTTCTAAGATAATAGAGAAGCTATTGGCTGAATGCATCTTGGAGTTTATGACCAAGAATGGTGTGTTATCTACCAAACAAAATGCGTATTTAAAAATGCGCTCAACTGACAGGGCAATATATCAGCTGTTGGGGGAAATCATTGATTCAATAAACCACAAAAAGTGATGTCACAAGCCAATATGGTTCAGCAACCAACTTACTTTCCACGCATCCCAACACACAGCTCAAATCCCTTGGATCTCCTTCTTACTACAAAACCTGAATGCTATAAGATATCAGTCACCGCCCCCCTTGGTCGCTCAGACCACGACATGGTCACTGTTTCCTGCGCAATGTAACCCGAGGTCACACAGTCATCACACCCACGTATCGTTTGGCACTACAACTCCGCGAACTGGGACCAAATACGGGATTAGTTTTCCTCATTTCCATGGGCGCCTGTCTGCTTCTCTCATCCTGACCCCTCTGATATCTCACAAAATGTCACCGAAATCATCCAAGCTGGCATGGAATTATTTATTTCACGTACACAAAAAACCTCTTCAGCCACTCAAAAGCTCTGGTTCTCTAAATCCTGTGACAAGGCCAGACTTGAAAAGGTCAAAGCTCACAAAACGCTTCTACACAATCCCAGTCAAGGAAACCGTCAAGCATGTAATGACGCAAGAAACCGCTATATCCGCATTCTTTCTGAGGCAAAAAACTCCTTTAATAACCACATCAAAAACAAAGTCCTCTCGAGCTCCAAAGGCAGGAAACCCTTTTGGACTCTTAGGAATAATTTTGCAAGAGCACGTTCTCATATCTTGTTTCAGGGGATGAAATTGTTTCTACCGCCCTCGGCAAGGCTGACCTTTTTGCCTCGTTGTTCGCTGGCAATTTTACTCTCAACCCACCTCCAAATGTTCAACCACCAACAGTTTCCAATGTTGCACATAGAATGACAGATATCATTTTCAGAACTAAAAAGGTACAAAAGATGCTCTATTGTCTTAATACCAGAAAAACCTCTGACCTTGACGAGATCCCAGCAATTGTTCTCAAAAAATGTGCACCAGAACTTGCTCCTGTCCTGACTCGTCTGTTTCAGACATCTTACAATAGAGGCATATTCCCTAGTAACTGGAAAACTGCTCGAGTACAACCCATCCCCAAGGAAGGATCCAAAGTGCTTCCTAGCAACTACAGGCCTATTTCTCTCCTTTCAGTCGTCTCTAAAGTCATGGAAAAGTATGAAAACACCAAATTACTAAAATTTCTTGAAAAACACAGTCTAATCCACGACAGGCAGTCTGGATTCCGTCAGCGCAGATCAACTGCCGACCTCCTTTCCCTTGTCACACATTCTTGTCTATGGAACTGCACAGTGAATCCTAGATTATCGTTCTAGACATATCCAAAGCATTCGACCAGATCTGGCACGCAGCGCTGCATTTCTGTTGTCGTGGATGGCCATTCCTCTAAACTGTATCCAATTAATGCAGGAGTCCCTCAAGGTTCAGCTTTAGCCCCTACTTTGTTTTTTCTCCACATCAATGACCTCCTCTCTAGCACATCCAACCCAGTTCACAGTTACGTGGATGACAGCACCCTTCACTCACATCTGTCTCTTTAGCCCAATTAGATGAGGATCGCAGACTCATGGAGGGTTCTGTCTCTGTGGATCTCCAAAAAATATTAGACCGGGAAAGTAGAAATCTGGTATAATTCAACTCCACCAGATCTCGGTCTTGCTTTCTATATCATAAGAGATACACCAGCCCTAGACCCACCACAATGAACAATCAAGTTATTCATAAAGTAATAAGTCCTTTTCACTTGTTGGCATTTCTGTGAATCGAAATTTCAATTGGCACCAACATGTCACATCAATTGCAGTAGTGGCTGCTAAAAAATTAGGTTTCCTTTTCCGGGCTCGCAAATTTTTTTCACCAGCTAATCTCTATACCTTATATAATTCACAAATAAGGCCAAACCTCGAATACTGCTCCTGCCGCTTCTACACTCGCTATCCTGGACTCCATTCAGAAGAGAGCTATACGTCTCATCGGTGACCTTACCCTCACCCAAAGGCTGCCATCCCTTGCCCACCGATGTGCCGTTACCTCTCTCTTTTTTATAGATACCTGCATGGGCACTGCTCAGTGTAGCTTTCTTCCATAGTGCCTCCACCTGCTGCTCCCAACACATCTACCAGGGCAACAGAGCGGATGCACCCTTTTACTGTCCAGGTCACCAGACATAGAACATCTTGTTGTGTCCTCTCTTTTGTCACAAGCACTTTCAAGTTGTGGAATTTTGTACCGGCACATGTTTTTCCTTCTCCTCCGAACTTCCACACCTTCAAGTCCAGAATTAACAAGTTACCTTTTTCCTCCTTGTCGACACCAACGGTACGACACTATTTAGGCTGTGAGCCCTCGTGGTGTGTTGTTGAAATAAGAAAAATAAAAAAATCATACACGCGTTTAAGTAAATGCAATACAGAGGTAGCTAATAAGATTGTGAAATCTCCTGAGTAACTCATCAAAAAAGTGTAAAACCTCAAACTGTAAATAATAGTTAAGTTGAAAAGTGTACATAGTGACAATACAGCATATATAAATATAACTAAATTAAAATCTCCTGGAATCCAGTGCACCAGAGTTTAATATACACTCCACATACAGTCCACACCTTCAACATATTCTTTAAATACTAATTAACAAAGCCTACTAATTACCGACTGTGGGATAAACCCACCTGCAAATCATTGGGGATACGAAACAAGCTCTTTATCCCCCAAAAACATGTGCAGATCTTTTATTTAAGACAATGATGATCTTTTTTTATTTATTTTTATTTCAACAACACACCACGAGGGCTTACAGCCTAAATACTACCGTACTGTGGGTGTCGACAAGGAGGAAAGAGGCAACTTGTTAAACCTGGACTTGAAGGTTTGGATGTTCGGGGGAGAAGGAAAAACATGTGCCAGCAAGGAATTCCACAACTTGGAAGTCCTCGGGACAAAAGAGTGGGCATAACAAGATGTTCTATGTCTGGTGACGCAGACAGTAAAAGGGTGCATTCGCTCTGTTCCCCTGGTAGATCTGTTGGGAGCAGCAGGTGGAGGAACTATGGAAGAAAGCTACGCTGAGCAGTGCCCGTGCAGATATCTATAAAAAAGAGAGAGGTCACCAACGGCACGTCGGTGGGCAAGGGATGGCAGCCTTAGGGTGAGGGTATGGTCACCGATGAGACGTATAGCTCTCTTCTGAATTGAGTCCAGGATAGCGAGTGTAGAAGCGGCAGCGGCACCCCAGATGTGGGAGCAGTATTCATCGATGATTCTCCAAATTGGCATCATAATCATTATATGTTACAGATATTTTTGTTTTCCTCAACCGCCAACAGACTCCATTTGTGAAATAACAGGAAAAACAGTTACAACATTTGATGCAGTTGTTTACAAGAATGCCATATGTGACCACATATTAGCTAGAGATATGAATAACGATGAATGGCAAATAATTCGTAAGTATTGTTTTCTAAATATTAATTATTGATTATTAATCAGTTTGTATTCATTTATTATTTCAGTTAAAAAAGATTGCTCGGGTGTGTGCACCAACAACCTAATAATACAGCTACAAAATCACACATTTATCATACACTCCAACTTCTCTCTTGACTTTAACAACTATCCATACAATATAGACCATGTCAAAGAAATGGGATTGCACTTCCAAACATTCCAGATGTACCTAAACGGCAAGAACTTCCTATTTATCTCCAATAAACACGGTTTCTGGATACTTTGGAGCCAGTATGACAGCATCAATATCGGTGCTTTCTATAAGCTGTCTGGTAAAGTTGATGGTCTGTGTGGTTATTTCAATAGTGAACCAGCCGATGATAAAAAAGCCCCCAATGGAAAAGAATTACGAACCACTGCAGAATTTGTAGATAGTTGGGCGCTCACACCAAAGTTAGCTAAGTGTGAAGCTAGTTATTGTTCAGAAGAAACACAAGAAGATGCTTGGAAGATGTGTAGTTATGTAAGGTAAGAGTTGCTTATTTCTCTGAAGATTTTTATTTTTGTATTTTTCCCCCATTTTAGTGAATTTTCATTATGAAAATTCACTAATCGAGAGGTATTGATGGTAAGACTTTTGAAAATTTCTTCAAATGAGCGCGAGTTAGGGCCCAACCCAAAACGAAGGTCAGTTAAAAAGTTTATATATATATATATATATATATATATATATATATATATATATATATATATATATATATATATATATATATATGTATATATATATATATATATAGTGTCCCAATAGTGTGTAATTCCTCTATATATCCCTTAACCTTAGAGCTAGCCGAATAAACTTTCAACAAAAGTTTCTTGTGGTTATCTAAGCTATATTGAGAAAATATATTCAGCTTTATGGAACTTCCGTTTGCACCAGAAGTAGCTATCAACTTTGTTATTTTAAATGGAATGCTATACTTTTTATTGCATTTTTGAATATAGATTAAAAAATAAGTATAACCTTGTGTAGCATCCCCTATAGCGATCTTTGATATTTTTGAAAATATTACGACTTTCTTTTTTCTATCTCCGATTTATGTGTTACTTGAAACGTCTGCTGTGAGCTGAGTTTTGAGTTTTGCTACCTTAAATTCTAAATATCAATAGACGACATTTAATACTTTAAAATGGTTAAAGAATAATTTATCATCATTGTACAGAGTATGTTATTTTGGGGTTACAGCATATCTAACTTTAAAGCAGCATAACTTGTGTTTTTCAAATGGAACACCCTGTTTTTTATGGATTAATCAGGTAGATAATTAAATTCTGCATTGACGTAGAAGGAGATCCAAAGGATTTGAGCTGTGTGTTGGGATGCGAGGAAAGTAAGTAGGTTGCTGAACCATATTGGCTAAAGAATTGCTGACTGCGAAGGCCTCCGCTACTCTCCCTTGTGGATCGGTTTTTGAAGATCCTAGCCATTCCTTATTATGGACATTGAAGTCACCAAGAATAGTGACCTCGGAGGAAGGATATTCAGAAATCAGATGGTCGGTTTTTTCAGAAAGGTAGTCGAAGAAAAAAAAAAAAAAAAGACAAAGTTGTTGTCAAAAGGTGACCGGTAAATGCAACAGATGAATTTAGTTGCAGACCTGAGAGAGAGAGTTTCATCCAAAGTATGTCTTTTCTTGCAGGGTAGATTGCTACGGATGTATGCACACACACCTCCATGCAATCGAAAGGAAGTAAGGAGCTCATACCCCGGAAAATTAAGGTGATTAGTGGCTGCTTTGGCACTGATTTGGAGGAAATGGTGGACGGAGTTCAGGTTAGAATTTAGGCCACATATATTCGAGAAGGATATGTTAAATCTTGATGCCGGCGCCCCCTTCACACCCCTCTCCTGGAGATCCGAATGGAGGGGTATTTTATCTCCGGAATCTTTTGTACAAGGAGGAACCATCATCATTTTTGTTTATAAGGGAAACCAACTCATACACCAGAACCAGAAACGTCCGTTGGGACTTCACCAGCCTCTTGATGTAAGAGGTGGTACCTCCTCAGGTGTGAAAAAAATCCTTTACTATCGCGTAAAGGAAAATTCCACTACCACCTGCCGGGGTTCCAGAATTCCGTCCTGGGGTACCACCCATTTTATTGCCTATTAATACCAATAGGTACGCTATAGTTTTTATATTCTTCTGTGTTTTAATGATACTTAAATAGTTTTTGGATAAGGAAAGGAGGCCCCAGCTACTGCCCTTTTGCAGACCAACATCTTTACCAGTTTAAAAGGGACAGTTTTACTAAACCATCCTTTATTCTTTTTATTCAATAAGTCTTTAAATGCTTCCTGAGCAAAAAGAAGATGTTTCTAAATGTTGTCCTGTGGTTCCCTAACTGGCTTGTTAGTTAAAAAGTTTAGAAGTGTTTGTTTCGTTCTCTGTAACGGGTTTCGGCACATTATAGCATTGTCAGACTATGTCGAAAAGGGGGAAACCGGTTAGGGAGAAGAAAACAAACACTCGCGAAGCCAGTGAAGAAGTATATACATCTGTATGTAATATGGGAGAGTTTGATCAAGTAAGGGCAACAACAATTAATGACATAACTTTTAGTTCAATTCCCCTGATTAGATGCTTAAATATTTTTGTTGTGGAAAGAATTAGTTCTGGACTTCTACCCTGCGGCATACAATCAACCTTGGTGTTGAAAATGCTAGGTTTACTTTGAAGCTGTTTAATTTTTCATATAGTAGATATATAAGTATTTGTTTGATGCACTTAATTATTTCTGAGAAGAGACTAATTGTCTGATTATTTTCTATACATTTTTAGGGATACAGTCTTCTCCGAGTGTGCACGGTTGATGGATATCGAAGTGTTCATGTCACATTGTGTGGAAACTGCATGTGAATGTCTTGAAGGTAACAGTGAGAATGTATCAGCCAAAAGCAATTGCCGATGTCAGGCATTACAATCATTTGTTATCAAATGTATGATGATAGACCCAAAAGTAGATTTACCAGACTGGAGAATCAAAATGGACTGTTGTAAGTATTACATTCTAGTTTATAACTAAAGGAAGATGCTTAAATAAGTTGCCAATTATATTATCTACACCTTGAAAAATATTTAATGAGATCACATAGACAACTTATTGGATTTGCAATGTACGTGGTGATGAGATGTTCATGGAACAGAAAGCTATCCAGGAGGGCGTCCCTAGGCGTGGAAATATATTTTAATATTATTTAAATTTATAATTAAAAACATTTCAATTCGCTACCATAAATTAGAGTAATTTTTATGTAGTTAAGTAGGTCACATAGATATTGTAATCGTTGACATTGAAATCATCATCACTTCATATGTTTATATAAACAATACGCAAGTTTGCTGATGGCAGCTTGCAATACTACATGACTTAATTTACCGTCTTGAGTAATGCTGACTAATTATGTTTACGTATTATTAAGAAGTAGTAAGTCTATATATAGAGGTGTTTGTAAATATTAAGAGAGATTTTTTAGATTTAATTTATAGTTATTAAGAGATCTTTTGTTAGAGACTTTATTCATTTTGTTAAATTAGATCGTTGCCATGTCTGTCCAGTTCAAATTCTAACAGTTATCCCGATAAAACCCCCATTATCCTCTGCTCCTTAAACAGAGATGAATAATGATGTTATTAGTATAAATGCTGGAATTTGAATTGATGAAACATTTGTGTCTCAATCTGTAAGTGAACGCCATCCTGAATTAGGCCGTTCTCTGCTCACACCTTAGGTTTATTGGCGTTGTAGATTATACGAATCATAGTTTTTTGTTTCATTTTCATAGATGGCTCAGTGGAAATGTGTGTGTAAGTCGAGACAAAATTTACAAATTGTATTGCCCACTCTATTTTTGACTTTAAATCAATTTGCGAATAAGTATAAATTCATCAAAAACTTTCTAAAAATGGCATACCTTTGATGGCTCACAAAAAATTATATATAGAGGTGTAAGTCGAGGCAAAATTTACAAATTGTATTGCCTACTCTATTTTTAATTGGACTTTAAATCAATTTGCGAAATAAGTATAAATTCATGAAAAACTTTCTAAAAACGGCATACTTTTGATGGCTCACAAAAAATTCGTCTATTTATACTCTCCATAGAGATTCTAGATCTTCTACACCAGTCACTTCTGGTCCCTTCTAGAAATATAATTCCAGTGTGTTCGCTCTTACCAACACACTTTATAACCGACATCTGACCATAAACTTTCTCATAGACAAATGTGTCACTATTGAGAATTATTTTCCAGTATTACACATTTGAAAAATTCACCATTTATGTGTTTGTATTAATTTTCTATTGTTTCAGCTGTGCCTTGTGAAGCACCCTTTGTGTATCAAGACTGTTATCAGAGGAAATGTGAATTAACATGTGACTCTGCATCGAACCAAGATCTTTGTCCTTATTTACCCAGCTTCTGTTTGTCAGGATGTTACTGCCCGCAGGGTACAGTTAGAAAAGGTGACGCTTGTATAAAACCATCTGATTGCAAGAACTGCGAGTGCAATGTGTTGCCTCACTTGCAGTATGTTACTTACGATGATACCAACTTTACTGTCACTGGAAATTGTGTTTATATTATGTCGAGAGATGCCTTATTGAACCATTACGATGAACATAAATTCCAGGTTAGTTAACTGTTATGATTTTTCTTTTGTGATAAATACAAAAGCTACCATAGCTTACTTTGCACAACAATAATGTATAATATAAGTTTCAATCTCAACACTATAGTGATGAAAATAATAATATTAAAATACTTTGTGGTTAACCCGGCGTCCCATAAGCGAAATTTTGTCACCTGTTCTGACACGCAGGGGAGTATATTAGTGCAGGTGTATCGGATGTGTGCCTTGCAGACCATAATTTGGTTTACTGTGACGTGAATATCAGCTGTGAGAGACATTCAAGGCTTAGACAATATCGTTCTATCAGTGATATAAATTATAAACTTCTTGCGGAAGATGCTAACAACATTGACTGGCAGCGTATATATTCGACAGTTTGTAAGAAACATGGGATTACTTATGTGGCCGTATTATAGAATTATTTGCCAAACATGCTCCGCTTATCACTAAGTATGTGTGTGCAAACAAGTCAAGGAACCTTGGTTTTCGGGTGAGTTATCAAAATGCAGAAAAGCAAAACTTAAAGCTTGGAACAAATACTTAAAAACAAAGGCCGACTTAGACAAGAGACATTTTTGCAATTTAAGAAATTTATATAATAAACTGCTTGAGACAGAAAAGAGAAGTTATTACAATAACGCTATAGAAGATATAGGAATGAATACAGGGTGTTGTGGCAAAGCCTGGGAAATTGGAGAAGTGTGGACCCATAATACCTAGAAAACTGCAAGATGCTGAATGTATTAACAATCACTTTGTGAACTCTGTAAGACTGTCACCTGCTGATGATGAATACGTGAGAATGTTCAGCAGCAATAAGTTTAAAGAAGACACATCATTTATATTTGGCCTTCCAAAAGTTGAGGACGTCATGAACGCAGTTAAAAAACAGAAACCTTACCTTGCAGGTTAGGATGGGGTTTAGGTCTGAAATATTGAGTTCAGTGAGTCAGTGCAAAATACAGGCCTACGCGGACGATACTCAGTTATATTATCACTTTCCAAAAGAAGACTATTTACAAGCTTGTCAATACATTAATGAAGCTCTAGTAGCGGTTCGAGTTCAGTCCTTAAAACATAATTTGATGTTAAATCTGAGCAAATTTCAACTGATGTGTTTTGCAAATAGAAACAGCAAACAATTTTTTATCGAAAATTTTAAAATTCATATTGATAATGTTGTAGTACCTTTCACGAACAAGGCTAGCAATCTGGAACCTGTTTTTGATAGTGATTTGAGGTTTGAAGATCATCTAAAGCTCATACTTGGGAGAGCATACTGTGGTCTGAGGCTTCTATATTGTAACCGATTCTTACTAGTCCAGAAAGCGAGAAAGTTGTTATGTGAGTCTCTTGTCTTGTCACACTTCAACTTTTGTGATTTCATTTATGGTTCTTGTCTAACCCAATTTAATAAAGATAGAGTGCAAGAAGTACAAAAAAGCTGCTACCGTTTAATATATGGGGTCAGAAAGCATGGTCCAATTACATATAAAATACAAGAGGACGGATGTCTTAATATGAGCTCTAGAAGACTACTACATTTGGGAACTTTTACACATAAAATTGTGAATGACCCCGCAGCACGTTCATCTCTCAGACAAATGTTTACACCTCATAAACGCGTTCACTCCAAATCAACTAGATTTAATGAAAATTTTGTTTTGCCACATCATCGGGCAGCCATGTTTACACGTAGCTTTATCTATAAATCTATTTCTTTGTATAATCGACTACCTCAAGAATTTAAAATGCTCAATATCAACAATTAAAACAATTAAAATTGTTTTTGCTCAACAACCAATAAGAGGTTGGTTTCCATGTGGTGGGCATCGATGCTGGGGTGTTTTGGGTGGTTCCATTCTTAGTTTAAGTTTTGGCCTTTAGTTGGGACTCCTCAGAAATTTAGGCAATTTATAATTTTTCTTCAGATTTACTTGTTAATTTTATTTTTTGTTTTTCTTTCCTGATGATTCACAGTTGCATGTAATGTGCCCTGTTGCCACTGACAGTTGGGGTTGAGTGTTAATAGCTCTGCTAGACTTCGCCCTTTCCTGATGATGGTTGTGGCGTTGTAATACGAATGATAATTTAGTTAATAAAGGCGACATTTATTTATTTATATATTATGCTGTCGCATAATATAGTAGACATGTAGACAACATAAAGCCAAGTCTCTATAAAAATGATTTTAAAATAGTTTCTTTTATCTTTAAACTTAAACATAAGACGTCATATAAGTCATTGCAGTCACAGTTGATTTGCCAATTTACCACCCATGAATCTGTGTTGACACAGGGTAATAAAGTTGTTTTTGTCAAAATAGTTTAGCAATTGCTGTTTTATCAGAGACTCAATTATCTTTGATAACATGGGCGTTACTGATATGGGCATCAAGCTGTTGACATCCCCGTGCTTAGGTATTGCAACAGTGTTGGCCATCTTGAAGCCACCCGGCAATACACCCACACTAAAACATCTATTAATCAAAACTGTGAGAGGTGCTGCTATAGCCGTGATCATAGACTTCAGCATATACAGGCTCGTACCATTACAATCTGTGGAGTATTTAGATTTCAGGCTTCTAGTTGTTATTAGAACGTCTTCGTCAGTGATGTCTTTCAGGAAAAATGACTTTGAGTTGTTGATTTTCATATTGTTCAGTTTACTCGAAGATTCATATTTATTAGGTTTCAGCGCCGATGTGTCATCTATAAATTGTCGGTTTGTTTTGTCAACATATATCTAAATACTAGTCCTTCTTTTATCGCGACTTGTAGAATCTATCCCATTCCATGTTGCTCTCACCTTGTTCTCTGCCCTGTAAATGTAGTCCGCCGCCTGATGTCTCTTTTCCTGCGATATCTTGTCCCTGTATAGACCTAGCATAGCCTTGTAGTCTGCATCAGAACAGTCATCTTTCCTAACCCGTGCAGCCACTTGCAGTGTATCCAGTGTTGCCTTCATCCTCTCCAACTCCTCTCTATACCAGCCAATAGTCTGACTATGTATCTTTAATTTCCTTTTTCTCTCGGGGCAAAAGGCCTCAAACGAGGATACCAGAATCTGCTGAATGAATCTGCTTAATGATAATAAAAGGTAAATAGTCTTATTTTTTGCAGGTTCTCGTCACAAATGCACCATGTCAGAATAAAATAAATAAAATGTGCGTCGGAAAACTCACAATTTTATACAAAGGCCATAAAATATTCATTCTGTTGGATAAAACAAAAGAACATTTATCAATGATCATTGACAGTGAAAGAATTGTGAATTTGTCTGGACTTCCCAACTGGATTTCAGTCACTCAGACACCAGCGAAACATTTCAAGGTGCTTCTGAAAGATGTTAAAGTTGAGGTAAGTGAACAGTCTTGTATTCTAGTAATGTTTCTTTAAATTTGCGCAACTATTTTTTATTATGGCTAGAATTGAAAATTCGACTTAAAAAAGGATAAAAAATTTAAATTGCTTGCACAAGCAGATCCTATTTTTTTTCCAGCTGAAATTTAACGGAGAGCTGATCAAATGGGCTGAATCTATCCAACGTTTCAGTTTTATTTTTACCCTCCCACATGATTTTTTGAAGCATATCCTTTACAGTTTTATAAGTTTTATCAGACTCATGAACTTTAGTAGGCTACCGGCCTTTTGTTTTTTATAAAAACCAAGCGCTGATCTCTGTTGTCGGCAAAAAAACGGTGTCACAATCAGCTTCTTGTAAGGCTAACTGGCTTCGGGGCTGTTTTATCGTGGTCAAAGTCACTTAACGGGTTTAGCATTTCAAGCAACACCAGCTGTAAAGGTTTGAAAGTATCAAGATTCTTGTTCTTTAATAATTTGGCTATCTTGTATATGGTTTCTTGGTTTCTGTATGCATGTGGTAGGAGGGCCCTCTCGAAGAACATACGAAAGACAGACCAAAGAAGAAGGCTATCCTACAATATACATACAAGAAACCATGGACAGATGTCCAAATTACTGAAGAATAAAGTTGCTGGCACCTTCTTTATGTGTAGAAGCTAATTCATAAATGCCTTTTTCTTTCACTTAAATAATAAATCACGTGTCATCAATAAAGTAACTAATATTGTGTTTTTGTCAGGTATCAGTTTATTATCCATCTCTTGGGACTTCAGTGAAGACACCCTCTCAATTATACGAAGGAAAATTAGAAGGATTATGTGGAAATTGTAATAAGGAACCTAAAGACGACCTAACACTACCCACAGGTGACATAACTGACGACATAGACGAATTCTCTGAAAGCTGGCTGTACGAGCATCTTCCTGGAGGTCAAGATCCTGAACAGTGTGAAAATAAACCCCCAGAAAACTGTACAGAAATACCCATAGATCAAGATCCTTGCATACAATTAGTAGACATAAAGATCTTTGGTCAGTGCCATCCCGTTTTGGATCCATTATTATTTATTGATTGGTGTAAGAAAGATACTTGCAACGGAAGAGCTGAGCAAGCATGTACATCAATCGAAGCGTATGCCAGAGAGTGTGGAAGATTAGGGTTTTGCATAAAGTGGCGTACTAACCTGTGCCCATCAAAACCGTGTCTAGATGGTTTACATTATGATCCATGCGGTTCGAGCTGCCCAAAAACGTGTGACTCCATTGATGGCAAAGCAAAGCAGTGCAAGGAATTACCAAGGGAAGGTTGTTTCTGTCCACCTGAAAAGGTAAGCCACTTGAAAGCTGTTCGTTTATATTAAGAAGCCGTATTGGGCGCAACTTACAGCTGAGAATTCTGGTAAATACTGTATTTCTTTTAACCAACAGTTAAATCCAACTATTTAAATTTTAGTTTATAATTCTAGAATAAATTAGTCCCCATAAATAACAGTTGGTTGACAGTTAATTGACACTTGACAGAAAGCAGACAAACATGGTTTTAACACATTAATGTTGGTTACAGGTTCTAAAAGATGGTAAATGCATATCAGAGAATGAATGTATAGTATGTGATGCAGAGGGGCACCATCCTGGCGACGAATGGAAGCTTGATAAGTGTACGACATGTCATTGCAATGGTACATCTGTCACTTGCCAAGAGATTCAGTGTTCTGGCTCCAACAGTGTATGCCAAAAGGGCTATGTCTCTGTTAGAATGCCTGCTAAGGGTGGAGAATGCTGTGACACTTTTTCTTGTGGTAATTATTTTAACTTATAATAATAATAATCATAATAAACGAAGTTTTAATAATAATAATAATAATAATACACATTTATTGAGAAGGTTTTCCTCCATACAGAAAATACAAGTAAACATACAATAATGAAAAATTCACACACAAAAAAGATATCTCTCCCAATAAATGTAGAGAAAAAAAACTGCCTAAGTCAAAGACTTGTTGGCAGTATAGTTAAATACAATAATGCACAATTTACATTAAAAAAATCTCCCCCAACAAATGGAGAGAAAAAAAACTGCCTAAGTCAAAGACTTGTTGGCAGTATAGCAAAAACAAAACTAATAAAAGCATATATGCACTTTAAAATACCAACATCTAAAAAAACTAAGAGTTTCCAGTCTCCAATCACAGTATACATGCATCAATACCGATATCCACTCCGACCTGCCTGTCCCCAGTTCAAACACACTGTTCTCTCTCCACTCAAAAAAAAACAAACAAAGAAGCAGAGAAACATCGACACTCACACGACCAACCACACACACCTCCAGGCGCACACACACAAAACCACTGACTCACGCAGGAACCAGCGCACACTTGTCCCGTTGTTGTCAATTTCTTCTAAACAAAGAGTGAATGACTTCTAGGGGTATGAAAAATCCAGCTCTAATTGTTTCTTATCTCTGTGTAACTGCCTTCCTCACCTTTTGCGTTTTAAACGAGTGTGTGCTATGTCTAGTAAAATGTGAATGCTCTATTATTGTAAGACTCTCCCGCTGAGCATGCTGAGTGTTTGCAACCGTAAAGTAAAATAGCTCCCTAATATCCATCAAGCAAGTGTCCTTGTATAGACAATCACTATGGTAAGCATAATCTTTACCATGTATCACCTTAACAATACGGTTTTGGGTACTTTGCAGGAATCTGAGATGGGACTCAGACGCACCGCCCCAGGCTAGTATGCCGTAACGTAGAACACTCTCAACTAATGCATGATATACAATACGCAGATGTTTATTATCCAACATTTCCTTAATAAATCTCAATTTGTACAGCAATACCCTAAGTTTTTTAATCAATCTTTGAATATGGAAATCCCATCTCATATGGCAATCTATATCTAGTCCCAGATATAATACTTTGTTCACCTTTCGTATTTCCAAATCACTACCAACACTGATTGCATCATAAGAGGGCAAACAGCGGACGTAAGATGAGAAAGGGACAAACACGGTTTTTGAAAGGTTCACGGTCAACCATCTATCAGAGAACTATGCCATAATCACCTCAAGATCCCTCTCAGCTAGTTTTTTTAGGAAACACCAACTGTCTGCCGTATAGAAAATAGCAGTATCATCCGTGTACCCTACCACTTTGCCCATACAGAGCAATTTAAAGAGGTCATTAATATATATATATATATATATATATATATATATATATATATATATATATATATATATATATATATATATATATATATATATATATATATATATATATATATATATATATATATATATATATATATATATATATATATATATATATATATTAAAAAGCAAGGGACCCAAAATTGTTCCCTGAGGGACACTGAACTCCACTCTTTGAGGGCTACTCTTTGTCTCTTTTATCTTGACTACTTGAAATCTGTCAGTCATATAGCTCTTAAACAACTTATGTTATTTACCTCTTACGCCAATACT
Source organism: Tillus elongatus (assembly GCA_964006375.1). Classification (NCBI taxonomy): domain Eukaryota; kingdom Metazoa; phylum Arthropoda; class Insecta; order Coleoptera; family Cleridae; genus Tillus; species Tillus elongatus. The sequence goes on along the minus strand of OZ023266.1, from coordinate 4,520,935 downwards.
TTCCAGAACCTCCAGCAGTTTCACATGGCTGACAGTGTCAAAAACTTTTTTTTTTATCTATAAAAACACATAATGACGGATGATTGCCTTTGTCAAGACTATCATATATGCTGGAGGTTAGATCGTTTACAGCATCCTGAGTTGATTTATTTTCACAAAAACGATATTGCTTATCAGACAAGAGATTATATTTCCGCAGGTAAGTGTTTAGTCGCTCTTTCAGTATCATCTCCAAAACCTTTGCAACATTGGAAATCAAAGAAATCGGCCTATAATTCGTCACATCTAGGCAATCTTCGCCTTTATAAAAAGGTTTCACAACACCGAATTTAAAAACCCTGGGAAACGTTGCCTCCTCAATACATCTATTATATATAAAGACAAGTGGGGTCAGGATTAGATCCACAACCTGCTTAAGGACCTCTGAATGTATACCATCATGGCCAGGAGCTCTCTAATATAATAATAATAATAATTGTTTATTGGTGTCTTTCCACAATGGTGCATTACACAGGTCATGTACTTATGCATACAACAAAATCACAAAAGTGATAACATACATATTATTCACAAATATACATACAAATCATGCGCATAGGTCAAAACACACAATTAAAACCTACATGAATGTACAGAAACATCACAATGTGGATAAATATCCAAACAAAAAACAAGAAACAAAAAAAACAGCACAAAACAGAACAAGTCAACAAAAGTCCCATGATACATTAATATCAATGCAAATTGAAGTTATAAAAAGTGATAAAAAGTAGCACGGCGTGGGAGCGTCTATTTTATACGATAAGCAAAATATTCATCAAATGAATAAAAAGCATTGCTTATCAAAATGTTCTTAATGGCAGATTTGAATTTGTTGTAATGTAAGTTTCTTATATTATGAGGGAGTTTGTTATAAAATTTCATTCCATAGTGGTTGGTTCCGTTCCTTGTTCTTTTTAAGCGTGTGAAATCGACTGCGAAGTTATCTTTACCGCACATAAGATGACTGTGAATGGTACTGTGCCTAGTGAAGTCTGATTCGTGGCACTTAACATATAAAGGACACTGCAAAATATAGGCACAAGGTATTGTAAGTATCTGAAAGCTTCTAAAGTGGCCACGACAGTCATCTCAATACCCCAAACCGCCCAGGATTCGGATTGCCTTACGTTGGGTTGCGAAAATAAATTCAGAGTGTGGTGAGTGCCCCCATACCAGAATGGCATAAGTTAAGATACTATGCACACATCCATAGTATGCACTTTTTACGGTGGGAGTAGAGACTTGGGCCGAAAGACTCTGCAGGAGAAACATGCCACGGGATGCCCTCTGACATGCATAGATGCAATGTGAGTCCCAAATTAGCTTGCTGTCGACCATAACTCCAAGGAATTTCACAGGCGCTGTATTAGCGCCATTGACGAGATGTGTGCTTTAACGAAAACAATACTCAGATTTTAGGCTGTTCAAGCTAAGCTGATTTGCTGAGAACCAATCCTGACAGACATCTTTAATTCTGCTAATGGTAGAGTGTACTGTATTGATGTTTGGATCTGAGTAAACAAAAGTCGTATCATCAGCCAATAGAATAAAATTACCTAAGTCAGTTGATTTTGGTAGGTCGTTGATATATAGCAAGAATTAAATAGGCCCAAGGACTGAACTCTGTGGTACACCGTATTTTAGATCTAATGTAGGTGATTTTTCACCATTAAAATAGTGATACTGTCGGTATTAAAGCCGTAGAACTGAAGCTTGTTTATTAAAATATAATGAGAGACACAGTCAAATGCCTTAGACAGGTCGAGAAACTGTGCATAGATATGCTCACCCCTCTCGAAGCCCATGCAAACATCATCCATCTTAACGTAACTTAATTTTTGTTTTGCATCATTTGTATAAATTTAAATCAAAAGCATGTTCTCATTAAGAAGTTTTTTATTTCTTCCGATTATGCCATTTAAAAACCTGTTTGTAAACTAAAGATATTAAATACTGTAATGATAACTATTTAGTACTTATAAATTTGGAAGCCCTAGATCACTGATTTTTGTTTTTTGTCTAATATAAGTCCCAGAGCCAACAGAAGGACCCACTTGTGAGCCCCCAGCCAAGTTAGAGTGTGGTACGGGCCAGCTATTGAAACTCGATGTCAAATCTAGTAGATGCCAGCAGTATATCTGTGAATGCAAGCCACCCGAGCAATGTGATCCACCGCAGATGACACAGAATCAGATACTGGAAGATGGGTATCATGCTGTACTAGATACCAATGGCTGCTGTCCTGTCTATAAACTGGTCTGTGAACCTGAGCTATGTGCCAGACCACCTGACTGTCCACAGTATTACAGCTTAAAGAACATGACCATTCCTGGAAAGTGCTGCTCTCTGTACAAGTGCGAACCACCCAAAAACAAGTGTATATATGAGACTCATTTCACTGATAATGAAGCAGGTGGCGAACGACTTTGCGGCCAGTTTGAAAAGCAAACCCTGCTGAAAAATGTGAGTTACTACTACAATTTTTTTATTCCGTTTGGAGTTTTTTAATTATGATAATTCCATCTAGGTTAGGTTTGAATGTGAGTGGGCCATACCGATCCCTTCACCTCGACCATAAGGTCTATTGTGGCTCACGCCTAATAGTCTATATTTCGCCCAACAAAGCCAGCCTCCTGCAGAGGTCGATAATCTTTGTGGGCGAAAGTTGATCCAGATCTTCCGGAGCAAGCTTTGTCTTGCCAAAGGGCAGGTATCTACTCCTGTCCGCCGCCGGACAGGAACACAGTACGTGCTCTGCTGTCTTGTCACTCTCCATACACAGCCGGCACTCAGTCTCCTGACCGACTCCAATACGGTGCATATGGTGACGCAAGCGGCAGTGTCCTGTATACAGGCTGACTAGAGTACTCAGTTGTTGTCTGTTTAACTCTAGAAGTATTTTAGCCCTTAACTCAGACAGGTCATTTATGAAGGCCTTAGAGTGAGCTAATCCTGGCAGATTTTGCCGTTGCTGGCTTGTCATTCTTTCTGTCCAGGTTTTTAAGGTGTGTTTTGCTGTGCATTATGTTATCCCCAGCACCGGTTCTGGTCCGATAAAGTCCCTCTGGGCACCACTCCTGGCAAGCGTGTCGGCCGCAACATTGCCATCATGGTCCGAGTGACCCGGTATCCAGACCAGTGACACCTCATTACAACTGCCCAGTTCGTTGAGGGCAGATTTACAACCCCATACCGTTTTTGAATTGCAACGGTAGGAACCAAGAGCATTTATTGCAGCTTGGCTATCTGTATATATCTTTATCGATTTGTGTGTGCACTGGTTTTCTATGCTTTCCCTTGCACACATCCAGATCGCATATACTTCTGCCTGGTGTATGGTTGCGTACTTGCCGATGCTAACTGATAGTCTAGCATCGGTTTTGCCCCCATATGCACCGGCTCCTACTCCCATATTGGTTTTGGAGCCGTCAGCATACCAGCAGAGATCAAGTCTCAATAGGGTCGTTTGATTTCGTTCCAGTCCTCCGTTTCCGGGAGGACAGTCTTGAAAGACATCTCTACTGATCTTTGTAGGCATCAGGTCTGAGACCATTCCCAGAATCCCATGACCCTCAATGTCATCAGAGAGTCCTGACCCTCCCAGACTGATTTCCTTCGGCATACTGTCGGCCGTTTGTTTTAATCTGTACGTTGTCCACCTCGCCACCCTCTCCAGCCATATTTGAACAGGTGGAATATTAAGGAGGACCTCCAGAGCGGCTGGCCCAGTTCGTTGAGGGCAGATTTACAACTCCATACCATTTTTGAGTTGCAACGGTAGGAACCAAGAGCATTTATTGCAGCTTGGCTATCTGTATATATCTTTATCGATTTGTGTATGCACTGGTTTCCTATGCTTTCCCTTGCACACATTTCGATGGCATACACTTCTGCCTGGTGTATGATTGCGTATTGGCCGAGGCTAGTTGATAGTCTAGCATCGGTGTTGCCCTCATATGCGCCGGCTCCTACTCCCTTATTGGTTTTGGAGCCGTCAGCATACCAGCAGAGATCAGCTCTCAATAGGGTCGTTTGATTTCGTTCCCAGTCCTCCCTTTCCAGGAGGACGGCCTTGAAAGAGAGATCTCTACTGATCTTTGTAGGCATCAAGTCAGAGACCATTCCCAGAATCCCATGACCCTCAATGTCATCAAGGAGTCCGGACCCTCCCAGACTGATTTCCTTCGGCATACTGTCGGCCGCTTGCTTTAATCTGTACGTTGTCCACCTCGCCACCCTCTCCAGCCATATGTGAAGAGGTGGAATATTAAGGAGGACCTCCAGAGCGGCTGATGGTGCGGTGCTTATCGCTCTCTTTTTTCATCAGACAAGCTTGTCTCTGTAGATGAACCAGTTTGGCCCTCGTGATACCACGAAGTGCCTTGGGCCACCAAACTATGGCTCCATATGTTATCATTGGTCTGATAACCAATACATAGAGCCAGTACATCTGTTGGGGGTTTGTTCCCCAGTTATTTCCAGAGATTCTACGGCATGTCCACGGGGACTGTACGTCCCAGTTGAGCTTCTTATCTAGGGTAACCCCGAGATATTTTGGCTGAGCACAGACCTAACCTCGTCTGTTAGTGTCTGTGCTCCCCTAAACCAGATGATGGGAATTCGCATCACACCCTATTCCAAGGTGATAATTGTTCCTCTTGCAGTAGGTGATCAATTTCCGCACCTCTGCTGGAGGTGGTTGTTCTGCATCTCTGTCTCCGGGGAAATAGGTCGAACAGACCACTACTTCCAGCCTGGTCCCCCCGGTTGTGATCATGCGATGGATAGCTGCCATGTCCTTGGTGCAGTATTCTGATAGTGTAAAATACTGCAAGTTGTTTCTGATCCAGATACAGGCTCTGTGGTTGGTACCAGAGCCCACCTCTACTATCTTACCAGAAGTGTTACCCAGCCCTTTAGTTCGGTCCGACCTGGCGGTCCAGGGTTCTTGAAGAAGAGCAATGTCTATCTGCTCCTCCTTTAATTTAATGCTAAGGAGGTATGTTGCTGCCTTTATAATAGGTCTGATGGAAGGATGTATCCTGCCACCTCCTCTATTGGGGCCCATTTTTTTGGTGGATTTGATTCCCCCTGTGGTGCCACTTCCCGAGAGAATAGCCGGGGGGATTGATCCCCCCCACTCTCGGAAGGGCCCGCTTTATTATACAGTGAGGAGGAAGGGTATTCAGAGTGGATAGTGCCCACTCCCACCCCTCCAGTCACCTCACTGAACGTCTTCCTGACAGCACCCTCTCAGGGCTTTGTTGCCCTCTGTTGTGGTGTGCTGCCGTCCGACCGGAGTCGCTTTCCGCTGACGGCACCCTCAGTAGCGGCATCAGACTCCTCGGTTCGTTTTATCGTACCCTCAGGGCCCTCAACCCCCACCCGAGCCGGTCAGGACTCGACTTCCGTTAGTACCTGACTCAAGGCGGTTGAATATGGCACACCCGCCTTGAGCAGACGACTAGGCTGTCTCCTTGCGGATCCATATCAGTCGTTGTTTTTTCCTTCGCTCCTCCGTGTGGCGCACGGGAGATTTTAGGAGCTCCCGCCCCTCATCGAAGGACAGAGATTTGGAGGATATGGAGAGGATGACCCTCGACCCCCCCTCCATCGGTTTGGCAGTAAGAGAGGGGACAACCCCCATTTCTACCTCTATGTGTTCTCCAGTTGCCTGGAGATCGAGAGTATTATTACCCAACTCGTTTGGGTCTGTGTCTATCGTGTTCATATTCTGATCCCACGAGCAGCTGGGGAAAATTGAGGTTAACCTCCATGGAAGAGCCCCGCATCCCATGGAGAGGCATTTATACACAGGGAGGTCGCCCAGTTTCCCTGTGGACGATTACGTTAGGGGCAGAATTACCAACCGGCCAATGCCCGACCATATCGGCCACAATCATCATCGCTTCGGCACCAACCCTCCAACTACTTTGCGATGTGGGTTTTTTATAGAGGTCTCTTCTCGCAATGCCGGCCAGTTAAGGCAAGCATTCCCGGCCCTCCCAAGACATGCCTGGGAGTGTTACGGTATTGCCCTCCTTCTTTCTCAGCCGGGCTTGGGACCGTCCATGGCGGAGTTAATTCCATCTAATACCTCGTTATCTTGTGGATGTTCTTTGATGCTTATAAAACGAGGTGAGTGTTTTAAAATTAGGTTAACAAGTTGGGGCAGATTTAAGATGGTTTCTAATTTTTCATTTATAAATAAAATTCAGAATTGATCAGACATAAATGTAACATTTTTGTAACTGATTAAATCAATTACAGCCTGGTGAAGTTTGGTATGATGGCCCTTGCAGAGAATGCAGATGCGTTCCTAGCTCCTTCGGCAACTACATGCCCATTTGCAGCGTGAAAACTTGCAACACCATGGAAAGCTCTCCGGATTTCTCAAGCTATGTTCTGAAAGAAGAACACATACCAGGCGAATGTTGCCCCAAGCACCGCCGCATTGCCTGTAAAGCTGGTAACGAGATATACGAACTAGGCAAACAGTGGATACTCGATGCTGATTATTGCGCTATATTTGAATGCGTACAGACGACAACAGGCGAAATCAGGAAGCAGACACAGGTCATTACTTGCGATACAGATTGTGGGCTTGGATATAATTATATACCGGCACAACCTGGGTCGGGACAGTGTTGCGGCACATGCGAACCATATGCTTGTGTTATTGGGGAGAAAATGCACAAACCTGGTGATACCTGGATGTCAGCTGATAACTGCGTCAAATATATTTGTGCAAAATCCAAAGGAAATGTAAGTATTTGCTTTATTACATCTACATTTATCATGGTAGAAGCGTTTAAAAAAATTGAGAGTTCATTTTTAACTAAATTATACTGTTTTATGTGCTTGTAACATTAACCGTTTTGTTTCAGTTGCAAATCAAATCAATGACCTTTAGTTGTCCGAGGCTGTCCGATTATTTAAGAGAGAATTTTGTGTTTGATATCATCAAGGAGCCCGGAAAGTGTTGTCCCACTTACAAAATGATTGGATGTAAAGATGGAGACAGAATTTTTAAGGTATTTGTTGTGGGTCAGCAATCATAGACTTGATTTCACCATCATATTTTAACCAAAAAATAATAATTACAGGATGCACATAAAAAATAATAAAATAAATTTATAGAATTTAATAAAAAGCAACAATTTCATAATCGTTAGGGGGAAGACGTTCAAATCCCATTAAAACTTCACAAGACGTCTCTCTAGTTATTGTATCATGACGTACAAGAATTAACCTTTGTACAACTATTTACATGCAATTTTGAATATGACTCTACTACCATTTTTGTATGTGTTAACTTTGTAGGTATAAAATTAAGTTGAATGATCCACAATTTTTAAAATTTTATATACAGGGCAGTAGCGGCTCGTGCCTTAATGCATTGGGGGTGCGCAAGAAAAGAAAAGTTCGGGATGCAACAAGTGCGTTATGGTAGTGAATTTTTATTAAATGTTTCAAATTTGAATAACTCAAGCTTCTACGAACTTAGAAAGTTGAATTGTATAGTAGTGTCTTACCCAGGGCAACATATCCACTAAATTTCATCAAGATAACTTTGTAATTTCCGGAGAAAAAATTTTTTTCAAAAGGAAACTCGAAAATTTTAATAACTCAATTTTCTGAAAATGTAGAAAGTTGAATTTTAGTGTGTAGTAAGGTCTTTTACAAGGCAACAGATCCACCAAATTTTATTAAAATAGCTTTGTAATTTTTGGAGAAAAATTTTTTTTTTGAAACAAAACTCAAAATTTTCCCGAAAACATCCGATTTTTCTGACTAACGAACTCATCCAAGCCATTAATAACAGAAAGGCACTTGCCGAGTTTCATCGAAATCAGTTGCTTATTTTTTGAGTCATCGGTTGGATACATATACATATACATATATATATATATATATATATATATATATATATATATATATATATATATATATATATATATATATATATATATATATATATATATATATATATATGTATATATATATATATATATATATATATATATATATATATATATATATATATATATATATATATATCGAAAAATTGGTTATAATTCTTTAAACACCCTATATAACATAATACAACTCTATATTCTTGTAATCAGGAAATGAAGCGAATTTCAACTTTAAATTAAAATACAGGGTGTTTCATTTAATAATATATGGCACGGCGTTACGGAACACCCTGTAGTATTGTAACTAAATTTAAAATATGAAGCTTAATGCTTACTACGATCGCCACAATTTTTACTTTGATACGTCAAAAGACATAGAATATACTGGACTTTATCGTACTAATCAATCACCCTGTATATTTCATTCAGTTTTTTTTTCAATGAAACCCAATATTAGGTGCAAATGCTGTCTAAAAATCTCGCTTCAAATTCTAGGAATGTTAAGAAATGATAATAAAGTCTGAATAGAAGAAACCACATCGGACCTTAAAGTATTCCTTTTGGAACACCACGTTACATACTATGTTTTGTTTTGTATTTAGAAATTGATCTACCGGCTTGAAAACTATAATGCAATGAATGATTACTTTTTTTGTGATTATATTTTCTTTTCAGGTCGGTGAAAGCTGGTTCGACTCAGAGGATGATAAATGCAAGCAGACGACATGCATCAAAAACAATAAGGGCGAACTTATCAAACAAGAATCCAAAGATACATGTGTTACAGCTTGTCCAGCAGTAAGTTTATGAAAAAAAATGTAAAAGATATGTGTATTTTATAGTTGTTATCTTTAGGGCTGGGAATATAAGCAGCTCAACGACACCTGTTGTGGTAAATGTGTACCATATGGTTGTATCGTCGGTGATGAAATTGTGGAAAAGGATGATGTATGGACATCAGATGATAAATGTACAATTGGCACATGTGAACTAAGACACGGACAGTATGTGATTGTTGTTGAAGAAGAGAACTGCCCGAAACTAGATAACTGTCCATCTCAGAATATCATAACAAAGGGATGTTGTCAGTATTGTAATAGCTCTACGGTTTCACAGAGTAAGTTTTGTTCTTCAGCTTATGCTTTTTTAACCTGTAGAGTTACAATTTTAGTGAATATCCTATTGAATAAACTAGTAATTATTGCTTCTAGTGCTAAGAATGAAACACATTTAACATCCCAAATAATACAAGCCTTGATTTGTACCTCTATCTAATTATTGACTCCTTATTAGAGATGTGCGAACCCATGTTTTGTTCGAACCAAACTATGAACGAACCCAAGCAAATATGTTGCCTCAAACTTCGAATCTCAGAAATTGTATGTCTAAGGCTCACAGTCAAACTTCGAACTTATTAGAAATTCAAAATCGAACATTGCACTGCCCAAAATTCTGCAGTGTTCATATATCATTTCCTTAAATACAAAATTTAGGAATATTGTAACATCTTTCAAGACCGTCCTCCCGGAAAGGGAGGACTCGGAACGAAATCAAACGACCCTATTGAGAGCTGATCTCTGCTGGTGTGCTGACGGCTCCAAAACCAATATGGGAGTAGGAGCTAGCGTATATGGGGGCAGCACCGATGCTAGACTATCAACTAGCCTCGGCAAGTACACAACCATACACCAGGCAGAAGCTTATGCCATCGAGATGTGTGCAAGGGAAAGTATACGAAACCAGTGCACACACAAATCGATAAAGATATATACAGATAGCCAAGCTGCAATAAATGCTCTTGGTTCCTACCGTTGCAATTCAAAAACGGTATGGAGTTGTAAATCTCCCCTCAACCAACTAGGCAGCTGTAATGAGGTGTCACTGGTCTGGATATCGGGTCACTCGGACCATGATGGCAATGTTGCGGCCGACACGCTTGCCAGGGGTGGTGCTCAGAGGGACTTTATCGGACCAGAACCGGTGCTGGGGATAACATCATGCACAGCAAAACGCACCTTAAAGACCTGGACAGATAGAATGACAATCCAGCAATGGCAAAATCTGCCAGGATTAGCACACTCTAAGGCCTTCAAAAAACTTCTAGAGCTAAACAGACAACAACTGAGTACTCTGTATACAGGACAAACTCCGCTTGCCTCACCACATGCACCATATTGGAGTCGGTCAGGAAACTGAGTGCCGGCTGTGTATGGAGAGTGACGAAACAGCAGAGCACGTACTGTGTTCCTGTACGGCGACGGACAGGTCTAGACACCTGCTCTTTGGCAAAATAATGCTTGCTCCAGAAGACCTGGATCAACTTTCGCCCACAAAGATTATCGACCTCTGTAGGAGGCTGGATTTGTTGGGCGAAATATAGACTATTAGGCGTGAGCCACAATAGACCTTATGGTCGCAGTGGAGGGACTGGTATGGCCCACTCACATTCAAACCTAACCTAATATACAATATGTGATATGTAAAAGATGATAATTCTTTTTACAAAAAGTAATGGTGCGACAAAATGTGCAGGTTAATTGGGTGAAAATGGCTTTCGGTGCTGATAGTTGTGGAGATGGGTCAACTTTAAATCAAAAATACAAAATAAAAAAATATATTACACTTTTTTAGATTTCTAGATCTATAGATAAGCTCAATTATAAATATGTTGTTGTTTAGCATTAGCTAGGCAGTTTTAGCAAACAGATTGAGAGGGTTCAAAGTGAGCATGATAGGTAAACAATAACCACTTAAAACTGTCTCCTGATTTTGAATAATTAAGTGTTTTGGCACATTGTGAAATAAGACATGTTGAAACCAGTGTTTTCCAAAGGCAATCTGCAATTAACCTCATAAATTTAAAAAATTTACTTTACCGATCGCTTTCGAACACCGCAATCATAATTTTGTTATTGAAAAAGGTGTTGGGAGGCTAGGATATATAAAAATAAAAATTCGGGACGCAGTAAGTGCGTTATAGTAGCGAATTTTCATAAGAATTGTACACTATAATTATACGGTATAGTAGTAAACTTAATACTCTAAACTTACACAGACCTTGAAGATCGACTTTAGAGGTCCTAGTACGCACGCATTTAAAGAATTCTTTCCAAAGTGTTAGATTAGATTATATTTTATTGTGAGTGGGCTATTTCAGTCCCTCCACCGTGACCTTAGGTCTATTGTGGCTCACGTCTAATTATTTAGATTTCACCCATCAATTCCAGCTCCCTGAGGGAGTCGATCTTTTCTTGAGGGTAAGAGTTTGTTTGGCAGGTGTACTGCCATCTGAGTAAAGTCTCCTGCCCGTTTCGAAGCTCAAAGAGAGATAACCTCTCTCCAAGTTCGTCTGGACTCGACATCCGTCAGTGTTTGCCTCGAGGCGGTATCATGAAGTCCCGCTCTCGAGCAGCATCCAGGCAGGGTCGTTAGACTGTATCGATGCTCACAGAGTAGGCCCAAGTCTCCAGGTGTAATCCACCCCTAGAGACCCCAGCCACCTCCGGGTTCGTCCAGGCCCAACACCTGCCAGCGTTAGCTTAAATTTCACCCAACAAATCGAGCTTCCGACAGGAGACGACACCTGCGGGGTGAAACTTTGTTTGACAGATGTACTGCCATCTGAGCGAAGTCGCTTTCCCGTCTGAAAGCTCAAGGCGACATCTCATCGAGCCCTGCTCCCGAGCATCGCACAAGCGAGGCCGTCCGTCCGTTCCGAAGCACACAGTGGGGGCCTCAAACTCCGGGTGTTTACCACTCATCAGAGATATCCGCCTCCCTCCAGGGCCACCTTGACAAGACCCCCGCCAGTGTTTGATTCAAATTAGTCGCCTTTTACGACAGGCAGGAGTTACGTTGGGCCTGTTCTTTTAGTTAGCCCCCCTGCCTTTCTGTAAGGAGGGTAGGGATCTTTAATGCCCAACATCGCATGGACACGCGACCGACGGCTTTACGGCCTCTCCGAAGGGCGAAACGTGCAGGCATTCAACTGGCTCAAATACAATGCCAGAACCTCGGTTGATGTTAATGTTACAAGTTGTACTGAAAAAGTAAAAGGAGGACCCTGGGATCGAACCCAGTACCGTTCGGTTCAGAGGCACATGTTCTTACCCCTGAACCAACGAGGTTCTTTATTATTAAAGTTAGTGCTTTAAACTTACACAGACCTTGAAGATCGATTTTATAGGTCCTAGTATGTGCACATTTGAAGAATTCTTTCGAAAGTGTTACCATCGATGTATCTCTATCATCAAAAAAATCTTGTGTTCTAACTCCTTTTGAGAAAAATGCCCAAAACTCAATTTTCTATGAAGCTATAAAACTAAATTTTGCTATATCTGTAGATAGTGTAAGTCTCTTTAAAAGAAACTTGAGATTGTGTGGTGAATTATTGTTACAATGTATTTTTAAGTAGGTAAGCTAAACTCATTGCTTGATTCTAATTACCATGTAGATAATATTCATTGATGGATGAATGGTTTGCTTATTGCTATCCATTTTTTTCTATTCTTGTTACCAATAGAAAACAACATTGCTTTAATGAATTGAAAGTTGTGTTTTATTGTCATATTCTTTTTAGCCCTCTGTGTTGCTGAATTGATGCCGTTAAACAATACCATAGGACTAATTACTTTTCAACACAATATTCATGGTTTTTGTACAAACACAGCTCCCATCGAGAATTTTAGTGAATGCATGGGCACCTGTCAGTCGGCTACTATATTTGATACCGGTAAGTTGAAACTTTTCTTGAATAAGAAGTAGTACTCAGTGAAGACTGGACCTTGTGATGGGCACTGATAAGTACAATTTGGAAAACCCAATTCATCACGATACAGTTTTTAGACCTGACGATCGTTTCGCTAATGATCGTCACATCTAAAAACCGTATCGTGATGAATTGGGTTCTCCAAATTACTTATAAGATGTAGTACATATTTTAGTGGCCTTATAATGTTGAAACTACATGTAACTTTACGCGAACATTTGTACGTTAAAAACATTTAAAGCCAGTCATGAAAAAGCATAAAAAAGAGTTAGCAAAGTTAAAATATTTTAAAAGATTTAAAAAGCTTTGAAAAATTCACGTATAAAAATTTTGGACACCTAACTCCACTCTTTCATGTTAGACACCCCATATAGCCCTCAATTTTTGTTCGTAACTGCCCTTAAAAGTATATATATATATATATATATATATATATATATATATATATATATATATATATATATATATATATATATACACACAGGGCTTTCATTAATTCCCGAACCCCAGGTGACTGGATTCTATCTCTCTCTTAGTGGAATATGATTTTTGAAGTTGGCAGTCAAAAAGTAACCAAAACAACCACTAGACTAGGGACCCTAAAGTTACTAAATTAATTGGCAATTGACAGTTCAGTCCATTGGCACTCAATTCCCTTTTGACGGTTTTGTATGTATATTGTGCATTTTCCAAGTTTGACCAGTGTTTACCTTCTTCAAATAATTTTCTATCTGTTGGACAATAAAAATAAACAGTTTTTATCAAAACTTAGCATTTTCATTGCGTTTTTACGTAAGTTAAAGGTGTAGGTATTGTTAAGGTTATGTTGTTGACGATATTCGACATCGCATGGAACGAAGCCCTACCAAATCTGTTCGTCGGTAATCTGCCTGAACAGGTACATATTTGTTACATGTTACACAATACACATTCCTAAAACCGTAAATTAGAATCGGACCTCAATTTGTTTACGTACATTTCAAAATGTTGATATCTATACAAAATAAAAGTAATATTTTATTATGTTTTTAAATTTTTTTTTAACAATCAATAACAGTAAACCATACATGAACAGACTTGCTGTTAAAAATACTAAATAATAAATACATTTACTGTTTCACCTTATTATAATTTTTAAATTTTTTATAAAACCCCAAAGGAAATATGAGACAACACTGGCATCTTAGGGATTTCATTAATTCAGGTTGTACAACCGTGTATCTTGGGTTGCCTAACTTACTAACTTAAGTGGTCACGTGGTGTTCGGGAATTAATGAAAGCCCTATATATATATATATATATATATATATATATATATATATATATATATATATATATATATATATATATATATATATATATATATATATATATATATGTACTAGAGTTACAGACATGGCAAAAATTGTATTGATAATATTTTTATAAATTGTAGAGATATGATGCCACACTTATAAATACACATATATCTGATCACTTTGCATAATTACTGATTTTTCATATATATATATATATATATATATATATATATATATATATATATATATATATATATATATATATATATATATATATGTATTTATATATAATGTATTTATTAAGAATATTGTATTGATGACAAACTTATTAACTGATTGTGGTTTTCCATATTTGGTGAAAGGTTTAAAGTAGAGATGACTTTCCCATTTCTTGGTGTTCAAACACAGTTTTCCCATTATGAATATTTATTATATTACAGGTTCTATGAAATATAAATCGGAATGTTCTTGTTGTCGTGCTGTTGATTACAAACCTGTAAAAGTTAAAATGGATTGTACAGATGGTTACAGTTTCACAAAGAGGGTACTATCACCAACACGATGTAAGTGTGAACAATGTTCTGCTGGTAGAAAGACTAAATCGAACTTGCCATTTTAATTTATAAGGTTAATATACCTAAGGACCAATTTTTATATTTGTATTTACATTTTACTACATTAAAGCCAAAGAGAACGAGTTTTTTGTTTTATTTATTTTTCAACAAATTGGTCATATCACAGTATGAAATTGGATATGTGGTAATTACTGATCAGAACAATGGAAGAAACCTAGTTTTCTAAAGCATATAGTGATAATGGACCTGCTTGTCCTAGTACATGTTTCCTTATATTTCATCTTTATTTTCATGTCTGTTTATATCTATTACAGTAAATGTTTTGAAAATGAAATTACTGTTTCGTTGCAACAAATCTAATTTCTATTTCATAAAACAAAACTGCAAATATGTATTGTTAAGAATTTTGCCCAAATATCAACACTAAGTGAGTGGTGGACGTGCCACCACCTAGTTGCGGAACCAAGTAGTATGTTGTCACGCCAGCTCCAAATAACACAAAGTGTTAAAAAAAATAGAGACTGTATACAACTAACAATTTTGAAAATTGTCAGCCCTGGTCCATTTCTACCCCAATATAGGGACAAAGTATGTAAGACTCGATGCATTTTCGCAACAATTAGAACCGTAGACTAGTTTCGCTCTCATTAGAGCTCTTCAGTACGGCATACTAATTGTAGCAAAAATGCACCAAAAATAATACGGCTATACTATAGCCAGCCTTTCAACACTAAGTGAGTGGTCGACGTGCCGCCACCTAGTTGCGGAACCAAGTAGTATGTTGTCACGCCAGCTACTTTGTCCCTATATTGGGGTAGAAATGGACCAGGGCTGACAATTTTCAGAATTGTTAGTTAGTTGTATACAGTCTCTATTTTTTAACACTTTGCGTTATTTGGAGCTGGCGTGACAACATACTACTTGGTTCCGCAACTAGGTGGCGGCACGTCCACCACTCACTTAGTGTTGAAAGGCTGGCTATACTATATCTGTATTACTTTAGATGCATTTTTGCTACAATTAGTATGCCGTACTGAAGAGCTCTAATGAGAGCGAAACCAGTCTACGGTTCTAATTGTTGCGAGAATGCATCTAGCCTTACCTGCCCAAATATCATTTTAAAACACATGTATATAAGTAAAAAGCCGCACAAAATATATTGCCAAGTGGATTAAATCAACATTGGAATTGTATCTCCCTGATACCACTGGCGAAAATGTTTAAATTTGCAAAATTTTCAATCGTGAATAATTTAATCAGTCCATAAGATAAATAAAGACCCCCAAAACTTCTAGGACTAAAAAAGGATGCTTATATTTTTCCATATATAAGCTGGCTCGCTGGCCAGTTAAATTAAATAAGTTTTTGTCGTCCAGTTTTCCAATTGATTCAGTTTTATGCACTCCGATTTCAGTTTACATTAACTTCCGAAAGTTGGATACTAAAACTGTCTTAAAAGACCGTACACCTGCCGTTACAACGCCCATCTAGATCCCGGGGTGATTAATATTTTACTAGTGATAGATTTTAGATATTTGTTCCCCTTATATACATATGGATCGTTGTTCTCGAAATTTATTGCATTAATTTAGTAAGTTTACTTACTTTGACGATTAGTTTGTACCAGTGGGCACCCCCCCCCCCTCCCATTTTCTTTAGCAGCATTCTTTATAAAGTTTGCAGAGTTTTATTAACTGATTTCTTTGTTTCCGTAGCTTGCCCACGCATTTGTCCAATTAACCGCGATATTTCCTTGCTTTGTTCTTTTTAATTACATCTCGTTTCAACTATATTTTTCCATTGTGTAAATTAATAGCGAATTTTGCTGGCCAAGAGCTTCAAGCTTCCAAGTTAATAGTACTCTAATAAAAACCCTTTATGTGGCCCTTTCTCTTCGCTTAGGGCTCGTCCGCGTCTTTGCCGCCGTGATAGCACCGCAGCCTTTGGCTTATTGTGCATGCCCTTAGTCTTTTCTACTCCACCCATTCCAAAATCACTAAGCCTTGAACTAGTCTGCACAGCAGTTGGTAGGGTGAGGTTTTATATTGCTCTGTCTCCGGTCTAACCTGTCCGTAGATCAGTTGTCTTTTGCAGTCTAGAGCTTTACACTTGCACAAGATGTGCTGGGCTGATTCCTCCCCCTCACCGCAGAGTCTACATGCCAGGTTCCCCTCGAACCGCCCCATTTTATGCAGGTGTTTCTTGACAGCCATGTGTCCCGTCAAGAGTCCTGTTATGTTCCTGAGCTGTCCTCTGCCAAGATTTGGTA
Organism: Tillus elongatus; assembly: GCA_964006375.1. NCBI lineage: Eukaryota > Metazoa > Arthropoda > Insecta > Coleoptera > Cleridae > Tillus > Tillus elongatus. The sequence goes on along the minus strand of OZ023266.1, from coordinate 4,504,064 downwards.
GCTCCACAGCTCTCTTCGAACTGGGTTCCTCAATCACTGAATTCCCAGGTCTGAGCCCTGGACGGTTTGCCCAGTACACCTTGTGTTCGTTTCTGACCCAGGACTTAATGGATCCCCTGACAGTGCTCTTCGTCATGCCCAGAGTCGGTTCTAGTATAAATGGTTCTGCAGATCGTCTCTTCGCGAGACTGTCAGCTTCTGCATTGCCTTTGACCCCCGAGTGACCCGCACCCAGATAAGGGTGACCTCATTCTGCCCTGCTAGGTCGCTCGTCTTGTTTCGGCATTAACTTACCAGCTGGAATTTACCCGTGTGATACTTAGGGCCTTAAGGGCTGACTGTGGCTTTGAAGATCCGCTTGTTGGTGTAGCCCCTTCTCTTGTTCTCTCGCACGCAGTGCAGGATTTGCATCTTGGCCTGAAAGACTGTTGCATGAGCTCCGAGGGAAATACTGTAATTTACCCTCAGTCCTTCCGAATAAACGCCTACCCCCGTCCCACGCTCCCCGTCGGATCCGTCCGTGAACCAGACGAGCCCGTCCCATGGTAGGCCAGGCGTCTCCCCCCGCCATGCCTCGCGGTCAGTGATTTCCACTGTAAAATTGTTTTCCCTGCAGATTCTCAGGCTCGCGAAGTGTGACCTCATTTCAAGCATGGGCTCCTTCACGATCTCCTGAATTTTGCAGTGGCCCCTGCAACCTGGGTTGATCTTCAGTCTATCATTGCAAGTTAGTCTGTATAGCCTGGCCTCCCCCATAATAACCAAGTGTAGAGGGGCAGATCCAGCAACACCTCCTTGGCGGCTGTTGGGGTTGAAGACATGGCCCCTGTGATGCCTAGGCAAGCTATCCTTTGGATCTTACCTAGTTTTGTTTGGCACTGGATTGTGTCACCTTAGGCCACCAGACCAGTGCCGCATATGTTAACGATGGTCTGACCATGCTTGTGTAGGTGGCCATATTTGAGGAATTAACGGGTTTGGAGGCCTATAAATAGTCTATGATATCTCCTCCCCCAGGAGCGGCCAGTATATACCGTATTGTAGAATATCAACATTTATGTGTCATTAACTGAATCCAAATCCCCCAGAGTTGCAAATCGGTTGGAACAAGAGTAATTCCGCGATCTAAGTCCTCATGCTTGGGCAAAACTAAGACTAAACGGTAATACGTTCGGTTTTATTTTTCACACCTTATTTTGTCTATCTACCCTGGTGAGAATCTTGAACTATATATTGACTTTACTCTGTTGTCTGATCAAAAGATCCAATCTTTGAGAAATAAGATTCTGGAATTGGAGGTTTTTATTGATGATTTAATAATGTGTAATAAACCAGTGGTGCTTTGTTTGACGGAACACTGGCTGCACAGCGGAGAAGAGGAGAGCATGTGGATTGACGGCTACATGCGGCTTCATGTTATAGGTGTGAGACAAAACATCATGGAGGGTCGTCATCTTTGTACAAAGATGTGTCGATTATGATGAAAATCGGGACCTAAGGCATAAAAATGTAAACGTTGGCTTTGAGTGCTGTAGTGTAGTAATAATATATATATAGGTCTCCACTTGGATGTATTGATGTATTTTTTGATAAACTAATTGAAATTCTAGAATGTGTTGTCTCAAGAATGATAAGTTATACATTAGTGCATCTGAGATTAGATGCATGGAGTTGAAGAAGAGGAAGCTGTTGTTTCTGTGTTCTGATTGTGAGGATGGTCTCAAACAGTTGCCAAACCTGATTGCTAGAATTAGTGATGTCGAGAAGCAGCTTGAGAAATTGAAGGTAACAGCAGAGTTGCCCAATACTGTACAGGTTCCAACTGGTAGTGACTCCTATATAGAGGATATAATACAGAAGATTCGTGAGAGAGACAAGAGGAAGTCAAATATTATTATTTTTGGACTCCCCGAATCTGAGTCTGGGTCTACTGCTAGCCGTGGCGAGAGTGATGTTGACAGACTGGAAGTGAAGAATATCCTCCACAAGTTGTGTCCTGAGGGTGATTACTCCCAGATTAGGCTAATTCGCCTGGGTAGGCATTCCAGCAGTGCATCCGTTCCTAGACCTCTAAAGGTTACTCTCTCTGATGAACATCAGGTACTTAGTATTCTGCGCAGGACTGGAAGACTCAAGGATGATCATTTGTATCGTAATGTCAGAGTAAGGCAGGACAGAACCCCTAGGCAAAGTGCATACTCCAAGTCTGTGGTCAGTGAATTGAGGCGGAGGGTGGATGATGGTGAAGTAAACCTCAAGATTAAGTATGTTAACGGTGTTCCGACTATTGCTTCTTTAAACTAGATCAGCCCAACAGTGTTAGGATACCAATTTATTACCAGAATTCTCGTGGTTTACGTACTAAAACAGAAGATCTCTACCTAGGCTTGTGTCGGTTGTCTGAATTCAAGATAATTGCTCTTATTGAAACTAATTTACAGTCTGACATTGGTGATTCTGAGCTGTTTCCGCGTTCATACAGTGTGTTTAGGGCAGATAGAAGACTGGATGTTACTACTAAGAGATCTGGTGGAGGAGTACTTTTGGCAGTTCATTGTGATGTTCAGGTGGCTCAATTGAATTTATCTGCGATTTTGGAGGCGGTGCCGGTTATTGATATTGTTGCGTGCAGGTGCACTTTGGATCAGATTGTGTTTCATGTGGTTTGTATATACATACCACCATATGTATCAGTAGCGCAGCTTGAACTTTTCCTTAATGTGCTGGAACAATCTGTCATTCCGCTGTTGGAAAATTTGGTTATTATAGGTGATTTTAATGCACCTCAGTTTATTTATGGACAAATCACTGATCCTAAAACCAAAGCTATCCATGATTTTTCAAATTTTTTAAACCTGTCACAGTTTAATAATATTTCCAATAGAAACAATAGGCTGCTTGACCTTGTCTTTGCCAGTTGTAAGTGCTCGGTTCTCCATGATATGGATCCACTAGTGCCCGAAGATGGATATCACCCTGCTTTAGGCATATTTCCTGAATTCAGGAAAAATTACAATGGTCCTAAATACTTTCCATGCAACAATCAGGTCTCTTATAACTTTCGAAAGGCCAATTACCCTGCATTGTATGCTGCAATACTTGATGAAGATTGGTCTCAACTAGAGTCCTTTACTACCGCTGATGAGGCTTGTAGTTACTTTTATGGCAGACTTTACAGTATCTTTGAACAACGTGTTCCTCAGTGCAAGAGGTCATCTAGAAAATTTCCTCCCTGGTTTACCAATGAAATAATAAATGATATAAAAAATAAGGAGAGGTGCTTTGCAAGATATAGGAGGCATAAACGTGATAGTGATCATGCAGAGTATAGTCTTCTTAGATCTATAGTTAAAAACAAGCTACGAGAGGCATATGCTGAGTATGTTCGTGGAACTGAAGAGTCTCTTAAGATTGATCCCTCTAGATTTTGGTCTCACATGCAGGAAAGGAGGCGAGCAAGTAACATTCCAAGTACTGTGTCTGACGAAAATGGCATGGTTTATAATGAACCCCAAACAATTGTTAACTGTTTTGGAAACTATTTTAAAAGTGTGTACCGTCCTCAATACATCACTGAACCGGTAGATACCTCTGGACCATCGCATATGGCAGTCAGTGTGACAGTGATTGGTGATAAGGAAATTCTTAAAGCCATCAAGAAGCTCAAGAACAAGTTTACTGCTGGACCAGATTTGGTGCCATCCTTGTTGATTAAGGACTGTGCGCATGCTCTTCTCAGACCCCTTAGAACCCTGTTTAACTTGTCGCTGCGCACACATTGCTTCCCTGTGGTTTGGAAGGTTGCTCGGATCTGTCCTGTTTTTAAGTCTGGGGACCGTTCGAGGGTCAGCAACTACAGGCCTATAGCTATCTTATGTAATTTTGCTAAAATTTTTGAGGCAGTTGTGTATGCTCGTATTTATCCTGCCATGAAGTGTCGCTTGTCACAATACCAGCATGGGTTTATGGAGAGGCGCTCAACACTGACGAATTTATCCCTGTTCACACAGTATGTAAGTGAAGCTTTGGATGGACGGGGTCAGGTGGATGTTATTTATACAGACTTTTCCAAAGCGTTCGATCGAGTTGACCACTCAACACTTCTGTACAAGCTGCATTTGGCGGGGCTTGATGGACGGCTGATAGCATTCTTTGGATCCTACTTGACTAACCGTGTGCAATATGTTTTTTATAATGGATTTAAGTCTGAACCCTTCACTGCTAGCTCCGGCGTTCCACAGGGTTCCAATCTTGGCCCACTCCTCTTTTTGTTATTTATCAACGACATAAGCTCTGTAATTTCTGGTAATCATCTATTATTTGCTGATGATCTCAAGTTATACTCCAGTGTTCACGATATTGGTGACTGTTCAAGACTCCAGGTAGACCTTGACAACTTGCAGCTGTGGTGTGTTGAGAACAGACTTGAATTAAATGTCTCGAAGTGCAAAGTGATGACATACACTAGAAAAACCAGCCGTATAGCTTTTCCCTACAAAGTGGGTGGTGTACCATTGGCTAGGACTGAAACGCACAAGGATCTTGGCATTGTATATGATGAACATTTAAGTTTCACTGGACATATTCAAACAATTACAGCATCCTGTTTGAAGTTGATGGGTTTCATTGTGAGGAATAGCAGATCATTTTCCAATTTGGATAGCTTGAAAATTCTCTATTTTGCTTACATTCGATCGAGACTTGAATATTGTAGCTTGGTTTTTGATCCCTTTTATAGTGTTCAGATTGGTGCTCTGGAAGATGTTCAGCGTAAGTTTTTAAAACACCTTGTATATAGGGCATCTGGTACCTACCCACAGAGAGGATGTGATCATGGCCAATTGCTGATGCAAACTGGCATACCCAGTTTGTATTCACGTAGAAAAGTTGCATCTGTGATGTTCCTGCATAACTTATTTCATGGTAAAGTTGATTGTCCAGACTTATTGATGCAATTAAATTTCTCAGTTCCACGGGCTGCATCTAGAGTGGTGAGAGTGTTTAAGCCTCCAATACCAAGGACTAACTTGTATATGAAGTCACCTGTTTATACAATGAGCTCTGACTTTAATAACATTGCAAACTTGTGCGACTTCTATTCGGATAATGCTACAGTTATTCGTAGGGTGGCTATATCTTACTTTGTCGGTTATTAGAACCATTATATGTACTGTTTTGTAGAATTTCTGCCTTGTGATGTTTTGCACAGTATTTTAGTTTTGTAGTTTAGTTTAATTTAGTTTAGTTTAGTTTTTAGTTTTTTTTTTTTTTTTTGGAAGTATTTTTTGTTCATATTATTACATATTGTTCTTTTTGTATGGTGCCCTATTAATGGGATTATCCTGTTGGGCATGTATTCAATAAATAAATTAGTGATGTGTGGTGATTTTAATATAGATTTTTTATCTGATGGTGTTTCTTTTTTTTTTCCTTTTTTTTATACAGGAGGGAGAGATGCCTCATGCAGACCTCATTCACGACACCGTAGTGCCGTGGGATATCGAGGTACTGTGAGACTCATACTCTTAGTACACCTGCTCACTAAAACCCCCTCCCTGGGAGTACCGGACCTTAGTCCATACCTCCGTCGGAAAGAATACACAATGACTTTTTGGGTATGAATGTTTCCATTCTGTTTTTGCCGCGGGAGCGTTAGCGGGTAAGTGTATAAGCTTTGGACGCTTATGCTTGTGTGGAAGTTGCTCGTCGTAGTCGGTGGCACTACGGAGAAGATCATTTGGGTGACAAGCGGCTTTTGCGAACTGAGTTGTGGATAGTTGAGTTATAAACTCAAGTATCGAAGGCATTTCCAGATCAGAGTGAATCTGACTGTTTCTGACAAACCATGGCGCTCCGGTAACCATTATTAGAATTTTGTTCTGAATTATTTGAAGGGTCTTGATGTGTGTTGCGGCCGCGGTGGCCCATGCAGGTGACGCATAGGTCAAGGCTGGCCGGATAATGACTTTGTACATGAGCAACTTATTGTTCATGGATAATTTGGAATTTCTATTTAGAAGTGGGAACAGCTTCGAGATGAACATCGAGGCTTTCTTTCGAGCGTGATCGACATGGGGGCGCCATGTTAAGTGTTTGTCGAGGAAAACCCCCGAGGTATTTGGCGGAATCTTGCCACGGAATTAGACGGTTGTCTAACGAAACGTGTTCGTGAGGTATGTGTCTCCTCTTGGATGGTGTTTCCTGTGAACTTTTGGATACTATGAACTCGTATAATCTATATCAGACTGTTTTGAAGCTAACTCGTGAGACAAAAATCACGTCCTCATTGATAGATAACATTTTTATAAATAAGAGTGCTCCATTGGTGTGAAAAGTGTCCCAGTGTTTCTCCTGCAACAACTTGTAGCGTGGATGTGTGGATGCATGTGTATGTGTGTGTATGTGCACATGAAGAAATAATGTGCATTTTCTGTCCTGCACCTAGTGTTAAGTACTGGACGTATAAATCCTGTTGACTTGAGTGCGTAACATGAGTGTATATGCACTCGCGTACATGTGTGGGTGGATATGTGTGTAAGTTTGAATTTTAGTATATATTTTTAGTAAACAGCCAGTGTATAGGGAGATAAAAGAAGATAAAAGAAAAAAGTTATAGAGCTTGTTAGATTAACATTCTTAAGACAGGTTTTGCCATTGTGAAAATCAAGGTCAGATGCATCCTTGTTCATTTTAAAGATTGACAGTGACTGAATGAGCCAGTTCTCAAAGTCAAAACTCTAATCAAAAAAATAAATAAATAAATAAATAAGAGTGACATGAAGGAATCCTTAGTGGTCTGTAGTGCGCTCTCTGATCATTATGCTCAAATAGTATATGTACCGGTAAAGTTTAGTTCTAAGTACAACATTTACATGTACAAATAATAAAGAGGTGAATGTTTAGTAGCAACAAATTTGATGATTTTTACTTGGAAATATCGAACACATCTTGCGATGAAATATATTTAATGACTGATGTGAATGAAACATATAACTTTTTTGCATAAATACAACTCAGTAATTAGAGTTATCTTCCCTGAGAAGGTGTGTAGGAATATGCAACTTAAAGTAATGCGTAGAGAATCTAAACATCATGCATGAGAAAATGTGATCTGTACTATAAGATGATAAGCACCCCAGGAATATATGAATTGTTGTAATATCCTGAAGTGATAATGAAATAAATACCTCCTATAATAAAGCCAAAACAATGTATAAAATCATAAATTCCAAATCCAAATCAGTGAAGTATTATTCAAGTTATTGGTTGGATATATATATATATATATATATATATATATGTATATATATATATATATATATATATATATATATATATATATATATATATATATATAGGTGTTTCAAAAATGATGGTCTATGTTACAGTTCAGCACAAAAAAAGAAGACTATTTTTTCATATAAACATGGGTCCGCAAATGCTTAGTTTTTTGAATACAGCGTGTTGAAGTTATGAATTGTGTATCTGAGAGATTTGGATCAAATATACATTTTTTGCTTACAATTCATAAGGGCTGCAATGTAGCTACATGGTAGGTCTATATTACTGGGTGTCAAAAAATTATAGCCAATTGAATGCAAGCATAGTCTTACAGGTGGCGCCCTCTACCAGCAGTGTTATTAACAATAACATATTTACATTTCTTGCCCTCAAAAACCCCCGCATGCCAATTTCCACGCCAAAATTTTAATTTGACTCGGACTTATTCGTGAAAAACTGACAAAAACAAATAACTTTAACACGCTGTATTTAAAAAACTAAGCATTTGCGGACCCATGTTTATATGAAAAAATAGTCTTATTTTTTTGTGTTGAATGTTCACCTGTAACATAGACCATTATATATATATATATATATATATATATATATATATATATATATATATATATATATATATATATATATATATAAACACAGACCTCCTCATTAATGAATTTTTCATTTTACGAAAAATTCGCTAATAATGTGGGACAGAAACACTGTGTCTGATCTAAATAAGGTATACCCTTTAAAGTTTTTCTAATATCTGTGTTAAATAAAATCCTTTAGAAAGAATCAAGCAAAAACGACTTTTTCTTTGTCTTTGTGTTATTTTTAATGACACATTTTATATATTTTTTGCATAAACGGAAATACACTATCACCTGGCATGCTGCCCCAGACAGACAGATAAGGGGGCAGTCGACATGAGTGTGCTGGAGATGATAAGAACTTGATAATAAATTTTTAGGAACTCATATATACAATGAGCTATCCCAATTATATTGCCTTGACACAAATTTATCATGCAAACGTGTAAAACAATTCTGATAAGCATGGTTTATCCTATGTTATCCACCTACATTCTAAACTTTGTTCCAGATATTAAAGAAGCTACCGAAATATACTAATATCTTAATGATTATAGTTTTAAAGGCTTACCAACTAATTGACAGAATTTATTTCATTTGATTACTTTAATACCTAAAGCGGCCAAATGTAGCAAAAGTACTGCACAACATTAAAAGTAAGAAGACTAACGGGACGCAGCAAGTGCGTTATGGTAGTGAATTTTTATTAAATGCTTCAAATTTCAATAACTGAATTTTCTATAAACTTAGAAAGTTTAATTTTTGTATATAGTAAGGTCTTTCCTAAGGCAATATATCCACCAAATTTCATTAAATAAGCTTTGTAATTTTCGGAGCATTTTTTTTTTCGAAAGAAAATTTAAAATTTGAGTAACTCAATTTTCTATAAACTTAGAAAGTTGAATTTTTGTATGTAGTAAGGTCTCTCTCAAGGCAACATATATAGTAAATTTCATTAAAACAGCTTTGTTATTTTCGGAGAAAAAAAATTTTTTCGAGAGAAAACTCAAAATTTTCCCGGAAAACCCTGTCCGATTTTCCTGACTAACGAACTCATCCAAGCCATTAATAAAAGAAAGGCACTTGCCGAGTTTCATCGAAATCGGGTTATTATTTTTTGAGTTCTCAGATGGATATATATATATATATATATATATATATATATATATATATATATATATATATATATATATATATATATATATATAAACATATAAAAATTGAAACTGACCCCGGATATGGGTTCTAGGGGTCCTAGTTCGCGCTCATTTGAAACAATTTTTGCAAGGTCTCACCATCGATACCTCTTTATTAGTGAATTTTTTTAATAAAAATTCACCAAAAAGACATACAGGGCGGTCCAACAGTGCGTTAAAGTTCAATATCTCCTTTATTATTCAATAATTAAAAAAAAATGAGAACAAAAGTTGCAGATACTAATGTCAGCTACAAACTAAAATTGCCTTTGCATATACATGGTGTTGCGTAAGTTAGGTACAACCCAAACTTCACTTTTTTTTAATGGTACACCCTGCATATTGTTTCATTTTTAAATACCTCTTGTTTTGCCAATTCATCCAGTGTATAGTTATTGGGGTCTATACAGAGTCGTTCAAAAGTTATGGCCACTTTTCTAAAACATCAGAGGCACATTTGAAGGTCTGTATCTTCACTAATATTTCAGCATGCAACACTCTATCATGCCAAAAATGTGAAAAAGTGTTCTTCTTTCAACTTCAATCAAATCGGAAATAATTCTTTGAAAACAGTATACAGGGTCAGTAAAAACACTGGAGTCAAGTTTTCTCTAGAAATTCAAATGGAACAGCCTGTATATTATAATCAATTTTGATACATCAGCAAATGTTCTTTCAGTTTCATGAAGTATGCCCTATAAATAAAACCAGTGGGAATAACACGAAGATTATAAACATATATGGAACCAAAACCAATGAGGCTCGACGAGTGGCTCCCGCTACAGGCTCGTGCCTTGAGTCTATTCCGGAAACGGAGACTATCCAGGGGGCGGCAGCGTCAGCGGACTTTGGAGGTCTCACGACCGACGTAGATACGGGGGATCGGGGGGTAGCTTCGGCCACAGACTTGTCCCCTACACCAAAGCTGGAGGCTGGGTCCCACTGGAGGGCGACGATGTCCGCGGACTCTGGGGGCCCCTCCACCAGTGAGGACGCTACTGTAGGGGTAGAGGGACTGCCCCGGCAGTCCTAGCGTCTTTCCGGGGCGCAAAGAAAGAAGCGCCGGAGGGCGCAGAAAATGGCGACCTGGACGTGGACGGTCGAGAAACCTGTAAAGGCGCAAGAGGGGAGTGCGAGTCAGAAGAGGACTCGCTCGGACTCTAGACGTCCCAAAAGGATCAAGGTCGGAACACCAGCGCAGACTGGCTTGTATAGGGTGGCTGCGGAGGGCCTCGGGATGGCGGTGATTGACAGACGCCATCCTGAGGTCACGCTAGACCAGGGAAAGGCGGACCTGATCCAGGCTGCGGTGGTAGCTGCGGTGGAGGGGAGAGCCCGCCTCGGTTCCACCGGGCGCGCCTGGAGGGAGGCATCCTCTGGATAACTTTTGCTGGCCCGCAGTCACAGGACTGGCTGCGGAAACGATCGGGGGCCTCTGTTAGATTTGGCAGCGGGCGGACATGACAGTCGTCGAGCCCAAGGAACTCCCAAAGAGACGCAAGGTCCTCGTACGGATCCCTGACACCGTCCCGCAGGAGACGGTGATCAGTAGACTGAAGATCCGGAACCCTGAACTGGGGACACAAAACTGGTCGGTTCTAAGCAGTAAGGCAGAGGAGAAAGGACAGACTCTCAACCTCCAACACAGTAGAGCAGCCACGGCCGGACTACTGATGGCTCTGAGGAACACAGATGTAGCCCTCATCCAGAACCGTACTCCTATAAAGGAG